>JACDOX010000155.1:322951-512951 GCA_014549065.1 Cardinalis cardinalis | reverse complement strand
CTCTCCTCTTTTTCTCTTTCTCTCAGACCTCCCCCAACCACCACCACCTCAATCCAGCTGAAATATGTAACCATTACAGAGTGACAGTTTGACACACAATGACCTGTCAGAACATTCATCTCTCAATGTTTTATTTTAGTGAGGAGCCAAACTGCAGAAAAAATAAGCAAGTTGTTTCAAGGCTTGGAATGAGATCAAACATTTCTGGCATCCCCACTTACCAGACCTTTGATTTACAATGGATCTGTCAGAGGCTGATTAGACAGTGTGTGTTTAAAAACCTATAGATGTTCCACAATTGCACAAGCTCTCCCCTTCCCTTCACAGAGCGCATTTCTGCTCTTTGTTTGAATGGAGAGAATGAGCCGGGTTACACTGCAGAACCTTACACCTTGCAAGTGGCAAACACCACATGCAAAACTGCAGGCAGCTGCAATTAAACCTCTTAGGCAGGAGCGTTCCCATTCTCCACTAAAAGAAAGCTGTAGCTCTCTGTACTCTGTAATATTCCTTGTGCCAATTTCTATTACCCTTTCCTTCCAGGCCTGAAGTTATAATAGTCTGCAGAGAAAATATACCCAGGAACTGCTGCAATCTCTGCATATTTTCAATAATGTTCAAAAGCAACACCCAGCTAAAAATTAGTCAGACAACAAAGTGCAGGTGGCTAAAATATTCCCACGCTGTAACATTTTTTGCTCATAATTGCAAGTAGGGGGGAAAAAAAGGCTAGAAATATATTGTTTCTATTTGTACCTAGAACAGTTGCAGAAAGAGCAGCAGGATTTGTGCCTGGCATTAGAATGTGTAATTCCTTAATACTATATTGTGGCATATGGTTCATTGTAGCAAATTATGAATACATGTGTTTGGAGAGCTTTGGTAGTAAATTTGGGCTTTGTACATCTACAACAATGCCCAAATCTGACAAACATAATTTATATAATATTAAGTTAATACAGTATTATGAAATTAGCTCACTGTAGTAAAGCTGTAATTTTTAAATGAAAGACAATGCAATGAAATGAAAGCAAAATAAACATTAGCATTTTGTGAAAGGTAGAACAAATCTTSCAAAAGTCTGCTTTGTAATTTATTATAATGCTGTGTTTATGACTTCCAGTATATTTAAGACATGGCATCCTTTAACAGTATAGCACAACTACACTGCTGTTCAGAATGATCCTAATCCCTCAACCCCTCTCAGACAACGCTCTCAATTAATTTAAGAGAGACTTTTGAATGAATACTGCCTGTGATTAAGCAAGAAGCAGGTTGGAACTCTGGGATCTAGTCCCCATGATACTCCTAAGGGGTTCAGCACTGCATTTGCTCCATGTGGAAAATTCCAATCAAGTTGATAGGGCTGTAGGAACATGGGCTATTACTCTGTGTGTTAGACAATTCAAGATATGGAATTATATTTCATATATCCATAAGAGGGAMAGTGAGAAAAGCATTACAATGGGAGCCCCTTAGCTTGTAGGAAATGGAATGTGTTAAAACACACAATTTTATTCTTTCAAGGGAAAGAGGAGAGCAATTAGCTATAGCAGGAGTCAAAAAGGAAAAGGGKGGGGAAGGGGGAGGAAGTAAATAAATAGATAAACAAATAAATGTTTTGAGGTCATACCCCACAAGACCCTGCAGTGGTGCACAATTTCTATTATCAACTTCCTGAGGAAAAAAAGGGAGCACAAAGGAAAACATTTCTTAGTATTTAACAGTTGCAGAGAATTTGTGTTCTATTTGCTCTTTAAAAAGRTATAATGCCATGTAAGCATTTCTAGCTCACCTCTGGTAGGACAAAATAACAGAAATTGTCATCCAAAAGCAAAAGTCCTTTGTCTCAGTCAAGGCCTAATTTCTAGTATTTAATTTGTGATGTGTGGTTTTGGTTTTGTTTCCAAACAGAGAATATGATTTGCAGGATTTCTGAGATTTCACACTTCCTAAGCAGCAAAGCTCACTATCAAAAGGGGGATTTCCAGTAGGATATGCCAAACATCATTTGTCCTCAATATCAAGAGCCTGGGCCTCCATCAAGTTACAGTAACTAAAACCTAGAGGTTATGGCCCAGAAGAAAACAACTGTAGAATACAGTGGCTTCACATATTTGTGAAGTTCATGTCTCAGGCAACGCTGAGACGTCACAGATGAAAATGTATGACCTTTCTTTGTGTAAGTGAAAGCCATGTTATACACTACTGAATATTGCTACCAACCCAGAGACCTGCTATTGGTATTTATCATTCTGCCACCTTGCTTCATACTCTCTGAAACAGAGAAAACACTTTTATCTGAGCAATCAGAGAAAGGTTAGCGTTGCATTAACGGGTTAAATGTATGAATGAATCATGAAATATGAATTAGCACAACATGTTAAAATAAAGTTCTGTGCAAAATACCTTTATGAAATGCAGATAACATGCATGCCTGTACCCTAGCCACAGCTGCCTTGATCTCYTTCAGTACCTCAAATCCACAGACAATATCATTCCAAATTTTGCATGGGGAAATCGAATGCTGCATAGCATGTGTGCTATTGTCAAGTGTCATTCCAAATGCAATTTGCATACCATGAACCACACAACTTCAGCACAAAAGTTGGCACACCTTATTGCTGCAAAAACCTACAGATCTGAACTCTRGGAGCAGCCTTAATTTTAGATGCAAACAACCACGGCTTTGCCACTATCATTAGGAAAGTGAAACATGCCAAATAATTAAACTGAGACAGGGCAGATTTCAGAGGTGAGCTCTCTGCTCTGGAGGCCCAGAACCAGCCCACAGCTGCTGTGTTAAAGGGGAAAAGTCTGCAAGCATTCGAGCCCAGAGTTGAGTGACACGGGGACATTTCTTGGGAAGAGTGAAAAAGTAGAAAGTAATTAACTTTTGGGGTCCATTTTTCCACTCCTTAAGCTGAAAATCAGAAAAAAAAAAGACCAGAATTTTACTCTCACACAGAGCTGTCTAAATGCAAATTCACAGTAAGGGTTAACCTGTTCCCCTCTTTCCAGCCACACCCAAAACAAGAGCTCTGTCAACTTGGATTTTGTCAGCTTGATCAAGCAGGGTTGATTTCCTGAAGCAATAATGAGATCCAGTACCAGAAAACAAGATCTTTGGCAGGAAAGCCTAGATCCTTCTTAGGATTCAGTAAGAACTCTGTTAAATTTCAAGAGAGTGGCAGGGGACTTAGGGTGACAAGGGAGCAGCACAAACACCTTCSCTGCAGCAATTCTGTGTGATCACACCCTGCCTGTGCATCTCCACCCTACAACTTCTGAATCCACAGGCTCATTCCARCCAAGTTGACAGAAGGGTGAAAAGTTCAGAGATAATCAAGTTCCTACACATTTTTTTGAGCACACCATATCCAAAAAGAAAAGAAAAATCCCTTTACTGACCTTGGGAACACTTTCAGAATGACCTCATACCTTATCGGATATCAAAGAATCTGTAGTGGTATGATTGAAAACACTCCAAATATAGAAAAAAGCTGGAGGACAAACAGCTTCTGGACATCAACATCAAGTAATAATAATAATATATAAATGCATGGCAAACCAGACTTCAACAGCTTCACTGAAACTACACATTATGACATTTGTAAAAACTACTTAGGAGTAATTTACCTCAAAGCATAGAGGAAAGGAGACGAGAACAGTCAACATCCCTGATTTACTTATGCAGGGCATTTGATCATCTACAGCTTATATACTTAATAAAGGTTGCAAAACTTTATTGTGTTCCCAGCATTACTCAGCTCCACCAGCATGACTCTGTATTGTGTTCCTGAACTATCCAAATTAGGCATTCCAGATGGATTTTCCTTTGCCTGCACTCACAATGCAAAATTCTGTGTTAACTTGAAGTATCGTCTCACGCACACATAAATRTATGCATATTTATACTCACATAAAATCTAACTCTGCCACTTTAGTCTGTGGCAGACAGTACAATAATTAGCATTGTCAATTACTAATTATACCATGGCCACAGATACAGTTATGAAAATGCAGCAAAGTAACAGCTTTGATAATTTCAAAGAATTACACCTTTATTCTGTCGCATTTGAATAGTTCTACTTTTATCTGTTCTTATAAATGCAGAAAAGCAGAAACAATAGGTAACATTTTCAAAACCAAATTTAAGGACACACTGTTCAGACCCCTTACTACTCAAAGAACATGTTCCCCTCATTGTCTTTTTTTTTAAAATCAGTTAAATATAAACAAATTCACTTCCTATGCATGTTGCTTCTGAGAGAATTACTTTTCATTTTTAGAGTRGTTTTCCATCACTACAAACCTTTTCCTTTCCCTTATGCACCAGCAAACATACTGATACAATTTAAAGGTCATGTTCTTTTCAAACTGACAGGGCCCTCCAAAATTTTGACGAGAGTCCCTCCAAGAATCACACCATACAAACGGAAAGGAATTAAGTAAAGCATCACTTGATGTAGGCTCAATCATGTGAACTGATTAGAAAATGTAACCATGGAGAGAGGTGATTCAAAGTGTGACGGACAACCTTTCAAAGAAAGGAGATGTCATGTTGATAATAATAAGCAAGTACCTGACATTGAAGGAGGGGGTGAACACAGAGGGTCAATAAAGATATAATTGCCTTCAGCTACTAAAAAAAAAAAAGCCCACAAAATAAAATAAACAACAAAAAACCCCACAACAAAGCACCAACCAAAAATCCAAATCTTTCCTAACTTTGGTTTCTTCACACACCAAGATAAATATTTAAAATGATCAGAGCATTTTATCTGTGTAGCTCAAGTTACGTTTTAGCCAAAAAATACTGAAAAATGTACTAATAACATTCCAGTTGCTTAGCTTGTTCTTTCACCCAGTAAAAAGGATACCTTGAAGTTCAAAGCCAAACATACAGAGTTTGTCTTATAAGGTTATATTGATACATATTGATCTGCATTACAAGTTAGATCATATTTAAGAAAATAAGACTGACTTTGGATTGTAATACCCACATCATTCAAAGAAATGCTACAAGCAAAAAGTAAATGTGCTTTTGAAAGATATGGCTCATCAGGAAGATGAGACACATTTTAAAGAGAGCAAGTCTAAACCTTGGAGGGAAACACAGTACGAGCTGGGTTAGGACAAAAAGGTCGCTCCACAAAATAAAAGCAACAGTTACCATGTGTTTTCAACTTCAGATGAATTTGCAGCCCAAAAGAATACCCCACTCTCCACCACATTTAATCAATATAAAACTCAGTTAAACTCAAGAAACAGGTAAAAAGTAATTTAAAAGTATCATATTCCTGTCCTCTTTTTGACAGTAAACAATATTGAACCTATTTTTTTTATTATTTCTCTCTTTCATAGTTCTCTAACTGCTGCTCTTTCCTTTCCCATCAGTTGCTATGATTTGTGGCACTCAAAACAGATCCAGCATGTTATGAACTATTATGGTAACAATTTGAAAACATTACATCCAAGATCATTTTAATGATAAGACCTGTCTTCTCTTGTCGATATTAAAATGTATATAATGTATATGAATAAATGGAATCTTAACTGATTTAGATACTATATTCTTATTGATGTCAAAGAGGTCAGTGAACACATCTAATGTTTTAGCCAACCATGGATTGAAGATTASACTTACATAAAAAGTAGACGTGGAGCCTTTCTCCTGCAGCACAAATTCAGCCCAAATTTGCACCAGGTAGGGTAACTTAAATAGTTCAGGCAAAATAATTCAGAGGTACAAGTCAAGTTCTCACTGGACAAATGCCCATTTCATCAAGAAAGTAATAAACCATGGCACCCATGACAAACTCTGATGCTATTTGCTTGACACAGTGCCTGTTCAAGGCTTGTCCATGTGTTGCAGATTGAAAGCTGCAGGACACAACCAAGGTGACACCCCAGTCATAGAATCTACTGCCTGTCTTGGAGAGAAACAAGGTTTTACTGCAATCTAGGTCTTTTGCAATTGCTCCCTGGACTGCTGGCTAATGAGGTCAGACAGTACTGTCCGTTCTAGACATATTCTTTCCAGGGTATCATCTCTCCAAGAGACATTCCATGAGGACATACCCTTAAATATGCCATCAAAGCAAATTATAATGATAGAATTTATTAACATTTTTTATGAGGCAAAAAGCATACTTCTGAGGAAACATGAAATAAAAATGAGACCAAACAGCAAATGAATTTCTGAAACTATGTAGTAGATGTTGTTATGCCACTGGAAAGCTTTTGTTACACCCAAGGACAAAAGCTGAGGTTAAGATTTGCAGACACCCCTGACCAGAGATCTTAACCAGACCTCCTTTCTTCAGCAACAAAAAGCCTCCCCACACAAAGTGGGTGATCATGTCTCTGCAGACACATCTGTATGGGGACTGAGTTTCCTTCTTTTTCTTTTAGCTCCATACCTCCGAGCACTTTCTTTCTAAAAAAGAAAAGCTGAGACTGAGATCATTTAAATCAGTAGATGAATACCACAGTTCCTCAAATTGCAYGATGGGTAGAGGCCCAGAGGGGCTCAGTTGTCTTTAATGCAGTGTACACTCTGAAAAACAGTGACCAYTGAGTCTGTGGCCAGCACTGGCCAACTCCATGCTTGAAAGAAAATATAGAGATACAACCTGCAGCAGCCTCCACTGGGGGAGGTCGGGGTGAAGTCTGAAAGAAAAAAACTAAAAAAGGAGCAAGACAGTGGAGAAAGGACATGGGATTTATAACACAAACAAATGYACAATCAGAAAGAAATGACACAAGAATATTTGGCTGTAGCACCAGAGAAGCATAACACACAAAAGATGTAAGAAAGAATTGCTCACCCTCTGTTCAGGCACATGGTCATGGCACTGGTCATAGGCTGTACCTACACAGGTATCTCAGTCCTGAACCAGTGGTACAGCTTTGGGTGAATTTATTCTCTCTTATTGTAGTTGGCTTTGTTAATAAAACTGTTTTGATGACCTGATTCCAGATTCCTTTTGTAGGCCAAAAAAAAAAAAAACAGAAGCTCTACCAGATGTGTACCAGATGTGCTCCATTAGTCAATGTAAGTAAAAGGTGCAAATCAACAACTGTTTCTCAGTCATCTCCAAATGCAGACAGGATGGGGACGTTTGGTTCCAGTGGCCACGCTAACCATGGTCTAAAGTAAAAAATCTCAAAACACACTTACTGTAGATATGAGGCCTCAGCACAAATCAATTTAAATTGATGCATTTATAAGGAGCCTAATTCCTTGCCAAAGCAGAGTGTATCTTAGAAAACTTAGGTGAAATAGAGATTTCAACCTCTGTCAGAGAAAGGTGACATGCTTTTGGACATTCTTCCTTGAGCATGTGCCGGATGACAAAATCGTTTGGAACATGAGACCTTATTTTCAAATTACATGTTTAATCATCTTCCTCACAGAAGATTAAATTCTGATGCAAATGGAAGGGGATGGAGCCATCCCATCACTGCCTGATGTTCCCTGCTAAAAGAGAATGGGAAGGGCATAATGCAAAAAAAGAAGCCAAGCATTTAAGGGAGAAGACATAAAAGCAAAACCCAGGGGTTGCAAAATCCACATGAACTAAACCCATGACTCAAATTAGTATAATTGAAAACCATTAAGCTCAGCTCTGTACAAGTAAAAATTAACTTTATAGTGACTATCATTATAAACTATTGCTACATCAGGAAAATACATCATGGTTATATTTTATAATTTTTATCCTCTCTTCCATGTAGCTGCTAGAAGGCAGTTACAATGAGAACTGGGTCTTTCCAAAGTTGTTAACAAGACACATTCCTTTTGGTTCATGGCTAGTATTATGAGAGTTTCTGTCTTATGTCACTATTTCTGACACATGCTGGAGACAGAACATCTTGGCTCAAAAAATACTGGACCATCATTTTATGGGAAGAGACTTTCTAGACCACAGAAGCAGATAGATTTACAACTGACAACACAGAGGTAATGATAACCTACCCTTACACAGCCCAGAGTCTTACATACTGTAAACTCAATTAGCAATTCTTTTATCTTCACCCAGAACAGATATATTGAAAATTGCAGATTGAGGGCTTTTCTCATATAGCTCTGACCACAAGGATAAATACTGCCTTGCTTCAGCAACATAATTTTTAGCCCTCTCATTTTTCATCCAGTTCAAGTTGTTTGATTCTAGGAGTCCATATTCCAGGCAGGCAGAGCACTCATTTATGAACACAACGCAGGCAAACGTGCATTTGTTGGAGATGAAAGGCATGAGAGTTGCCCATAACTTTGCCACAAATAAACTCCTCCTTTGGTTTATGCTACATCATACCCTTCCACGTGAATAGTTTTGATAAAGACCTGTTACTCCCTTCTCTTTCACTATACACAGTGTGGATACATTAGATAAACACTTTTATATGTTCCCGTCAAGGAGAAATATCCCACACAACGAAGCAGACCTTGTGAAATAACATTTCACTTATCTGTTATGTCTTTCTGAACCTTCCCTAAGAACTATAACTCTCTAATCCCAGTATACAGCTGCATATAGGCTTGCTCCAAGAAATTTCTCTCCTCAAAGACCAGCAAACAAATGGAGACACACAGGTGAGGAAGGTTTGAACAGCAATATGCACATTATTTTATAACTTGTTTTTTTTCTTTTTCGTTACAGCTAAAAGAGTTATTTTAATAACAGGCAATTTACAAGCACACACAGAATTTGAAGAGGTCTTCAAAATACTTTGGAGAAATAGATCATATACTCTAAGCCAAAAGTATATATCATTTTTATCTATTAGGGTTTTTTACATTTTTACTGGGTCTCAGTGATTTACTAGTATAAAATAAAACACAGAGCTATACTCTAGTTACAAAAACATGGCCAATATGAGAACAGAAAAAGCAGTAAAGTTTGAAACTACAGTGAATGCAGGGGATTTGAGCTAACATAGTACAACAATGAAGTTATTTTTCCAAACTTACCCGTATGCTTGCAATAAATATGATAATCAAGTAAATTAAAAACCTGTTGCATTTACACACTTCCGTCCACACTTGTCAATCATTTTTCAACAGCAAATATTTCAAGACAGTGGTTATRACCTCTGCTAGGAGAAAAGAACAGCCTGTTTTGGTGAAATAAAGTTGACATTTAATTTACTCTTGTAATTTAAGTTGTTCATTCATTGCTCTTGTATGCTGACAGATAAGATTCCTTTAATGTTCTTGAGCAAAACAATAAATACAGTGTAGTTAAATTTTAGATGTGAAAACATTATGCTTTGTCTTGACAGCACCACAGTTAGGCATAAAGTTATAATGTTCAAATAGTCTCTTCTGAGACTCTCTGTGTCATAAAACATGTAGTCTTTCAAAGTGTCTATGTATCTGTCATTGACTTTTCCTGAAATCAGAAATAGATGGATGCATATCCTGATTCTTCACCTACAGATTTGAATTTGTTTCTCCTTCTGCCCCAGCTCCATGCTGTGAATAGACACAGGTCTATCTGATCAAAGAGGAAACCTTCCCCAGCACAACTCCTGTGATCAGGAGCCAGGCCCAGGTAACAATTCTGCCTGCTCATGCAGGAGCCACTCTGTCCCCACAGCCCCACCAGCCCAGGCTGTCACTGCTGGGGCTGGGGGCCCCTCACGGGGTGGCTCCAGTGACCCAGCAGGTCCCACTGGGCTCCACACACCAAGGGAAAAGGTTTCCTCCTCACCAGTTCAACCCCCAGTTTCCCACAGCAGAGTCTCAGACCTCTGGATCATTTAAACAATGGAGGGACAGAGCCGTAACAAGAAACAGCCCGAGCTGGTGCCCCTGAGGAGGSACCCCAAAAAGGAACTGCTGGGCTTTTATCCCCTCGCAGTCKAAAGCCCTGTGGTCTGGGATCTCCCTGCTCAGCTCCTGCGCTGGCTCTGGTGTCCCTTCCCTGGCTGTGCCAGGGTCCCTGGGCCCTTTGTCACTCAGGGGGYTGACAGGTCACAGGCCCTTGCCTGGGCTCACACCCACACTCTGCCTGCAGCTGCCCCAGCCACCTGCTGGGAGTGGATTGGTGGGTTGGGACTTTTGGGGGGTTGYGTTGTTGTTGGGGTTTTGGTTTTTTCAATAAAAGCATCAGTCCGGCAAACTCATTTCAAGAGACCTAAATTCACTGCTCACAGGACAAAACTTCTCCTTTTGGCCCTACTAACTGATGATATTTCACCCAGTGGTCTGGAAGTTATTTCTCTGATAACAAAGAAACTGATACATCCATCACATGGGTATGAAGTGGATCATGTACATTTTGGGTACATGAAATGGATCCAGTTCAGCTCCAAAGCTTCATCTGCAAATACAGCTATTTTTTGGTGCATTAAAGATCTAACGTATCCATTGTTTCTTGTTTAGCTCAAGAGATTAAGATCTTCATATTCCATAATCATTGCAGGTAATCTCTCCCATTTCCTACATTCTTGAACAGTAATTGTCTAATATCTACATTTGGCAGATTTGTCTTGAAATAAAATTGCATTTTTAAAAATKGGCTTGTATGATGAGAACACATTCAGTGATGTGGAAGCTACAAAGAAAACCCCAGATGGCTCAGACAATAATAGGATATAATATTAAATTTAGACCTTTCATCAAATGTCCTCAAATTCATACTAAGGTYTCTTTTCAGCTTTGTACTTTCCTCTTATTTTAAATGTTAATGGATTATCAAAATCATCAAATTCTGTCATATAATCCAGAATGTCTGCTTTTTTAACCACAGAAAATGAACTGCACAATTTCTGTACAGACAGAACACTATATCAAATTGATCTGCAAAGAAGCAGACACCCTCAGCAACTACTGCACAGGTACATATTAATTTCATGGTGCATTATTAGGACAGATACCTCAGCACATTCATGATGGCCCTATTACTACGTCCTCATTCTCTAAAAGCCATTGTGCTTATATAATCTGTTATTCAAACCTCTGCAGACTTCTGAGCAAAGGAGCAGGGGGTGCTCTCAATCATCACAGCACACACCGAGGTGCCCAAACCACCATCAACATCCAAAGATGAAATCACCAATGCAAGAGCTCACAGAGCACTGCTRCCTGCTGCAGAATAGAATGAATTTCTTAGCCTAGGCGTTGTACCYTGCCTTTTCCCTATAAAAACACTAGTCCAAAAAAGGTGTCATTGCAAAGGGGAAGGGTTCTTAAACAGCAGTGTCTTTCTGCTTTAAACACYATGGTTGAAAGAGGGCTTCGAGCTCAGTGAAAGCAAAATTGCACTTGCAGAAAAATCACAGGAAGCAAGCGCAAGAGGAGTGTGTGGTATGTCAAAGGAGCTTGTTCCATCCAAATTTAAGAGGAAAACAGAATAAGCATGCTAACATTTCACAGGAAAGGGAAAAAAGAAAAAAGTATGATTCTCTATGGCTCAGATATTTTGTGTTTTTATGAGACTCCTGGGCTGCAGAATCCATAGTGGTCATCAGGCAGGCACAGCAGTTTCTGTGCATTTCCACAGATTAGCACATGGATCATGCATGTAAAARGGAAACTTGGCTCGTGTTGAGTGATAACATGGGCTGTTGAACCAGTATTTCAGAGCTATGAACAGACACAAGCAAGCTGAACAGGACTGGGTATTCTGCCARCATTCCTTGCCCTTGAGTTCTTCCTAACAAAACCCATATCCCACACCCAGCAAACAAAAGCAATCAGATGCCCTGCAGCACAATACTGCCTTCAGAAACCATGTTTGTGTCTGAAGTCTAAACCAAACTCTGAACTATCAAGAGAGTCTGCAAGAATAAGAGGAAGAGCTCAAAAAGACATGAATTTTTTTTTGTGCATAAGTCAATGGTTGRTTGGCTAAAAAAGAAAGCAGCCAACTAAGTTATCCTCAGAGCTGCTATAATTCACCTTCAACATCCAGAGAACACTACAAGGCAATTTCCTCCCTCTGTTTAACCAAGACTCCCCTAAAAGATAATATTATTGCTAGTTCAAGATTCCTTAAACATACTTCATTGCCACTAAAATATTACATAGTAAGAATTACTGCAAAAAGTTGTATGTTTTAAATTAGAGACMTAGGATCTCAGGTTCTGAACAGTAATTACTTATAGTTTAGTATAAAGAAAAGACATGGAAAACAAATTATTTTTTGAACAATAGAAGAAATCCTCTCTATTTCATCATAAACATTCAACTTTCTTCATAAGAGACAGTATGTCTCTCCCTGAAAGTGGAAATTTCCCACTCTGCTAGAGGAATATTAGGACACCAAGAAGGCTTWACCAAATCCTGCTAGTTTCAACAACAGCAAAAATAAACAAATAAATAGATGGATAGATAAAAACCCAAAAGGAAATCATTCTTGCTCAGCATCTAAAGACTAGAACRAAAGGAAAGCATTAAGACAAAATTTGAAGAGTAGAAAATATGGCAGCTCTGTATCTCTGCATCTTAATTAATGCCTTGTGAAAATGCACGGTTTAAACTGCACATAGAGACACAAACTCTGTTCAATAACATCTCCATTTCCATGATCAACGTTTCTAGCACAGACTCAAAATACAAACTTTCTCCTTGGGCCAGCSCAAGGTAAATCATACCTGTTAACCCTTTTAATGCAAACCATGACTGCCAGGAGTGCAGAGACTTGGTTATAAAATTCAGACACGCTATCTGGGAAATATCTTTTCCTTCTTTTATCTGCTAAATTTCAATCTGAAAATGCAGCATTTTTAATTAAAGCAGAATATAAAGCATATCAAACATAGGCTAATGCCTGAATTTGAAATGCAGCATGTGCCCCAAGGCACTGTATCATAATTCAGCCTTGCTTTCGTTCTGGCTAAGTGTGTCTCACCAACAATAAAGGCAGGCTCTGCTTTGTCACACAGGTGGAATCCTTGTCTCTCCACTCTCTTTGATTTGATCTCTCCTACTTCAAAGCTGGCATATTGCRAAACTTTTTTGCCAAGTTTACGCAGACTTGAACTTCATTGCAGCGTGACCTTATAACTACAACAGCTCTGAGCTCCTTGAGACATTGATCATGTCTACATGGATGTTTGTACAATACCCACTGTAACAGGGCATTGTCTAAGGCTGGGGACTCTGGGCAATATTGTAACATAAATATTAAATAATAATAAAGTTCTGTCAAGGCAGTGATCTGTGAACTACAGCAGGTTCACGTGATCATGTATTATGGCTCAAAGGCAGCCCTCAGCAGCCATCACATAAAATCTCTATGGTCTAAAAAGTACTTAAACAATGATATACACACAAGTCATAAAATTAATAGGAATTACATATATTCCAAACTTGTACATACACCAAAATTCATATTTGTGCTGTAGTTAAGAAACTTCAAGGGCTCACTTTTTCTTTGTTCTTACAAAAACTATTTCTGTTTCAAACTCTGAAAATGTTCAGAGATTCATAAATATGCTAATGAAATATAAGTAAATAACAGGGTATCAAAACATTGAAATAGATTTTGATAAAATTTGGAAATACACTCTGCATTAACAGACAAGTATAATTAGAAATTAGTTCAAAGTAGTAAGAGAGTTCCACATGAAGGTTCTCAAAATAGGGCTAAAATTGATTTTCCAGTTCATCCATTCCTAGTCAATAATTTTCATCCATGCCACAAGAGCTGCATGGTGTGTTCTAATATTCCTTTCTGGGAAAAATGCAAGTTGAGCTGCCTCACTTGGAAAATTGAGTTTTCACAGAGAGGTAACAAACAACAAGTGAAGAAAAAAGAAAATTACAAAGCTGAATTCACAAAAACACTTATTGGATATCTCATTAATGAATGGCGGGAAAAAAAAGAAAAAACAAGATAAAAACCCAGAAGCACACTGCAAAGTATAAAACAAAATGTAAAACAAAAGCTCAACACATATCTGTCTTTCACTTGGCTATGATGAGCCTTGTATATTTAAATGGAAACAAGACCTACTACAAAGCAAGTGAAAAACCATTCACTAAAACAGCCAAATGTGCCATTAGCCCTTTATAAGRCTAAGCCAATTATGGTTAAACCTGCTGTGTTTTTATTTTCATGCTACTTCAGTTATGCATGGCTTAGGAATGGGGGGGTTACATGCTTCACAGCCAACTGAGGTATATCCCACTTTTTCCCCAGTGTAAATTCCAGGGGTAGGTGTTATACAGGGATTTATACTCATATGCAAAAGGACTCCTATATATATATATATATATATATATATATATATAAATAATTTTTTAAGTCACTTTCAAAAGACCACATAGTTCCCAAAGTGATACCTATAACCTAATTAAAGGTATACCTAGTTAGCAGTAAAAGAAAAAAAAATGGACCTGTTTCTATCAGATACCTAACACAGATACATGAAACCAGACAGTTAAGAACTCTCATGTAACTAATTAAAAGAATAAATTAAGCTCTAATTAGCTTAAAATCTGAGCAACTCACCTGAGAAATTTAAAGAAGGCTAAAAGCAAATCTAGATTTTTTAAYAGAAGTATGCTAAAGACCACAGATTGAAAGAGGAAAAAAAAATCAAATGTTTTAGATGTTTTATCTGGTGAAGAAAAGAAACAGCCTATCTAAAACATGCTCTGAAGAACATGCTGACAAAACAGTAGATGCTAAATGTATTTAGGGTGAAGCAGCTTCTCTATTTCATATGTTTCTTTCTATCATCATTAGGTATTTTTTATTTTTTCCTTATTGCTGAAAATAAAAAGTTACTTCTGCTGACATTAAAAGCTTGATTTTCCAAACTATTTAATGCACTCTAAGGATATTGTTAAAAGACAGTGGCATGCTGATGTGAGTTGTACAAAGGTCAGTGATTTGGAGGCTCTTTCAGACAATTTGCCAGGATTTTGGCATTTTGTAAGCACACATAGGACAGCTCTCCAGCAAGCTGACCTTGACAGTGAATTGGATAAATAAACCTTCAATTTACCCCCTCCAGCTCGATGCTAGCCCAGCTGATCCCTCTGGAGCCTTCACCTGTCCATATCGTTCAACTGCCTGCAACTTCCAGCTGACGAACATCCACGGCTTTACAGGTCCTGTGACAAACACCATCTAAAAGATAAGGCTTCTGAAAAGTCAAAGTCAATAGTGTTTCCATTGAAAATTTAATGCTGCTTCCATCTTTACCCATCATTCTTCCTACTGTTGCATGTATCCCAGGAGGCACTTCAAGCAAAAGCACTACTCCATAACAGGTAATGACGTGGCATTTAATGATACTGTCCAAAGTGATCCAAGCCCATGGAAAGTAATGTGCACTCATGTACCAGATAAGCACAGCTGAATGTACTAGAACAGCAGTATCTCTCACTGCTCTGTCACTAGATACAATGTGACATATGCTCTGCCATTGTACCTGGCTTTTCCTTTTACTTCACCATCAGAGGAAAAGAGCATTTTCAGATACAGAGCACCAAAGTGTTAAGGGAATTCAGTAAAAGGTAGGATGGCAACATATCCGTAATTAAGTATTCACAGCCTCTTTAATACTTCAGTGCTCTTGGATTCGCTACTAAAATCTGTGAATTATACCTCATTGAAGAATGTCCTTAATCGACTCTGACATGTTTTATTGGAGGCAGAAAAAATGTTTCAGTATGATAGATAAGGTTAAAAATGTTACTACTCTGATCATTTACTCTAGTGCCTTGCAAAAAACTCCAAAGCCAAAAACCATTTACATCATTCATCTGATGCAATGGAGAAAAAAAAGCATTATCTGACAGCCCATTTTAGCTGATGGGACAAAGTGCACATTTTCAATTTTCTGACAAAGTTATGTTGTTTATGTAGATAAGAAAAAGAAGAGGAGAGAAAAAAAACCCACAACTGTAACATTTCTACCGCATGCCATAAGGATTTGAAATTCGAGTTAAACAGCAAAGTACCTTGAGACCATGCAGAGCAGAGCATGACAAACAAAAATCATTTTTATGGTTTCAAACCAAATAACACATTACATGTTTCCTACTCTAATAGCAGCGCAGGGTTCTGAGGCAGCCCCAGAACGTTGCAGCAAAGCTCAGCATGACATCTCTATGCGTGTGTGAGAGCCCTGCTCTCGCTGCAGCGGGACCACGAGGCAGCTCAGTGAAAAGCTGCTGAAATATTTTTAAGCAAACATTTTAACTGAGCTTTTCTCGTATTAATTTTGATACTCTCCAGATATCAATGGCTTCTGCTTATACAACTCGTGGCAAAAGGGACGAACAGGCATCTCATACATATTCAATTTCTATTTATTAGTTTTAGRAGAGTGATCCATGACTATGTAGGAAAGTTAGCAAAGAAAAGAAATTGTTTTAAACTCACTGCCAGAGACTTCTCCATGGAGCAACATGACACTGGCAGAAAGAGAAGKCTATGAACTTATATTCCTCAGGACAGGGCACATTAAGTTTTCAGATAAAAAACCTTTGCATTTAAAACTTATATGGATAGGCTATGTAAGAGATGGTATGGTTTAACAGTCCCTGTTTTGCTTTTTCACCACCAAAAAATTGCATTTTCTTTTTGTTCATGCCAATAAAGCAAAATTACGAGAAGTATTTTTACTAACTATGTAACTGACAAGATTATTATTTCAGCACAAATTAGAGAGAAAGAGTGTTTACCACAAAAGCAAAGTAATCCCATTCCAGTTCATTTTGCTACTCATACACCTAAAGGKAAGCACACATTTACAGAACTGGCTCAATTACCTCAGGTTTTGTGGTACACACCTAAATTACTAAGACATCTATGAGCTGCACCATTACCCATTAGAAACCAAAATGAAAACTTTCGAATAATTGGCTAAGACTCTAATTCTACAGCATGGACAAGGCTTTAAATTAGTACCAGATGCTGGATTTTGTTCTTTAAACAACAGTTCTAAGGACAGAGAAAGATTCATCTTCCAAGACTACTCCTGCCTGCAGACAATATGACCCATCTTAATGAGGCTGCTGAATGCTTTATGAGCAATTTCATCCACTAGTTACTATATTCTGGCACCAAAATTGAAATATTCATTCTAAATCTTGCCATTAGGACAGTATTGCTTTCTGCCAAATTTCCAATGCCAATTCTTACATTCAATTGTGATTGAGTGTTTCTCCAGAACCAAACAGATAACAGCAAGGTCTGCCCACGCATCCTGTGTCACAAGCAGCTCATTAAGCTCCCTGTTCCCATAGACACTGTTTGGAAAAGAGACACTGGGAAAACAGTTTTCCATGACCCAGTTCTATCCATGCTACCCCTATCAGCTACCTATATCTCTGCTTATGTATTTAATCATGAAAACCTTCCTGAACAGAACAGTCCCATCTCTAAGACACAGAGAAGGAGAATGGAGACCTCAGGGTTTATTCAAAATTTTGAGGAAAAGTATATCTGCATGCTCAGGAAAATGTAAAGAATATATGGTATAAGTAGATTCGCATGTCACACTGGGTCTGTCAGTCATAAACCTGTTTTACTGTAATACCATACACAGACCTGTGACCTGGCAAAAACATCAAAAAAGGCCGTTCTTTTAAAACTATGATTTTAAAAGAACACATAAAAAAGGACATTTTTGGAAAACTAAGACTTGAAAAACACACATGAATTTGAGAAATATGCAAAAAGCTTTCCTACTTGAAGTTCTTTAGAAGACCAGTTGCCACCCATGAGAATGCTGCATAGATATTTTCAGTGCTGAGGCTGTGGCCATGGGAGAAACCAGCGACCACAGCCAATCAAGAGTTCTCCAAATTAACTGTGGAGAGCAAAGCAAGAGGGTCTTTATCTCCTCTTCTCTGGAAAGAATAACAACAGACTTGTAAGTAGGGTCAAATTTAATAGCAAAAAAAAAACCAAAAAAACACCACCAAAAAAACCCAAAACCACCAAAACCACAAAAACCTTCCCCATAGTTAAAAAAAAGTTGAAGAACATGGAGTTGGAGTCAGAATTCATGATCTGGAGCTACCTGGCAAATCATATGAAAACACACCACAAATATTTGACTTGAAAAGTTTATATTCTTGATGATTAATCTTTATATATGAAATTTTTTATCACAGAAATTAATATATCATCTCTGTCCATGCATCACTGCCTTGCATGGAGAAGTTCACTCTTTTGTGCTTCAGTTTTTTTGAATCTTTTCTTTGCCTTCGAAATATTTTTTTCTTTTTGCTTTATAATAATGGCTTCAGTTTTATACATTGTAGGGCTCAGGAAGAAGAAGGGAGGAGGGAAAGAAAGAAAGAAAATGTACTTTCCTTGCTATTAATTTTCAGACTGCTTTTTTTATTTAAAGTAAGATGTTTTGTTTCCCAGGCAGTATGTATGCCTCRCTCTATGAAGTGCGAGGTGCAATTGCTGCCCTAGCTCTGTGTGTGGCTGTGGCCTTAGAAGTCAAGGATAAAAGAAACAAAACATTTTTTTTTTAATTCTGAAGTGAAAAATCCATTTGATTTCTTTTTGTTTATTGCTGCATTACTTAGGTAATTGCTTGAGTTGAGTCAGACTGACGGCAGGGCTCTGGACCCTCTGACTCCAATCCTTTTGCTTTATTTATTAGTCTCACTTATTAAAAGAATGTCTTGGCTTATATGATGGGTACTATTCAAGCAGAAGTTAAATCACTTATATTTGCAATCTAAGTCACTGACTCACAAAGGCTGAGTATACCATGCTAAGTATGCACAAAAATGCTCTAAACCACAAAAATCATAAGCTTAGCCCTAAAAAATGAGATTGTTCACMAAGGTCTGTGAAGATTTGTAAAACATTTAAATGAACCAAGCCATAGCAACTTGTACACAAAAGTCATTCCACACAAAAAACCATAGCATAGACAGATAGAAACCCTGGCCATGCTTCAGCAGCTCACATGCAATATAACCTAATTTATGCAACGAAACCTAGGCAAAATTTAGCTTATCCTCTGCCTCTCAGAATGCCCCAAAGACCTGCTGGTTTAAACAGCACTGTTTTTCAGTATTTTCTAACATTCTTAATAGATATCAAGCTCCTGAAGTCTTCTATTATGTGGTGAYTCTGTGCAAAAGCAGAGCTATTTCACTATCTGTTACCTCAAATGGTGCTGATGTCCTTTTCCAAGTCAGGATGGCTAACAATGCAATCTTCCATTATAACATTAGATTACAAAATMAGTTACAAAAGGAAAGGACTTCAGCCATTTTTTAAATTTTCATTGATATTTTAACCTGATGGCCCAGGAAAAAACTACACACAGAGAGCATTTAAGAAATTCATATGTCCAAACCTTTGAACTTGTAATAAAATTTTCCATTMTTTTCATCGCTAATATCCAATGTATTTGTTTAAATAAACTATTCACATCTCCAACAAAGACAAAGGAGTTATGGTTAGAGCCACGTAGTGAAAAAGAAGGTYGAAGAAACACGTTCACACGTCCTTTCTGCCTTTGCCATATTTCTAGGAATAACTTCCTCACTCCAATTTTCCCCACTTTTAGTGTTTCTCTTTCAGTCCTGTATCTCAGTTACACGTGGCCCTGGCACGAAGTGAGGTGCATTCCTGTAAGCCATTAAGGATATTCTTAGTGCTGGTTTTTTCCAGCCTATTAGTTTTTGTGCTAGTGCTGTGCTGGTTGCCTTTAGCAATGCACTGTTTGGGTGTATGACTCCTGTACTTGCTTGAGGCCACAGCAGTATCAGTGTTCTGTGTCGTTTCCATTTTGTCTCAGGCAGCCCTTGCACTCACTTGAAATAAGTGTGCCCTTTTGCCACTGACAATTGAGAATGTTGGTCCCTATTATGTGAGAACATGATCCTCCTAGATGTTTAAAGCCAGTAAACTAAATGTTTATTGGGAAAGCACCAAAGGAAGTGAGAGCCTGAGTGAGTTTCATGAGCTCTATTATTAAACAGTGGTGTAGTTTATCAAGGTGAGTTAATTCAAGACCTCCTCTGTCATTTTCAGATTATTTTCACCAGGCTGCCRGGAGAACATTCCAGAAATTTTTCTACAGCCCTTTTGCTTCATTATGGAATTGTTCAGTATTATCACACTGTTGATTTACTTTCATGCTTTGCTAATGACCACCAAACATCTCCCATAAAGCAAAAGTCTCAACTTACACTTCCAAAATTCACAGCACCAATATTCTCCTCTCTCAACAATCAAATTCTCCTGAAATGCTCATTTCCACTTCCACTGAGTGGTGTAGCATTTTCTAGTCTGCTCCCAGGCCCCAACCCAGATTATTTCCTCAGTACCACTAACTCTTCATCAGTTGCCTCTTTCTCTTTTGGTTTCTCCTTCTATCATTTCACACTTGATTGCCTTCTCTCTAGCATCTCATATAATGGATATTCTTCTGCTATATTTCATTTTGCTTCTTCTACATTTTAGGATAATCAGAAAGGAGCATCAGCTGCTCACTGTCCACTAAGCCTGTCTTATACTCTGAAATTATCTCTACACTGTCCATAATCTTGGCAGAGGCCTCCAGCCCTGACACTGACGTACAGCCTGGCATGGTCACCTGCCCACCTGAAGTCAATGATATATAAGATATGAACAAAACTTGTTCAGTTACAACACCAAAGGATTCCTCTGCTTTTCTCAAAATATCTTCATTGTGCAGCTCACTGGCCTTACAAGTATATCGAAAWTTTCTAAATGTGCTACCTTCAAACTCCAATTACCATAATTTCATCTCATAATTAATAAAGTAAAAGTAGAAGCATTACTGCTTCTGATTTACATAATTAGTATAAAACCCATGCATGGTTCAAACAAAATGCTGCAACCAAATTTTGAAACTTGATAGCATAAACCTAAGACCCTTAATCTATAATTAAATTTAAGATAGCTTGATTTTAAGGACATGAAATATTTTCATAACAGGTGTAAAATTTATGTGGACAAAAAAAATCTATTAAAATACTGAGATACTATTGGAATAGACACAAAATGTTCCTTACCCAAGTGTGACCATTTCCATTGGAAATGCACATATAGAGCATTAATTAAATCCTCRTTTAGCATGACAATTCCAAAAAAAGAAAGCTTTCAAGAGGGGCTTCACAGGCTTTTCCTGAAAAAGGAAACAGGGAAAATAAAAAGTAAGCATATAAATAAATAAAATCTAAGCAGACTCTTGCAAATCTGTAGAAGCCATTTTGACCACCTAGTCTCTAGAATGGATCCCAGGAAAACCAAGCACAGGCATATGTTCAACTTATGAAGAACTCTSCAAAAAAGCCTTTCAAAGGACACAGGTAAAGCTTTGTGGCCATAGTGTCACAGGGTGAAAACTGATCTGAAATCCCKCTTCTTGTCTATTTAAGGCCATCTACAGTTATACTGCTTTTGAGGGGCAACTATGGCCTTATTGCTGAAGAGCTTGGGGGTATTTCTTGCACAATGCAGGATTTTCACAGGAGGCCMATATCACAGTTTTACAAACCTAAAAATGCAATGGTTCATTCAGTAGCAAAAAAAGTGCATTTCAATCCTAAAAAAGCATTATTTGAAACCACTAGTCATTATCACATCCAAAATATTTTATTTCTATTATAAAGAAATTTTAAAATTGAGTCATTCACTCCTAACTTTCTTCACAGTTGACAGCACCCAAATTTCTCTTCAAAATTACAGATGCTGAGTTACCACAGAATTCTTATTATTTTAATGTTACAATAACATGGATGATGGTTTTCTTAGCAGAAAGATAAAGAGATTACTGAATTCTAAACCTGAGATGGAAACAAATTTCTTACTTTAAATTGTGTCACCCTCACTCCACAGAAAGAGTGATTATAATCTGCAAGGGGGGGGAGTAAAGCCCTCCAGAAGCAAGCCTTTCATAACTTCACCATTTTTCACAGGCAAGTATAATTACAGTTTTGCATAACCATCTAATGAGAGGAAGTCCTTTCTTGCAGTGTTAATAAAGGACCTTGCATAACATGTTAACAAAGCAATGGCACTCTATGTAGGTAATGTCATTGTGTAATTAGCATGCTCATAAGATGACTTAAGATTACAGTTTATCTGAATCTAATAACTGCCTATCAGCTGCTTTACCATTCTGTCTTTTTCAATATATCTTTCCTCATGAATGGTTTGAGTATCCACCCGTTCAGTGCAGAAGCACAGAGGGAATAAAACAAGCCAGTAACAAAACAGAAACAAAAAAATTAGTTTGGGAGCAAAGAAATGAATAAACATGGAAAAGAATCCAGCATTTTCACATACCTAGACATGTATTTTAGGACACAAATATCAGTCTTTGCTATTCATTTCTAGATGGTACAACATTTGAAATGGTATGAGAAATGCTACTGGAAATTATACTGGTTTCTTCATACATGGTATAAAAGTGGAGAGTGGGAAGAACTGGACAGTTCTCTAAGCCACTTAACAGGCTGCTTTCACAGGATACTACCCTTGGTTGGAATGCTCAAATTCAGTATTTACCAGCAGCCAGCATCAAGTCCTGGTTGCTTCTCCTCTCCCGTAGCCAGAGGCTCACAGGCAGAGCAAAGCAGAATTCATCAGAGTCTGGTAGCACAGCTGGACTACAATCACCCTTCCAGTTTCCAGTTCTGCAACTTGGACTTCAGAAAGTCACAATAAAGAAATAACCAGAAGTGCAGGAACTCAGCTTAGAACAATGTAATGTTGATTCATGAACCCCCATAGCGAAAATGCCTTTCTATCCCTTTTTCCCTGTCAGACTCAAGAAAGAAAGCCAAGGGAAGGAAGAAGTACAAGGATGACAGAGGATAAGYTTGGGTTTGGCATGTTCTTTATAATGTGTAGGTTTCAGAGCTGGAAGGGAGAGAAGTCACAGTTTTGGGGACCAGTAATATTCAAGCACCTGAGAAATGTGAGGACCTCAATGAAGACAGAAATTAGGCAAAGAGCACTCTACAGCTCCCAACTTAAAAACCACTACAAAATAACAAAAAATTACACGTAAAATTTTCCTTTAAAAGAAAAACAAAAAATTGCATCTCCCTGAAGTAGTAACTGTAAAACAAATTAAGACATTTCCAAGTATTTGCTAACCTACTTACAGGCATCATTGCTCCCTTGGGCCTTTGTAGCCTTACACCTTCCTTAACGGACTAGCTGAATAGGTAAATGGGTTATATCAGGCCAGGAAATCAATGTGTATACTGTGTTCTCAGCCCCAGATGAGCTTGTCGAAGCCATTTTATTATAGCTGGAGGAGCTGTATTGATCCCCCCGTTAACTACTCGGAGGTGCCGAGCAATCCGATGAAGATGCGTCCTGCCGTCCATCCAAATGCTCTCTCCCCTCAATAGCCCTAACAGAGTTAAGTGTGTGCAGATTGAATTAATTTAATGTTTGCTTAATCAAAACTGACCACGCTGGAGCCTAAATTCTATTAATTACTAAAGGAATCACGCTAATGCTGTAACATGACGTTAGGCTGGAAAGGGCTTTATTTTACTATGACAAGAGGGAAGAAGGGTCATAGGGAGAATGGGGGGGATAAGCCAGCAGTTATTTCACCAAAATATTTTTTATTTCACATTTCCCAAACAGAGAGTTCAGACTTGTTTACTTTTTTCCTGAAATGAGGCTACTGTCAGCCAGCAAAATCTCTCTTTACTGAATTGACAGGCACAGCAAGTTAACTTCACACTTGATGATGAAGAAGAAAGAAGTTGCAACATCATCCAGATTTATTTATGCAACAAAAGTCTTCTCTTGAATGAAACCAGATGCAACTTCTCTAATTCCTTATTTCTATTTAGTCCTAAGGTTAGTATAATGGTTTTCTTAAAGACAGTCAGAAGTAATTCCTTCTTCACTGTCCAATAAGTAAAAAGAGTTTCCCAGATTTCGTACACATGACAGCACATGGCTACAAGTAAACAGAGAAAGTAAATTAAACAAGTACTGTTTTCCACTAACTTAACTAAAAGATTTTCAACAATATTATCTAGGCATCAGCTGGTGCACATGCTGGGTTCAAATGCTCATGGAACATTTAGCAGAGAAGCACAGGTAAGATTTTCAGGTAACTTTTCCTTAGGAAAAGCTTTAAAAACAAGGATAAGTGCATAGTGTTTTGCACTATCAGGTGTCCCTCATCATTTAAAAATCCATCACATCAAATGTTTCACAGAGGGAATGTCTCTCCTTAGTTGTTTTTTTTTTCTTTTTTCCCCAAAAGTAGTCATTTCATACAGAACTTCATGGTGTTGCATTTTCTTAAGCTAATTTTGGTGTTAAATTATCTGTCTTCATTTGCAACACCAGATGAGTTTGTTTTCTTTTCCTCTTCCTAAATAGTCTATAGGTGAAAAGAGTAAGTTTTGTATAAAAGCAAAATAATGTTGATTTGATTAATAAAGCTGTATGCTTACAAAGCATACACTGAGTGCTAAATAACAAACAGTAGCCAACTGCACAGATTAGCTACATATGAAACACATGTCCTGGAACAATGATTTTATTTAAAGAGGAGAACAGTCTGTGCTCTTTTCTTACACCCCAATTTACCTTTTCAGTTATGCTATAAAACATGTTCCTGATTACTACCTTTGTTATGAAAAAAAGTTGAGATTTTTTTTCTCACAGGTACAGTGAGACATCCCAGCAAAATAATTAGAAGAAAAAAATATCTCTGCTTCTCATGGTCTTCATCACTATTATTTTAACTTAATGTCAGTCTTGACTTCAAGAGATTCTCAGATGCATTTTAATCTGAGCAGTGAAGTTTTGTGCAATCATATTAAACCAGAGAACTAATTCCATCAAAGAATAGAAATGTTACTCCAGGGAACATTGCTCAGTAAGAAGACCAATGCCTCACTACCTTTAGTGCAAAGCTAAAGCAGATCCCAGAAATCAGGAACTTTCTAGAACTAATCAGAAGGTAAAGAGAAAATAATTTGGGGAATTTGGAAATTAGTTTTCCCCCTTTCTGTTAAAAGTCTCTGTGATGGCATCAGGAAGAGTTTTGCTGAAAAAATTTTGGTGCAGTCATTACCACTGTGTTCTACAGSGATTGAACCACAAACTCAAAACTACCTGGGTGCCAAGCACTGGCTAAAGCATTCTGAAAGCCAAACTCATTCCCAAAAAAAGGGATTCAAATTTGAGTCACATTTGAAAAGGATGCCTTTGGAGCTGCTCAACTTTCTCCTGCATCAAATCTTCATTTCACATTGCAAAGCAGAGAAATTTTACACATAGCCACAAAATATTTAAAATAAATAACAAAAAAAAGCCCAACAAACATCTTCCAAAATAAGACTGTTTCATCTGAGAGCAAATGGGGGAATTAATTTCTGAATCATGCACATACGAATCATAATTTATTTCCTCCATACTTTGCCTGTTACTAGGATTATTGATGTGGACAGTCCTTCACAAAGAGGTTCCTTTTCAACTTAAAAACTATTACCTTATAAAATATCATAAATGAGCTTGAGGAGAAGAAAGCAAACCCTATGGTTGGTACAAGAATGATAACTGATGAGTGAAGGTGCTAAAAATGCTAAGAAACATTTTGAGGCTACTGGAAGCATTTATACTGTACTCAAATTTTAGCTCATATTTATTTAATGCAAAACAAAATTCTCATCTTGCTTCTGAGATAAGAATATTCCTTTTGCCAAATTATAATTTTCCATTGAAGGAAATGGAATGGAAATGTTTGAAATCTGCATTTCATGTCAGAGGTGCCTGATCTACAGAGGGAGAAGTGAAACCCAGTGTAATGAAATATTGTTTTTTTACAAGTCATACTTTTGCACAGCATCAAGATCATTCTGGGTTAAAACATCAGTAAAATGAAAAATTCTCATTACAATTGATTCAAACATGTCAAAACGCATTTTTATCTTAATCAAACTACCCTGCCCTTCACTTTTCAAACATTTGTAAAACATAAATTATATCTCACATTACAGAAAGAAACAAAACTGGCTGCTTTAAACCATAATCATTGCAAATTGCAGCATTGACACCTCTGAATTAAAATTGCAGGAGAATTCACATCTAGGTTGTTTGAACCACTATCTACACTCATTTGACATATTATAGGATCAGAATAATTTTAAGACGAATATAATATTCTTCCCCATGTATTTCATTAGTGAGGATCATTTGGATAAAAACAGAGCTCTATTTTTGAAGTCCACTGACTTGCCAGAGATAACTGTTAAGAGTTCAGTGTTTGTGGAATAACAAGCTCTGAATGACAGTGTTTTCTCCTATTTCTCAAGAGTACAGCTTTGTCATCTACCACTGTGATCCCAACAAAGAAAAATCCAGATGTCTGCAAATTAAAGGAGAGCTGGATGACATTCTGCTGTTAATGCTCAGCATACATAAATCATTGTAATAAGAGAAGATTGTTATATTAACCTTTGTCACGCAATTTTCTTTTTCTCTGTAAGAAAT
This sequence comes from Cardinalis cardinalis, assembly GCA_014549065.1. Lineage (NCBI taxonomy): Eukaryota > Metazoa > Chordata > Aves > Passeriformes > Cardinalidae > Cardinalis > Cardinalis cardinalis. The sequence continues at coordinate 486,492 of JACDOX010000155.1, read as the reverse complement.
AGGAAAAACAACAAATTAGGTGGCACAATAATTCTATTTTGAAGMAGAATGGTGCAGAGAACTTTCATCCCCTTGCCAGTCACATGATTCCCACTTACCTGGAATTTTATATGTGCCCTATTAGAAGTTAATAGTATGCACACATACTTCACTTCAACTGGTATATTGCTAGAAAGATGGAAAACATCTTACAAATAAATCATCATTTTAAAGGAATAGATACTGGTAGGCAGGAAGCAGTGAAATTTAACCTTTGCCCTACCAAAAATTCATCTTATGGCCACTGAAATGCTTTAGTTCCCTCCGTTCCCATATCATATATGGGAAATGGGACATTAAAAATTCCATGTATTAAAAATGAATACCCAATATCTGTGTCAATGCACCAGCCCAGCTGCTGCAATGTACAAATGTAAGAATATTTTCACACACAGGAGATGGTAGGATTTGAACACCCACCTCAGTGGAATCTCAGGGAAGAGTTAACATGTTCCATTGAAGAGACCCAATAACAGTTCAGGTCTCAGGGGTATAGAGCACATCTGCAGAGTGTGTAAGATTAATGCTGAAAACTCATCCTCAYGCCACAGACCTGCCATTCTCCCAAAATGCTTTGTTTTGAAAAGTTCCAATTATAAATAAATAACTAGTGATCTAACCAAATAAACAGGTAAATAAATAGGTGTCCAAATGAGCTGCCTTAGCTTAGGGACGTGGTGCCCCGTGAAGCATCCTGGCACCCTCCTGGCTCCTGGGGCTTTGCTGCAAGTTTGATCACCATCTCACAGAGCACAATAAAGACATACTGGGTGAATAGAAAGGTTGAGGATTGAGCTTTCCAAGCTTAAAATGTAAGTTCACAATCAAATAGCTTCAAAGAAAGATTCAAACTAGGTTTTGACCATTTCTGCATTGGGCAAGAGGGTAATTAGAATACTTAAGGGAAATAAAACAGGAAAATATAATAATTTGGAATTATTTTGCATCATTTCAGTACACCCATATTTCACAAAGTACTTTAAAGTGAAAACAAATATTAAAAAAATCATACAACCTAATCCTCACAAGAGAGTACAGATAGACAAAGCTAATGTATTATCAACAATCTGAAAAACCCAGGATATTGCTCTACCCTAGTTCATATGACCTAGTTTGATTCATCTTCATTCTATTTTTTTCATTATTTCAACTGCATATCAAGCTTGTCTTCTTGTCCTTCTTACAGTTACTTAGTCACTTCAAAAGTGTCCCAATACATCCCAAAATTAAGATACAAGTAAAATTTGTGACATATAATGGGGAAAGGCACCCTGGAAAACTCTTCTYCTTTTTTGCAACAGAGGCATCTAGGAATCTAAGCACAATTTCAGAAAATCAGACACACAGTTGATGGTTTCAGATGTTTGGAAATAATCTGCACATTCCCCAGGAAATATAGGCTTTAATTGAGGACAATATTCTATGCTACTGGGATCTCACACTAATTCCTCTATGGAAAGGATGACAAAAGTATTATGAACATGTTCCCATGCTGCAAGGGTTGAAGGATGGCTATACACTACTGCAGTAATATTTCTGGWATCTTTCCCATATCTAAGACCCCAACTTCTACAGAATGTGAGCAACCCCAAAAATCAAAAAGCTTCCCTAAAGTCAGAGTTCACASTCTTAAAGCACTGCCTGAGCTGTTGCTGCACCCAAAGCCAATAAAATTACAGTAATTATAATATGTAATAGTTATAGACCACTTTGATCCACAGTTTTAGATTTTTTCCTAGATTCTTTTTTGCTGACAAATAGAAACAAAGGCAGTTATTTCAAGAAAATCAGGGAATATGTTTGAGATCCCACTCAACACCTTTAACTATGGATTAAAAAAACCAAACAACCACAGCACCAACAACAGTACAAATAAGGAGTTGAGATAATATTTCTACATTTACCTTGATGGGCACTTTCCATATGGATGGTAAGCTGACAGGCAGCTGCAGTACAACAGGAGCCAGTGACAGTGTGCAAGCTCCCAGTTCTGGCCTTATCTTTCCATGAAGATAAATGTAAACAGGTGGGATACATCTGCTAAACTACACTGGAATTATCCTTTACTTTCTTTTTATTGCATCCATGTTACAAAATAGTAGAGTCTTGCATGTATCTTTAAACTTCCTGACACATTTTCTCCTGAAATGTATTTTTTAAAGTATGAGTTGCAGAATTTTTTTCCACTTTTTCCCCAGTCTCTTTCTTGCAGGAAGCATAATGTACTTTATTTTCATGATAAGGGAAGTGTAGAGGGGGAAAAATGAAAGAAAAACCAAAAAATTCACACCATCCTCCAGTACTGCACCTTCTTGCTGCAGTCAGAAATTGCATCAGCAAGCTGGGCTTGCCTCTAAACTGTCCCTCTGGAACAAGGGGAACCAGCTGGAAAGGAAAGGAATCAGCAGAAGTAGAGAGCTGTGCAGCAATTCCACATGAGCAGCACTGCCCAACGCCATAGAAAGGTGAGTCTGAGTCTGCCTCCACCATTAAATCGTTCTCACTGAGTTTGGCTTCCCAGGCTAGAGTGGTGCTAAGTATCAAGATTTGATTTACTAAAAGCTCTAGAATTTTTATCCTTTTCTTTCCATTYCCTAGTTCACACTTCTTCATGATTTCACACACAAAAAAAAAAATCCAAGTTTTTTTATTCACCCTACTGTAGAATCCTTCAGGAGCATCAGGGATGCAGTCACCACAATGCTGGTCTTGCACACTGTTACTCTCAGAATGTAAGAGGTTTTTAGCTACTAATTGATTTTTTCTACCCAGAACAAAAGGCAGAGCTTCAATTCTCAGCCTGTCATAGTCTCACTGACTTTGAGGTTCCCAACATTCCAGCCCATGTTTTTATCTGCATTCCTGCAGCTYCAGAGGTAGAAGAGGCACCAATTAAGGAATAACAATGAATCTCAGAAAAAGAGCCTTTTGACTAAGAACTACCTTGCTCTCTTATACTTTCTTTGTTGTTCTCTTTAGAAATAATTGACAAAAATCAGTTTGCAATTTGCAGCTGCATGATTTCAGTTATGATTGTTAACTCAGAGAAGTTTCTCAGCTCTGTGCTGAGCCCCACACACAGGTACATTTAATGTTCTGAACTCAGTTTSCCAAAGACTGGTCCTCTAAAACTGGAGACAAAAACCAGTCATATTAATGACACAAAAACAGCCCACGCAACCTCTCCCATGATTTTGGTTTTGGTACCATTTACATCATTTTCATCACCACAATCTCTTTAAAAAGGAAACATTTCAGTTCTGAAGGCACCCAGTACTAACTGGAAATGTTTTTCCTGGAAAATTCAATACAAGTATTGAAGTATAGAAGTACAATTAATTATTTTTAAATTATGTTTTTCTCAGTCTCCATCACTTCTTTGTGATAAGGTCACAAATAATGAAGATGAGTAAGAAAGAAACTTGTACTGTTTAAGAATTGATAAAAAAAAAAAAAAAAAAAAAAAAAAAAAAAAAAAAAAAAAAAAAAAAAAAAAAATTAAAATTTTAAAAAAAAAAAAAAAAAAAAAAAAAACAAAAAAAGAGCGTTTGGGAACACAACCAAAACACCAAACTCCATTGCACTTGATTGTTACCTCACTCCTTAGTTTACCACAAGGCACAGGCCAGAGGAAGCCTTTAGAACTGCAGGAGTTTGAGTTAATTAAAAAAAATTATAATTTGCATATCTGATCCCACCATTTTAGTCAAGCTATTCAAAACTGCACATTCCTGTCAGTTTGTAGTATTCACGTTTCTGCACAGTTCTCTACAGGATCAGTAAAGGAGAAACACCCTTGCATCATTTGCCATGACCTTCCCTTTAAACATAAAAATTCTCCTTTTTTTCTGTGCTGCATATTAATTTATAATAGTGAGACAACAGTATCAGCTGTCCATTTAAGTTATTTTAGGTTCGTTTACAGCCTGRTCCTTGAAACTCTATCTTTTAAATATCTCAAACATGTATATACTGTGTTCTGAAGAGCTTTCATGGAGAATGTTTATTAGCCACTTTGATCTAATTCATCACAAAAGAAACCGTCTTAAAGTACATAATGTTCTCCTAAGTGACACATGCTGAAGCTGTTATCCTACTTTTAACCCGTGCTTTCAAGGATCTGAACCCAGCCTTACGTCGTCTAAAACTTAATTAAAAGAATGCTGTCAATATCAATGTCAAAGTAACTTGTCACCCTATGAATGAGAGCCTCAGTCGATTTTTCAAACTGTGCCAAACTTTCGAAGGGCTCTTTCACTTTATAAATCAACTAGCAGCTTAGAATATCCTGGCAGCACCTTCAAGGAACGAATCAAAATGACAGGAAAAGAGGGGATAACAATCAAAGCTTGACTGAATACAGGTGTTTGAGTTTACAGACGAACCACAAATGCCTGGATCTTTGACAGCTGTTGATGTTATCAGTTATGTGCAGCTATTATTGGCTCCGGTCTTAGGGGCTGTAAGGCCTTTCCCTTAGCAACATCTCTGTGGCTGATAACATTTGGCTGAACTTTCAGATCTTAACCTCCCTTCTGACTCTTTGCAGTCAAACCCGCCTAAACTGATCAGAGGAAGAGACACGCAGTGGGAAGACAAGTAAAATATTATTGACTGGACTGTTTCATGTCTATTAGGAAGAAAGAGCAAGGGAGGGGAGAGCTTTCCAACTTGACAGGCTTCAAGATAATCAGGGAAGGAATCAAGGCAACAGAGTAACCCTTAGAAAAGTAAGAAAGCAATGGCTTATGAGAGGTCATTGTTCTATRCAAGGAACAAACACGGGGTGATATTTTATTAGGCTCCAATTTGAGTTCCCCCATTTTAGTACTTGCATTTTTTAGTGCTGCCGCTTAATAGGCCTAGAGCAATTTTATGGCTCACAATACACTATTAGAGCTACTTAAGTTTTCAGCTTTACTTAAAGCATACACAGATGAGGAAATTGTTGAGATTCTCATCAGAACAAACTGTGCTCCTGAGCATTTTCAGAAGAGCCACGTTTTTAAGTAGTTTTTAAATTCTGATTCGGGACTTGCTATCCGTGTTTTCTGGGCCAACTTTCCCCTGTTCCACTAGCAGAAACCAGGCAAAAGCAAACTTCAGTAAACAGCATGAACATATTTGTGAAGTTGTTTCACTGGCAATGGCAATTTCTCTGCAGAGCTAGACAGACTATTCAAAATTCTTTGTTCATCCCAAGTAAAGGAAGGAAGTTCTCCACACATCTATCTATACACATGCAAATCATCAATCTGAGATCAATAAATTACTACCCAATGAATAAGCAATGTAACACATGGGGCTCTCTGATCTCTTCCAGGGATATAAAAGCAGCCCCAGAAACTTGCAGAGCATCACAAGAGATCATGGTTTGGACCCTACACCCCAAAAGCTCCTGGTTTTCAGTGGAGCAGCACTCGGTGTTAGCACTGCTCAGGAGCTCCTCATTTGTGCTCCTTACAAAGCCCTTCTCCTTCAGGAATCCCAGGTGGGTGCCACTCACAACACACTGGCTTGCGGTTTTTTCAGCATTTTCACATTAAGTCTTTCTCAATAAGTAATCCACCTTTTTAACAGTAAAAGTTTTGATCTTTCATTGTGTAATATACCTGCTTTTTGCCAAACACACTGTAAATCCCACAGGAAAACYCTGCTGAACACAGTATGTGTTATTGCCATGCCATATCACACAGCACAGATCATTAAGTGACATCCATATGACAGTAACAATAATAATTGAACAATGGGAGGAAAAGACATAACTGAAGACGGTGTTGCAAAAACAAAAAAGGATTTGAGAGTTATGCTGCATGATATTTACAAGAATAAAGTCCTTTTGATTACTAGCTTTTGAAACAAAAGAGTGCTGTTAGACACRAGTTTCATCCCCAAATACAAACTCAGAGGTACAGACTGCATCTATAGATCAGGCCCAGCTACACAGAAATGATCAGAGGTACCATGACCTACATTAGCAGACTGACATTATACCTTTTCATTAATAAAAATCAAGAAATAATAAGTCCAGTTTACCTTTTTAAAGTAATTTAAGAACTCAAACGCTATTACAGTTTAAGTTTATAATTCTGTTTTTAAAAATCGTGTTCAGCCATGAAGATGTCACCATTTTAGCCATCAAGTAAAGGTCACATCGGCATTCAGGATACAACTCAACTATTCTTTTTCATGCTTTGACTTTGAATCTTTGCATCTGCACTTACATGGAGGTAACTGCTAGAATCATAATCATATATTTAAATTAGTCACTAGGAGAAAATTAGAATGTTTTGGAAGAACATTAGACCTGAATGTTTCAAGAATTCRTAATATTCTTTAGACATCTTTTTTTTCCATATACATCTTCCTTATAATGCCAACACTGAGAAAGGACCAACCCTCAGGAAGACATTCAGGGGTACACCTATTAATAAATGCTCTAACATTCAGTCAGAAAGCAAACTGGGAAGAGTAACAAATCACACAAATTAATTACTGAATTGTGAATACCAAAAAAAAATCCACAAAAAAGCCGCACATAAATACTAGCTATAGAACCTAGAACAATGCTAAAATGACAAATCACACAAATTAACTACTGAATTGTGAATAGCAAAAAAAGTTCACAAAAAAGCCACACATAAATACTAGCCATAGAACCTAGAACAATGCTAATTAATGCAAATAGCCCACACATCCATGAATTCACTGAAAATTCAAAAAGAAAAAAGATTGCTTTAACATCTCTCTATATACGTATCTCAGAATATATTCTCAATATTAGCCACAATATATKATAACATTATTAGAAAAAAAATAGAAGATCAGTAAAGGCAAGGAATTTATGACAAACATCATCATACACTGGTATGATGTAATTCCATGTGACACAGCAATTGAGACAGAGCCCTTAACCCACTGTTACATTCTTCCCAGCTCTGGAAATCAGCTGGCACCTGGATTTTCCAATTTACACACCACGTGCAGCAGCCCTTTCCAGGTCAKGCACCAGCAAGACCACGTGCTGCTCAGAGCTCTGCCTGCCCCAAACCYGATCTGCAGCAGGATCCCTCAGCAGCTCCTCCTCCAACCCTCACCCAACCCACCCAGGGCTGGAGCAGCAAACGCTAATGGGGGCTGTTTTTGTCAAAAAGTGAAAGGCATTCGGTACACAGTCAAATCTATTTCATTTTGCCATCACTTTTGGTACCTTCATCTTAATGTTTGAAAATTTCAGATTRCAGTTAAACAGCTGATTTGGCCAAGAAAAGTAGAATTTGGGAGAAGGGGTTGTATCTCAGGAAACATGAATTATAACACTTATCTATGGTTCAAGAGAAATTACAGAACTATCCCYACTATCATTATGTGATCATTCTGATAAAATTACATGAAAATTTGAGCTTTTGCCCAGGAAACTGATATTAATATATTTTACAGTGTGTCTTTTTTATCAAGAAGCCCTTAAAGAACAACAGCCAATGACAAAATTGAAGTTCTTTTTAGGCTGGAATAGTGATATTATGAAGCACATACTTTACTTATTACTTGCAAAAAAATAATCCATATTTATGTGAGGAGAGTGAAATTTATGATGTTCAGGTCCTCAATTTACTTTTGTATTACTGATTTTTTGAATGCTGAATTTCTCCTTCACATCTTAAGAAAGGATTTATAACCCATCAGAATGTCTAAAAYGTCAGAAGAACACAAGGTTTTCAAGGTAAAGATACACACACTTCTCCCTAGCTTCACTTATACTGTTTGGTTTTTTCCCCACATTGTCTAAAAACGACTCGATCCTTACTGGATGTCTTCAGTCCAAAAGCTGCAGCATTTCTGCCCACATCACCAGTTTTATTTTGGTACCTTAAAATTCCTTTGACCATTTCTAAAATTTCCTYCCTTAAACTTCAGTCCAAACACATCATATTTCACATACAGACAATTACCCCAGCCTTARATACACCAGCTAAATTTGAATTTCAGGAGAGGATTCTGGTTACAACTTTAACTGCCATCCTCCCTTCTTAGTACTTTTATCCTTAAGTCAGCAGCATTTAGGACAGCACTTGTGGTGAGAGCTCATTTGTACACTGCAGCATCGTTATGAAAGCCTTTTATCCTCAATCATTCAACCAATCCAAAAATGGAGAACCATCTTCAAGAAACAAGCCCTAATAAATCTCTTTCATTTCCTTTTAATTTTAGGCAGATAAATGTTACACATCCTGATTTGAAGGCTCTCTGGACATGAAATCACTCTCTAAAAACTAAAATAGAATTTAACCCTATTGTAGCTAACTCAGACCTMCTTCTGCATTCAGATGTTGGTTTCAAAAGCTCATGACCAAAAAATTAAAATACACAGCACAATTAATAACAATAGGAGCTTGTAATATTTAACAGAATTCATTTTATCCTCTTCTACCACACATTGAAACAGTCTGACCTCCGACACAAGATCATCTTCCCAGWCATAATTTGCAAAAATCAATGAAAAGGTCTGTAGATGTTACATTATTTTGGGAAGAATCTTGACTAGTGGAGGAAGAGATGAGATTACCTCCTGAAAAACTAAGATTACAGTGTAATGTCAACAGTAATATCCATAAGCAATTGGGTCTTTGACCAAAAGAACTTCAGGAGACAGAGTTACCAAAGGAAATGTAACTACTAAAGATGCAATGCACAGTTCAGAGAAAAATGTTTAGTCCTGTCCCATAAAATACAATCATGCAGCAGCAAGGTGACAGTGGTCCTAGAGTGAAACAATTTCCTTTTCCAATTTCATTCACTTTTCAGTGAAAAAAAATAATGAAGACTATATTTTTAAAATTTCAATGAAGGAACCAGGGAAACAACCCAATTTTTATGTTCCATTATTACTTTAGAAGGTGGTGAAAAAGATTAAACAATGGAGGAGAGCACCATTGAAATCTGACTTTCTGTTATTCTCCTATTCAATTTACTTTTTTCTAATGAAAAACAGGTGAAAATTGTGATTGAATCCACAACATTCTCACACYATTCAAACTTCAACATTCCACCATTTCACACAGATAACAGACACACCTTTTTTCCTCACAGAGGGTGAGGTGGGGAGCTATTGGTGCTGCCTCTGATGGTGTCTGTGATAGTAGACTAATCTCTACCATCAGTTAAAGTGATTGCCATTAAAATCTTTATTAGCAATTAGCATTACTGCTTGGGTTTCAGTTTTGCCTCTACTTACTGAAGAAAGCAGGGAAAGGCAGCAGTCCAGTGAATGCCAGTGGATTTAAATGGAATATCAATTAAAGAAAAAGGTAAACATTGCARTGGCCCAACACTGTACATATGAGCAGCAGCAAGTTAACGGATAGGAAATCTGTAACTGAGGAAAAACTGGCCTATTGTGTTTTAGGGGGGAATTTTTCTTCTACAGCTCTATTACTCATTTCACTTCTACAACAGACATTTTCTCTATTCATTTTTCCCACCTCATGAAAGCTAATGTTGAATTCCCAAAGCTATGATCATCAGATATATGCAAAACTCAGCCAAATAAAGTCACCTTGCTACACATACCTAGCAAGACTTATTGCTTCAAACCTTTGCAAAGCACAAATGTAGTCCTTGTGTGCACAACTGGGCAGACTTGATGGATATTTCTTGTAATAAATACAGAAAAAGTTACACCAGATCTAAAGTCCTCTATTTCCGTGGATTAAAAGACTTCATTGCAAACTATTAGCACGTTGTTTAGAGCTAATTTGGGTTAGTTTTCAATTGTGCTTCATTGTCAAAAATGTACATTTCTTGCAAGTTGACCTGCTTTAAAAGAGGAGTTTCTTCCTTTTTCTATATCCTATCCCTGTGCAAGACACACACTCACCCTCACCAGGATGCACTGTGTAGTTATTCCCAGTTTCAGAGTTCCAGTTAGCATTACAACATTGCATACTGCAAACGAAGTCAACAACTCCCAGCTGATTTTATACAGAAATTCAAGCTACAGAATGTAGTGCTGGAATGAGGGATAGAAAATAGGGCTCTTAGGATCCATTGCTTTTTTCCTACACACACATTGACCTTCCCATGCAAACTGTGACCTCAGAAGGGCCCTGAAGGTCTGCACCCCTTGGTCTCCAGGTGTGCCAAAGCTCAGATCACACAACTGCAAATGTACCTCAAAAGGAAATTTTATATATTGCTTTTTAAATGTAATTGATAACAAGTAAAGAATTTGGATTTACAAAGAGTAACTTTTTATTCTTATGTTACTTATTACTTAAAGCTGCAGTAAAAATCTATTCTGAAATAATAACGAATTCTACACTTTTCTGTCACCCAAACTTCATGTTTATGTAGATCTTAACACAGTTATGCAATCAGCTGGCCAACATCAGCCTCTGGATAGTAACAAGGTCCTCTCCAGCCCTTTGGCTGCTATCAAGTATGCAGAAGTTAAATGCACAGATGAAAAAAATTTGTCTCAATTTCATATTTCTGCAAAATGGTAATTTTGTACTTAAAATGTACAAGATGGATGTTCAGAAATATAGGCTGAAAGCCTAAATTATACTTGGTCATAATTTATGTAGTACAGTCCCAAAGAGATACAAAAAAGGCAGAGCATAATTTATCTGTTGGAATCAGAGATAGCTTTGCTAAAACTCCCATTTATTCTATCCCCCAAAGTCTTACCCAGCCTTTGTCCTTAGGGCGCATTCTATTTAAGCTTTCCATATTGCTGTTTGATCACATATCGTAGCCTATAATTTCTCTATCAGCTGGAGCAAATTCAGCTCACAAAAATTGTGATCTCCATCACAGCAAACACTGCATTTCTGAGATACAAAGTATTTATAGCAATACAAAACTGTTTCCATGTAAAACGTCTGTCAGGGGAACACGCACTTGAATTTTGAGCACAATACCATTAGAACAGAGGTACCACCTGATACTTGGAGAGTGGCTTCACTGTAAAGAACCTAAACAGGGAAATAGGATGTGATGAATATCTCAGGCACAGCTCTCTCCATCGAAGTCTCATGTAATCTCACCAAAGTCAAAGGGACTAACAACAGCTCATGCCAAACCTGAATGTATGTTCATTTTTTAAAATATAGTATTTCATTTATGACAATAAGGAAGTTTAAAAGCAATAATGAAATGGAAGTCTCATGTGGTACATGTAGGAAAAGCCTGGAATTATTCTGTCTAGCAATAGTTTTTACAAATACACTTTGATGTAGCAAATTAGCTCAAAATTCAAATCAGAAACATCCATGTCAACTAAGAAAAAACTCTTCAGCTCTAATACTTCAGTCTTGGTTTTCTTACTCTGTCAGAACTGGTCAGGACCTCTTTGCATGGAGGCAACGTAAAGCATCATCTTTTTGCACCAACACTATTTTTTCAATATCCAGAGATTGTTTTTACCTTGTTTGCATTGAACCAACAGCTCAGAATGTTAACAGACAATTCTGTTGCTGCAGCTGACAGTGCCTACCTTGCAGAGAGACAAACTGTGGTTGCACTGACTCGGGCTCATTAAATAATTCCATGGTTCTTTTAATCATTAGTATTGCTACCATAAATATTCAGATGTCGACAATGTATTTTTCACAATAAACACTATTCAGCTGCAGATTGGCTGAATTCCAATTACAGTGCTTCTATTTTGCCTCCCAAATTTCCCCTGAAGAATATGATACTTCTCKCTTTTTTCCTTTGCTTGAGAGTGATTTTATCCACTGTTTCATACTGGGATTTTGGTTGACTACTGACAGGTTTGCCTTTACATGGTCTTATTTGCTACAGATTAATTTAAAACACAAAAGCTCTGAACTCTGGAAAACTTCTGCAGAGTCACAATGCACATGAAACATGAACCAGCAACTTACAGGCACCCCTGGGTTCAGCTCAGACACTAAGAAAGACATCTCCACTTAATATTTACAAGCCACATTCTTTGCCACATTTGATGGAGAGCATTAGGAATAATGGACAGGTACTTTACAAATTGTTTTGCTTTGCCTAGGGGTGAAGGGGGCTGTTTTTTGATCAAAAAAGAAATGCAGTTTAATTTGAACTGAAATTGTGAAATTGCTTCCATTTGGGATGTTTAAGCAAAAGAATAAAAGYAAACTAAGCAATTTCATATTTGTGGTTAAAAATTGTTGTAAAACACTCAAAATATATTTCTGAGTCTTTATTCAGCTAAGAAGGGGAAGTCAATTATATGTACTGCTCTAATCATAAGTACCTAGCACTATTCTTGAGTAAAAAGTTGATAATACCTCAATTTTTCCATCAGTCCTGGTTAGCAGGGAGCTCCACCCATGTCAATAAAGATGAGCTGACCTCAGTTTTTCCCATCTTCTGTATTTCTAAACTGAAAAATAGAAGTGTGTCTTGTGTGAAATGAACCCTTCAGTGGCTACAAAACCCCAGCTCCTGCAAAAAGCTGCAGTGTTTCAATTTGTTGCAGGTATTTGAGGAAAAGATAAAAYGGACAAAGGCACAAAGTGCTCCTTGGCTTCCCTGCCCAGGCTGCAGCTGGCAGGAAAGCTTTGCCTTCATGGGGATGTCAAGATTTTAATTTCACAGAATCCATCTAAAACTTAACCTTATTTAGAGAAACTAAAACCTGCCATTCCCACAAACAAGAAGCTTTTTCAGCTGGTGATTGCACCTTGACTAACCCAACCATGTTTCCCTAAAACCTCTTGATACTTCAGCCATGCAGCAAATGGGGAGAATACACACTGAGCAGACGCTACACTTGAAGATTTTCAATTCTGAATCTCACTAAAAGCAAACTAAAATTTAAAATCGCAATGACCTGTTGGCAGTTTGTTGCCAATAGTTGTCTGACACTTACTCTTGGTGCAGTTGCTGCTTTAAGCAGTCCAGGGCATTTAGAAAAGCAAAGGGAGGATAGGGTGAAGTCCTCCATGTAGAATCATTTTTTTCAGTAGCACTGAAAAAAATATGACTGCAGTTTTCCTTGTATGTTTAAAAATTACAGGGTTGTTTACAGATGGTTTCTGAGCATAAAATCCAACATTTATGGAAAATTCCAATAAAGCGAGAAATGTGCAATAAAATGACAATTCATAGGAACAGAACAGGGATTTCAACAATTGTCACRTGTACAGGCATATGAAGAACAGCAGTATCACTAAGTGATTTGTACAGTAGTTTCATCTCAGGGCTAAGCATTTTAAATGGAAAAATTCACTGCAAAATAATTTAGCTGTAACCAGAATTACAAATTCGAGGACTGTAACTCATAAAATTAGATTGTGAATCATCTCACTTCCCTTACAAACTGCCTGACACACAAAGGCCATCACTTTCTATACATTAATTTCTGAATAGGAGAGGTAAAGGCTGCTTTGGTCTGATAGTTTTACATTTATGTCTGCCAGTGAAATATTGAAGTTCCCTCTGTGTGTGTGTGTTACTGGTATTTCTGACACAACCAAAAATGACCAAACACAGAATACAAACTACACTGGAGATACTGTTTTCCTGTTGAAGAAACATGGTTTAGGTTTTAGTCATTTTCTGTTTTCATGGCAATAATTTGGAGACATAAAAAGAAGACCAGGTTGTGAGGGCTGTTCTTAGAGTTATCACTTGAAAASGAGTTCAGCCAAACAAAAGTGTATCTGGAAAATTGTGGATTTTCAAGAAGCTTCAATGTCACCAACTTGATTTAAGGGAAAAAACCTTAAGTTTCAAAAATTTATTTCCCTGGTAATGGAGAACTGTTGCACACGCTAATTGTCTACTTTAGCAATYAGTAGGAAAAGAAGTCCGGACTTAGGAATTAAGCTTCTGAAACCTGAATTCCAGGTTTCATGACMGAATCAGAAAAAGATAAATGAAAAAATATCTAGACAGCCTATAATATGAGAATTTGGACATGTAGGGTCCTCCTAGATCGTCAGAAATAAATAAAAAAATTRCAGAAGAATCATCCACACAGAATCACATCGATTCATTTCAGATTGTGAAATTGCCCCATTTTGAACCAGTACATGAATGTAAAGCAGTTTGGGCTACATGAAAGTTCTACCTGCTGTATGTAGGATAGCAGTACAGCCTTCTCAGCCTGAATGCAAGAAATTACTCCAGTCAGTTCAGCTTTCTGACTCAGCTTCCTCCCTTTAGAAATGGGCATTTCACACATCTCCTTGGAATAACATYTCTTTGCCTTTCCCAAACTCAGTGAGGCCAATAGGGAATGGTACAATATTCACCATGGTGGGAGAGCAGCCTTAAGTGGAAGAAGCTCTTTCTGCTACAAAAATACAAAACCAGAAGACCAACATAAGGAAGTCATTTCCCAACTCCAAGGCTGAACTTGTCTTTGAAGWGTAAAATCCCAGACTCATCATCATCTTTCCTGTAAGAACTTCAACAGCTCATTTGCAGATTCTTGGCATTGGATAYCACGTATGGTTTTGAGGGGATATTTCAAAAATAATTTTATTTGTTTAGCATCAACTCTTCTTCATTTTAAGCTATCTTTATTTGGCATTAAATAATAAATGGAAACGGGAAGGGCTCATCTGGGCAGAGTCATAACTTTGGCTCCTTTGCAAACAGTAGAATTCTCAAATTTCCCCAAATAACTTTGGCAAACAACCACATTCATTAGGATTCTTAGGGCTGCTTATTTCATGGGGTTGGGGAGGGGGTCTGGGAGAGCTGAATCTATAAAAACATTTTCCAGGTCCATTAAGCACCTGCATTCTCCATGTTCTTTATTTTTAGAATGCAACAAGAGACTAAGAAGAAATAATATCCATATCAGAAATAAATATCCACTGATAAACATTCAAATGCTTCCAATTGTTCCTTATTCTGTTCCTTTAGAAAAAAAAATAGCCACTTCATAAAGGTATTACAAACCAGCTAACTGTTCTTTTTTAGTTCAAAAATTATTATGGCAGGTAAATTACRTAGGAATCTTTCACTTGACTAAGCTATGGGCTGGATTTTCACTAGTACCAGCAATATGGGTCCTCCGCCTCAGATTTTCACTTTAAATGAATTTTCATTTAAAATTCTCTTGCAARAACTGCGCTTCTGCAATAAAATAACAGGCAAAGCATTTCAGATTTCCAGCTCTGATATACCAAGGGAAGAAAACGCTGACAAGAAAGTTTTTGAAACATGGAAAAGGCACCTATATCAATCCATCAAGGAGACTCAAAAGTATAAAAGTTGCTATGGGGACTGTTCACAACACTGAGACAAAAGGGGAAGTCAAGCCTCAAAATGCAAAACAAGGGGGGTCTTGCAAACTGTGCAATTATCCACCAAGAAATCCATGCCCTAGTGAGTAAAATGATGCAAAACATTTTAAATATCCAACTGAGCCCAAATCATAACAGGTACAGGAAAAACTCTTTGTAGAAAGGTTCTCACAGAGAACACTTCTTACCTGCTCAGCATTGTGCCCCCTTTACAAAGTAGGACTCRGATTTAGATGCAGAAGTAGGGAAGTCTCCAGATTACATTGCCTAAAACCTAATTTTATTGACCTAAACACCTTTTTATTTTCATACTTAARAGCTATTTTCTAAACATCCCATGGAATTAGCTTCTTTTGCCTCAAGAAACAMTACAAATAAATCAACAAGTAAGCTATGTCCACCCTTAAGACCTTCTACTGCTCATTCATTTTAATCAAATTTCCCATATTCTTTGACTTTCTATCCCTCATTGCCTTGAGCTATGCATTGCAGCTACTGATGACATACAAATGTTAATTTTGTTCAAATTCAAACACAATAGAGAAGAGCCCATTTTAAAGACTACTTTGCAAACATCACACTTAAAAGAACTGAATTAAACAGACTACAGAAAGGAAAAAATAAATTCATTCGAGTGGATCCCTACGTTTGCTCTGTCAAATGATTTTCAGGCTCTTCAAGTCTAAAACACTGATTTCTTTCCTTTAAATTTTAACAGCTGCATATTCTATTAAAACATACATAGAAAGAACTCCTTTAAAAATAAACCAATTGTGAGGCATCCAAAGAACCAATGATAGCAAACTTCATCCATAGTAATTAAGGGTAATCCCCGTGACAGCAGACACACAGCAGCTGTGCAGCAGTTAATGATGCTTTTTGTTCTTTTGTCATTTTTAATATTTATTTTATTCAATTTCCCTTCCATGCTTTTAAAATAAAAAAGTTAAGAGTGTAAATGAAAAGTGTAAACAGCTATTGTGTTGGAAAAAAGAAGTAGCAAGAAGTACTGCACTTATGGTCTGCATCAGTRCTAAGATAAACTGTGTTCCTCACTGAGTTTGCAATAAAAAGCTCAGGTTTTACTTTCTCTTAGATATGTGACCACCAATACTTTGCAGTCACTAATCCAAATACAGCATCATTGTGGTCATCATTTAACCAGAGATCTCCTGCTGGGTCTTGCTGCTTATGTCAGATTTGCAGCTACATAAAAACTCCTGGAAGTCATATGGCAAGAACTTAAAAGAACATAAACAATTTGGTGACTGCAGCAAGGCTTAGCTTCCAAACAAAGTCTGCTCCACCTCACGCCTCAGGATCATTACATTAATTCATAAAGCAAACAAGGTGCAATGAGACCACTCCCATCTGAGATGACACAAAGTTCCCCCACATCTCATCTCACAAACTGCCATCGCTTAATCTGATCAAATAAAATCCTCTATTAAAAAAACTTAAATTCAAATTCCTTGGATCATTCAACATCACCTCTATGCAATGCTTCTAACACTCACCACAGGCAAGTCTGTTATTCTGAGAAGCCTCTCATCACCTCATATTTTCTACGCTGCTAATTTCACTTATTTACTTTATAACTAACTTAATAAACATCCTTTGTTTCTTTTTCTTCCATATTCTTTTTTAATTTYTCTAGAAAGATTTGCTTTTTCTGACAATGCAATTCCCAGAGAACATACCTGTTCTTCCAGAACACACATGCAGGCCCCACAGCTGTGTTTTTAAGTATTAAGAGGGTTCAGAATAAATTCTGTCCAAGTGTGCATTACTTTAATATCTGTGCATTCTTGATGCCTCAAGGTGCAAAATCTTCAGCCTTTTTTTTCAAATAGCAAAGCAGCAGCAACTCCACCAGTGACCACTAAAGYGAATTTATTGTGGTTTACTGTCAATCCTCCTTTCCCAAGCAGGTAAAACAAAGATCAAGTCCCCRTATTAATTCATTTCAAACCCACTCTCTAACATTGTCACTGGGCATGGAGGCATTATCAAGAGGAAAAAGCTTTCTTGCAAGTCACAAAGGTACTGTACATTTATTATAACTAGGAATGTGATCATCATAAATTAAGTATCAGTAATCATGACTTTCTTTTTAATTGTTTCTGACTAATGCCAGTTTCCAAGGCATTCTCCATGCRCTTCCAATGGTTGACTGCATTGTTGGATACATAAGAAGAAAAATCAGAACTATGGTTGCAAGGGGGGAAAAATAACATGAATATTTAGACCTGATCTTGAAACACTGGACCTGTTTCATATGGCTTACACAGCCTATCTTTTAACCCTGAACATGTTAAGTATCAGTTCTTCCTCTGGAGACTTGAAGATCTAGGGTTAACAGCCTTCTGCTTTAAAAATTCATTGAGGTACAAACAAATGGTATTGCTTCCAATGCATATGCATTGCACCAAGCCAAGGGAAAAAAAACCACGTTACCCCCTACAGGATACTTGGCAATTAACTCCAGCTATGTCAGCAATTTTTTGAAAAATTTCCTAAACATGAGGAAATCTCATCTTCACCGTATGAAAGACAAAGCTACTGCAGTGACTCTTCCATGCATTACAATGTGTGTGTCTTACTTCTTAACCAAGCCGCTAATCACGCAAATTATTGCAACTAATTACATCTGAAGGTCTAATTAATTCTTTCAGTACCACATCATTTAGTACGCATTCACAACACAGCACCTGTTTTGAAAATCCTTGCAGTTAATTTGTTTATAAACAAACACTATTTGCATAAAATGTTTAATGAATGGTTTAACAGTTAGTACAATACTCCAGCTTTGTCTTAGTAGATTTGAGGTCATCGAAGGCCACAATAAATTAATTTTAAACTATACAAATTAATTTAAATAGTATGTGTGAATTTCTCATTAATAAAGAAAACATTTCTAACATGTTAATTAATATCTCTGTAACAGGCCAATTACTGTCTGTACAAGTGCATCCTACAGTCAAACCCAAAAGATTTTATAGGGTTCTACTCTAGTGGACTGAAATACTCCAACTCACACGTACATGGGACACACGTGCAAGTCACAGTGGCATTCAGAACTTACTTTCAGAAGTCAGATAAGTTTCTTTTATGCAATTCATTAGCATATTTCAATATTTTTATTGAGTATTTTAAGAACCACTTGGTCACAGTGGTATTCAAAACTTACTTTCAAAAGTCATAACTYTTTTTATGCAAGAAATTAGCATGTTTCCATATTTCTATTAAGTATTTTAAAAAACATAGAAGACTGATAGTACTTATGCCACTTCTGTATGGAAGATTTAACTGATTGAACTACACCTTCTCTTTATTATCCCTTTATGCTTGATAATGCTCTTTTCTTGCTTTATAAATAAATAATAATATTTTATGCCATTACATGTTCCTTAATAATAAGCATTCTGATTAAAGGATTAAAGCTTGTGTGCAGTGCTCTGACTCAGAAGTGTTATAATTCTCCATATACAATAATGTGTCAACCTGCTTCATGTAGAAACTAAAAGAGAACATTATTTCTTACTATCAAACATATTCTTTGCATGAACTATCATTGAAATATGTTTATAGTCCCAAAGTTTGTTTCTGATTTGCAAGCATTTTCACATTTGATAAGCACCTACTGTAAATTTACATTCAYTCGTGAACTATTCTTATGCTAGGAAGCTAAGAATTGTAAAATATATTTATATCCTTACCCTTGTGTAGTGTTGCCCCTTAATGCATGTTTTGATGAATTCACATCATTGTACTACAYAGCACTAGGTACAGGAGTATCTGTTTCAATAGGGCAAATAAGGAACAAGGGAACTAAAACCAGTGCTCATTTGCTTTTGAATGTGAAATTTACTGTGACTGTAATCACATACCCACCTCAGCCAGACAGTCAACAACAAAATCACTCAGGGAGACCAACAGCCTGTATTTGCTTCCAAAAACACTCTTAAGTATTCATAATCTAATCTTTTTACAGCACTGTTTGCTGTTTCAGAAGTAGGGATTTGCCAACAAGTTTCAAAAGAAAAAACTGGAAGCATGATCAGGGACATCACACTGGGAGAAACATCTATGGATACATGATAATCTGAAAAYATAAAGACTTATTCTGGGTTACTGACCTAACATTGGTTACTTAAGAATAATTCTAATTCATTTCAACAGTAGGCATTTGTTTATTTGTTTTTCAACAGGTACTTTCACCTTTTTTACTCTTTAAAAAGTTTCCTAACCTGCAGCTATCACTTGTCAAGTTCTAAAAACATGAGTAAGAGACAGGATATATTCCAATTCCTAAGAAATACAGAACACTCAGCATGTTGACACTAACATCAACTATTATTCACAGACCAAACCATCTCAGCCAGATCAGAATTTTAAGTGATGCAGACTGGTGATGTCAAAGGAGCAAGAATTAGTTATACTAAAAAAAATGTGGCCTATCTGATTAATGTTCTGCTAAGTGCTCCTCAATCCTATCCATTCTCTCCTCATGTCTCAGATGGTACAACATATAGCTTGATTCAATTTAGCATGAGTTATTTTTAAGACTTATCAAACATGCCAAGTGAAAGAACAGTTTTGATATGTACTGTACTTTGCTGTTACACCTTTCTTTCCCTTTGCAGTACACAAGGTGTAGTTGGCAGAAGCATTTAAAGTCTTTTCATGAAAACAACAAATAAATAATTTTTCTAAGGATATTCTTAAAGTTTTTAACATCCTTTTACCCCATATGCAAAATTTCTTGCATTTCAGATCTCTCTCCCCTAATACACGGCTTGTTTTGATAACACCTGTATAGCAATTMACTAAATCTACATTGTCTATGTCCGATTCTCATGATTCGGCATCTGCATAGGACACAGAAAACCAGCAAAACACACACAAGTACTTTCAAAATACTGAAGGGAGATAATCTTGCTGGTTTAAATGAAGAGCTGAAGGGAGTTACTGTTTGCTGATGAAGACAAACATTTTTGTCTACACGGCTTGGTTATGTTCTGTTCTACCGTTGTAAGAGTTAAAGAACCTTGAAGATTTGATATAAACAAGACAGAATTTTAAAGTCAAAGATAAGTTACTCAGGCAGCTRTTGAAGAAAACAAGGCCACAGCTAAACTACAAACAGTGTTAGTGCTGTGTCTAACTTAATAAGTTATTTGAAATATCCCATGCACTGATGTCCAAACTATTCCAAACAAACTTCCCTCCTTTTTCTCTTCTCCCTAAGCAATGGTTACACTGTACTCCTGAGATGGCTCTCCTAACATTAAGAATCGCTGGTATTTCACAAATAAAGGAGATCACCACGTGAAAAATTATCTTTTAAAATGGAGTTTAATTTGCATATAAGGAACAGGAGATTTATGATGAGCAACACAGCGCAGCACTGCATCTGCCTAGTATCAGTCGTAATTTAGATTGTTTGTGACCGATCTTAAATTCTAAAGCATGGAGAAGATGAAGTGCTCTGTTGCTGTGTTATTGTCAGGAGTCTAAGACTTACCAGAGATTTATTAGTAATCTTATCACAAACATGTCTCAAGTTTTTGCTTTTAATATGTGCCAAGCTCCTCTGAGGAATTTTCCTCACTGCAATTATATTTCTCAATGCATGCGTTCTGAAGCTTAGTTGATTTCCTTCCCAAAATAAAGCGACCTATCATTACACTACAGTAGCTCTGCTACATTTTTCCTCTGCTACTTAATAATCAATGTATTCATCATTAAAATCTGAGCCCTGAAGCAATGGGTTTTAGCATATTCTAATGACTAGCGACTTGCAAATTACATTGACCTTTCATGTACATTCTGTAAGCACCTTGTTCTAATGTGTACTGTATTTATAGTTTGCCAATACAAACTAGCCAAAGATTGGATAATTACTGTAATCTATTAGCTCGATTGCTTTCCCTGCTCATTTGTAGCAGGTGCCATGTAGACCATTTTCAAAAGCTGGCCTATCTTTCATCTCCTGCAAGCCCAGAAAGTAAGAAATGCTTCATCTTCACAATACATACACTTACTAATATATGAAGAACATCCTATTTCAACTCAAGGATATTTCAGAAATAAGGAATCTTCTTTATTATTAGTGTCATAATGCTATTTGTGACTGACAAAAAACACAGCTCACTGAGTGTAAACTTTGCTTGAAAAATGTCAGGCCAAATTCCATTTTCTGCCCCTTACCATGACTTCCAAATAGCATTTAATAGGAACTGCTTACTTMTTTTCTTAGAAAGATAAAATGACACTTTTCTTAAAGTACAGAACTTTTTTTTTTAAGCCATAAGTAAATGTTTCGAAGAAAGCTTTAAATGCTTTTTAAAAAGGCACACAGTTGCAACTTAMGAAACACTACATGGAAGTATTAACTCAAGTCTCTTTCTGTTGACAATCTATTTCAAGACAGTTATGGATAGATAACATTACAGACACTGGTAATTAAAACAACACTAATTTTGTCTCAGTGGCTGCGCTTTGTTGTTTGAAATMATCTATCATGGCCTTCATGCTTCACACAATGAGGAGACATTTGTCTCCTCACATTCTGCATGGTCAACACTTTTGCTAATATCCCAGCATACCTGGGTGCTGCTGCACTGTTAAAGAGGGAATGAGGCTTTTTCCCACCCAAAAAAGAACCTATCAAATAAACTGCTTTGAATGTGTACTTTGAGAAATTCATTATTTTGCCTTACTAATTTTCAGAAATTACATTAATGCCTTTTCTTTAAAATGGTTTAARGCATTATCTCTCTTCATTGCCTCTTAACTGAGACAGCATCAGTTTAGCACAGAAACCTCTATGCAGCACAGGAAAAAAGAGATCAACTGAATTATAAACATATATTCAGAAAAAAAAAATGCTTGAAATGCCTGGCCCCGTATACTACTGATTATTTTGTATGCATTAGTTTAATTGATTTATGGACACTAAATTTTTCTTCCATGTACTTCTTAATATTCTTAAACATCATTTATTTAAGTATTAAGAGAATTACTGCACACAGATGCTTTATATTTTGACCATAAAAAAAAAGGCAGAGAAGACTCATAACTCATTAGGGAGGATGAAGGACTCAGACATTATTTTCAGATTAAACTTGAACACWGTAACAAAGTGAACCAAAGCAGTTAAGAGAGATTTCAAAGGGTTGTTACTGAATGACACAAGACAAACAGGCAAGATCATTTAACATAAAACTAAATTCAGCAAGGCCACAAAACAAAGAACTGCTGTGCTGCAGAAGAGGCCTGATGTTCCAGAACTGGAGATGCAAAGAGGAGCCCCATCCTGCAGACCTTGCATGGATTAACCAGTGCCCAGCTCTGGGTGCTTCTGCCTCAGCTCTCCATGCAGCCTAGAGCAAAGCTGCCATCACTGCCTAACTGCAGGAAAACGCAGCAGAAATTGAATATTCCAAAAGTTTATCATCTCTAAACTCAATGGCTTTTACCTTTCAAAGGCTTTCCTTTAATTAAGAGGAATTTCACAGTGGCCCAGACAGTTTAAAAGTTAAGGTGAAATCACAGGAGCCCAGCTGCTCTCTCCAGAAGGGTGTGAAAAGTAGRCACAGACAGGCAGCCCTCAACTTTACACAGAAAGGAACCCTACTCCAATACTGTAAAGGTAGCATCATCAATTAATCAAAAAAAAATTATCATAGCTTTATATATATAAAAGGAKTATTTTAAAAAACCACTAATTTACAATTTATAGCCTTTTCAATGAAGCCTAAAACACAAAAAGTTTGGCAACTCTTCCATCTGCAACAAAATTTAAATGTTCAGAGCCYAAAACTTTTTAAATTCATGTCAAAAAGTTACATGAGCACTGCATGAAGACAGAAACTACACAAGYACTTGGAAAAAGCAAAATAGCAAATAAGTCAGAAAGCATTAGCAAAATAAAGATTTATTTTCACAGCCCAATGACAACCCCTCAGATTTAACAGAGCTCAAACTGCCTACCCACAGGGAAAAAGCAAGAACCCCTCAGGTTTTAAGTTCCTACAACTTTACAAAAAGATTTTGCTGGCAACAAGTGTTTTCCCAGGTGCCAGAGACAGAGCTGTCAGCCTGCAGGATGGTCTGGGGCAGGCTGTTCCCTCGCATGCCTGAAGGCAGGAGAGGCCCTGGGCTCCTGGCTCCACAAGGTCCAGGGGGTCAGCTCAGTGTAACTCCACTGCTCTTTACACTGGGAGTTCTTCAAAAGGATCAGCATCACCCTTTTATTGAATGTGACTGGGTTTTACTTGCAGTGTTTTATATAGCAGGGCTGCAGAAAGCCGATGGGATGTGGAGTACGATAAACTAGGAAGTGTCCCACTAACTCAGTAATATGAAGTTTCTCCTTTATTCTAATTTTCAGATACCAGCAAAGCAACAGGAACAAGCTCTATCAACAATATTTCAAAGACATAAGTGAAAAAAAAGAAATTACTTAAAGCAAGCTATATAGACCATGCATTCTTTCTGATTGTCCTTTTATAAATCCTTTAGGAATTGGTATTCAAAAGATAACTTATCAATGGACATTTGCATGAGACAGTGTAAGCACAGAGTCCACAGAAGCAAAATGCCTGTCCCCAATAACTATCCCTGCAATGAATGAAGCAGCACAATTGTTTTCCCTTTCCATAACTCATTTGCATGAATTTACTTTTTTGCCTTAAGAGGTTGTTGTAATGTGTGTTAAAACACACAGTGCAATTTTAACTCCATAATATCACGAAAGAAATACAGTGTTAGTATAAAGTGTAAAAATATGAGCGCTGTTAAATTCTTTGAACAGAAACAACTGCACAGCACTGCTCAAAAGCACCACCCAAAGGTAGAAGGGATGTAAAGACGTTTACAGAATTGTCCTTTTTTTTTTTAATTTCAGCAAAACCTGAATGTAAAAAATGACAGTGCAGTGAAACTTGACAGAGGYTTTTGATTGAAGTCACTGATTTCCACAGCTGCACCTGTAGGAAATTGATGATAATGCTGTCTAAACCATTCATTATGATTTGGAACTTTACTCAAATGAGCGCTGGATTTATAAATTTGCTAGACATGTGTTGTAGATAATATGACAAAGTACTGTTTTCAATTGAAAATTCCTTTGACCTAATTTTATAAAAATCATGCAAAACTGGGGAAGGGAATTTATTTCTAAAGTATTCTGAAACAGCTGAAGCTGTATTTTTGGAGCAGCCTGCATGGAAGTGAAATATATTCATAGGAGAAATTCAGCTATCAATTGTACACCTTCATTAGAATTACGAAGAAATAGGATAAGACTTTTTCATATTGCCAAAAGTCCGTTGCTTCTTAGGAAAAAAATATTTATCTGTCTCCTAATCATAACTGCAGTATTTCCAAGGCTGAAAAAAGCAATAACACAGCATTTAAAAATATATATGGGCATAAAATTTGAGTATAAAACATGGGATGCTAATCATGAACTGTTAACTGGGCATACATTTTGATGGAATAATCATTTTAACAGCCTATTAGGCAGATATTTRAAATGTGAGGAATTTGATACACTCTTGTTCTTGTACACTGCATTACACTAATACAAAGCAACTGAACATATCCTTTCTTTTAACTTTTGCAAAAAATACTCCAGACACAAGGAATCATAATGCTGCCATAGACTGGATTTAAGTAGGGTAATTTGCTGGGGGATGGTTTTGCCCTTTTACTGACATTCATTGCTCACAAAGAAAAGTTGAGCAACAGTGAAGTGGGAGATGCCCTGGGACACACCAGCTCACTGGAGCTCAGGTCCAGCCCCAGCAGTGTCAGGACAGGAGAGCACTTGGCACAGAACACAGAGCCCTACCTGCAGCCACAGCTACCCAAACACCTTCCACAGGAACGCTTTCCTGCTGAAGTTGCCTTTGTCTGCATAAGTGATTAGAGCCAAAAACATGCAGAATGATTATTTATTAATGCAGGAAGGATGCAGGGTAGAGCTCTCTGCATGCGTCTGTTGCAAGAATACAAAAATGAGCTAATTTACAAAACTCCCTCATCAAAGAAACAAGACTTGTAGTAATTCTGCTCTTGTAAGTATGCCTACACTGTGATTTTACCACCAACTGGATAATTTCTTCCTGGTTTTTATTTCTCTTTGTTGAGGAAGCCAGTGAAATAACTAGTTATTAGGATAAACACAACCCTGAATAGCAAAATTGGGTTTTCACAAATGTATTGTAACATAAAATCACATTTCAGCCTGAGAAATATAGTGAGGTTTGTTAAATCCACAAAGGACTCTTCAGTATGTTCCCTTTTTCTTTAAGCCTTGATACATTTCTGCAAAGCAAACTTAAAGAACGTTTTTTAAGAATATTTGCATASTGTGATATAAGGTCCTGGTACTTCAGATTTTACAGACTCTTCAAAATGGGAAGAGACTTCCTTTTTTCAAAGGAACTTAGTGTATTTAAGTAAAAGCCCCCTGTAAGGCAGGACATCTGCAGGAGGAAAGCTCAGGGCCCAGGACTGCACCTGGAAGGATGCTAAAGGCTCAGGCAGGACCTGCAGGAGGTCAGAGGCCCCTGAGACTTTCCCTCAATAGGAGCYAATGTCACGTTCCAAAAACATCTTTAACTGTGTAAAGGGGGAAGAAAATGAGTAYACCCCAAGCTCTTTCTGCCAGGAAAATTCCAGAGAACAGAAGAGACCTTCCAGTACTGAGATATGGCCTCTCTCCCACCCATGCACCTGCTGCAGGAGGCAGATCCTTGATCCTCACTTTGTAGAGAAAGCAGCAACACTTCACTTTTAAATGCCATAGTCCWGTCCCACCTCCCTAAAACTTCAGCATACTCCACAACAGGATGTCACAATTTTAGATCAAACAAGCTGTACAGTCTTATAGGAAAGGGTGCAGAAGGAAATACATAGCTCCCCACAGCCTCACTAGAATCAAGAGATTTGGCAGTGGGTATTTGGAGACTGTTTCAAACTGCAGTTTGAAACAAACAGATATATTCCACATGGTCTAGATGCCACAAATTCTCCCTGCACATTAGACTGACCTTAGCAGTTTTATTGAAGGAGCAGGGATCCTCCTCAGACAGCCAGCAGACACCTCACTGCAAAGCATATGCTCACTTTGCCTCAATTGTTACCTAATTTGTGCACCAAAATCCCTTTTATATGGGATCATTAAGGAAATTCAGGACAGTGGCCCTCTAAGAGTATGTACCAATTTCAGCCATTAGAAAAACAAATCAGTAATTAAATTACTTGCAATTTTCAGCTTTCTCACCCTTTGAAGGACAATATGTAGTTACAAAATGAAACAGCTCATACAGAGACTTCTGCCAAACCTCAAGCCTGCTTGGAATTGCTACAAGGTGGTCAGTCTTTTGCAATAAAGAGTTCAAATTCCCTGTTAGAATTACCCAAGAAGTCACATTCCCATAGGATTTCAAGCAGATATTCACATCAGTTCACTCATTTACAAAGTGTCATTCAGAAAAGCCTGTTTTGCCACTATTAATAGAATTGTTCAATATCACACTACCTAGTAATCTGAGGTCCCTTGCAACATATTTATTAAAAGTTAGCCTAAAATTTACTGGATTTGATAGTTTCAGTGTTCCTGAGCCTGGTTCCTCTTACCTGCCCTTTCCCTTTCTGGCTGMCTCCTTTTAATTCATGAGCTTTTCATTAGAAGTCGGCCCAAACAGGAGCCACGCATCCAACTTGATGATGCTGATTCAAACCTACTTTGATTCCAGACTTCCATGAGGAATGCTTTCAGTACTCCTACAGGATTTGACTAACAACTTCTGACAAACTCAAAGATTCAGCATCTGGGAGTTCATTATCTCCACCAACACACGAGCAGGAGCTCAGTGTAACACCCTTGTCTTCAGCTCTGAAAGAACACTCAGCCATGTCTAGCAGAAATAATTGAGACAGGAGATCATAMTACCAGCACACAGAAGCAGGTGAGTTAAAAAGATCATCAGGGCTCCCTCATGACTCCCTCTGTGATGGACCTTAGACAGTGGGGAGAACATCCTGTTCCTAGTACAGGACAAGTGTCTCAGATGGCATCTCAGTCTTTGCCTTTTCAAATACATCAGTGTTGGCACCTGACACTGGTACAGGTCGTGTGGTGTTCAACTTGGGGACCAGYGATTATTGCTCAGATCTCCTGTAAGTCACTCATTTGTTCTTAACAAGTTTGTGAATTGAGGATACCCAAGGCAGAACCAGCCACACTAATTACAGGCAGGTATGAAAAGTTATGAGAGGCCTGGTGAGRATTCCTACAGGTAACACAGGCAGCAGATGCATTTTAGGAAAAAAAATGACAGGAACCAAACATTCTCARCTCCTGAAATAATAGATTTTAATCTTTACTCTCTAGCAGGGACATTGTACTCTCATTAAATAAAATTAGATGAGGCTGGGTAGAAGTCTTCAGCCAAAGCATATTTTCATCCTCARTGGTCAACACCTAAACCTCATGGAACACAGTGCTGGGAGAAAATTGTATCAGCAGCCTCTCCCCAACAGGAGAGGGAAGTGGGATGAACACCTGTGGCTGTGCATTCACTCATTCCTTTCACACACCTGCAGGAAAGCAGGCAGAAAGGAAAACCTCTAAAGGGGCTTTTAATGTTGAAACTCCACCAAGGGCCCCACCAAGACTCCACTCCAATGGCTCCACCAGCCCTACTAACCTTAGAATTAACTGACTTACTCTGAGGATTAATCAAGAAAAGAAATACAAATAAAATGCAAAAGGTAAAGAGACAAAGGAGAAGAGGAGGGCTTAAAAAAAAAGGGAAAAGCTATTTCAGAGCAAGAGATGCCCAACCTATCAAGGACCAAGTACCCAGGGGTAGACAAGAACAAAAAAATTCCACCCAACTGAGTCCAAAAGAATTCATGGGCCTGAGCTCAGGCACTGAAAAGCAATAGCTACAAATTGATTGAGATTTCTCTCACTTTTCATTCAAGCATTTTATTTATCACTGGTTCAAAATTACTTTTTGTGAGTTGCTTTTGAAAASTGGTGATATTCCAGCTCAAAGTAAATTTTAAAAAATAAGGTTWTTATGTATTTTATTTTTTTAATTCTTAACTCATTTGCACTGATTTTTTTCAAAATACAATTAAAGTATGTGTTTGACCAAATGGACATAATGTTTTTTCTTCTTGAGTTCTGTAAACATGACAAAAAAATAAATATGAGGCTAAGAATGTCTTCTCTATTAGTAATTAAGTAGCAAACTCCTTTTGCATAAATTAAAAATTGCAAAATCTAAAATCTCATTAAACAGATAAAAATTGCAGTGGCTTTATAAGCCAATAAATAAGATCAGAATGGGGTGATTTTTTTATTATATGCATCTTCTGTTCCCAGCGTTTCACATGTTCACAATATTTTCCCCAATGTATTGACATGAAATCACTCTGGCAGGGGGAGTGGAAGAGGTGTGAAGATTATTGCTACCATGTGTATGTGAGGGGGTAGCAACACACAAACAGTTTCCAGTCATCCAAGAGGACCAACACTTAGCACCATTTCTAAAATTACTATAAATAAATAAATATCCTGCAAYGGATCACACACCACAGAGCCACAGCTCCTTTTTACTGGGGAAAACACAGCACGCACTATCGCACAAGAAAAACAACACAGATCTTTGGGATTCACCAATCCTGCAGTGTAGAGAAAGGACTTGAGATTTCTGATTTTATTTAAACCTGCAACTTGCAAAATCCATTGGCTCTCCTTGTAATAAAAGCTATGGATCTGCCCTTTTCTCCTCTGTACTTTTAACATAATAGGTATTATTACCCATAACTTTTTATTTTAAAAGAATTGTGCAGCCAGGAAAATGAATGAATTTAATTATCAATGCAGTGTGAAAAAAATCATTAGAGCAAGAGCCTGGAACACTACGTATTAAAAATAAACAAAGGCTATTAAAAACAGTTTCTAAAAGTGTCATTCTTTCTCCAATTCTTAAAATGTAAGTAATACAAACACAGAAACAACAGAATCATATGTAAACAACTCTAGTTACTGGAAAAAGATGGCCTAGGAAGATGCTAAATGACTGACTGGATCATTTAACTTTAAATCTATACTTTATGTGGCAATATGGAGAGGTCATTTGATTGCTATGCATAAAAAATTTAGAATTCTAATATGATCTAAAAGTTTCACCTTCATAAGAGAAAATTTTCATTATAAAATTGTATTTAGTGGCACTCATACATATCTGTCAGCACAGTTTTATAGTATTATATTTCTATGGGCTGTCAATTGGGCATTATAGAAATGACTACTTAAAAACAGAGTAGAATCTTCTTCCTTTATACTTTACAAATTCTCTGGTTTGCTTCACAGCTGTAAAATGAAAATATGCAGGCTCAAACATGAACTGTGGGTTGCTGCACAGAACTCTTTCACCACCTAGAAATCAGCATTTTCACCTGTGTTTTTTCCATYCAAAAGATGTTCTCAGCCACACACTTCAGCTTCCATTCACTGCACGTGGACATTTACAATGAGTCATTATTCAGCTTCTGAGGATTCAGAAAGAKATTTTTGTATTTTCACTTATGATTTCACATCATGAATAATCAAATGGTTTCTTCTCCAGCAGCATGAAAAGCCTCCTCTATACTCAAGAGAAAAATTTAAACCAAAATTTATGGCCTCTGAAAATTTGTCATTAGAAGAAAGAGGTACATTGCCTGTGTACTACTGCTGTGAAAAATCAGGTCAAACTCTTAACTCCAGATGTATGGGAGCAGCTTCTACCAAAATTTACAAGTGTGCTTCCAGACATAATTTGGCCTTGCTGATTAGGCTGGAATCTACTGAAGTCCTGACTCAGAGTTGCTTTTCAAAATACTCTTATTTACTTCAATATTTGGTTAAAAGAGTATACTTGTCAAATACTTCTTTTCTACATATATAGTTGTTTTTTTTAATCCAGAAGAATGTTAGTAGATATCACAGCTACACACTCACCAGAACAGCTGGTTGTCAACAGGGCTGGGAGGGAATGAAGTAAAACCAAAGGATGGGAAGTGGCCATGGAAGATTATAAGGACAGAGAACATTGCATAGAATATGTCACAGATCAGACTTGATTTTCTCATGAGCCCTTGAAACAAGCACTACTTCAAAGTTGAAATATTTAAGCTGAGATTTTAACAAAGCCTCTGTTGATACTTTAAATAAAGACAACTAGAAAATCAAATAGTTTCCAAAATTATTTACTGTCTYACTCTCATAAGTTCATTAGTGGTTACTTAAGATGGGGGTTCTTTTTTTTTTTTCTTTCTGTGGTGATGCACTTTGTAATGAAGTCATACAACACTCTGCAGTGTTTCCCAGCCTTAGGCTTTATTGTGTAAGACATTTCAGACTCTTTAACTTTTACTACAGGGAATGTTCCCTATTGATTTCAAAGGGATTACTTGCAGAAGTAAGTACAAGCAGAAGGATTTGCAGAAGTGGAATCCCAGACATGCTTTCCCACCCTTTTCCACTGGAGACATCAGAAAGGATTCTAGAGTTTGAGAAACATCATGCAAGAGGGCTAAGATGTTACAGACAACATGGATTTTAAGAACATGAATTTTAAGACAACCATGCTGCAGGCAAAGGAGTGTTCCAAGTGCTGGGCTAGAAAATGCAGAGTTTACCAGGGAATATTGAGACAGCAAACAGGTGAGAAACACACAGCTTACTGGAAACTAAATGTGAACCAGATTTACCCGTAATGTTCAAATTACTGAAGGATTTAATTTAGCAGCATTACTGACAATCAAAACTCACACATCTCGTGTGGCAGATTGCACAGGTTTCCTCTGCAAAGGGGAAAATTTTCCTCCTGAGAGCACAATTATGAGTCTAGAGCTTGGTAATGGGGTTACTCCAGAGATGTCAGCAGAGCCTTCCCATCCCCAGACTGTCAAAGGAACCCAGGAAACTCCCATGTTTTAGCCTAGAGAAGTCAGGAATACCCTGCAGGGCCACCTCTGGCCTGTCTACTCCCCCCTGCAATTTCACAAATATTAAACTTGCCTGTGGCACCTCTCTGGAGAACCTGCTGGAGCCCCCACTACGACAATCCATGGCCAGTTCTGTGACCAATGCACAGAGGAACCTGTTCAGTTTACCAGGAATGGAGATGGGACTAAACCACATCCACCACAACATCTCCCACCTGTGTTATTTTCCCACTTAATCACTAAATCAGAGTGGACACAAAATACTTGATTGGTTTCAGACTGTAAAGTGTTGAGGATTTATTTTATCTAAATTTTACTTAAAATAAATTTCAGTTCTCTAAAGTGGGTGGGGCCCAGGGGTCAAGTCTTGTGGGTTCTGTTTGTATTCCTGTGCAGGCTCACTGGAGTCCTCAGCACGGAGCAGATTTTCAGGAGATGTGTCCTCCTCCCTCTCCTAACCAACAATGCCACACAAAGCCATCTTGCAAAGTATTTCAGACCCTTGGATGAAGGGCATTTATCGAARTTTTTTTCTCATATTAACTGTGAGAAAATTAGCAGAATAAAGATGGTCCTTTCTCTTGCCCACTTGCAGCAGCAATTACAGAAAAGATGCACATCATATGCCACAGTTTGAATCCATAGTGGGGCARTGACAAAGAACCAACATCAAAGAAAATATTTTGGAGGAACATTAGTTTTCATGATTTTACACATAATGCCACCAAATCATAGTTCAATCTTCTTATTTGCAAGTGAATAACCTCTATATAAAAGTACAATTCATATGTGAGCTGAAAAGAAAATATCTTTCTTCAACATTCCCACTATTAGGCAAGCAGATGGCTCAATCTAAATGACCATGTGAAAGAAAGAAAAAAAAAAGACCAGCACAGATCAATATCCTCACCATGATTCCTGCATTCCAATAAATACCAAACCATCAAGAGCAACAGCAGAGAGAAAAAGAGCATCAAAATATCATTTTAGGAAAAACGGTWAATAACTGAAACCAATCTGAAAAGAAACAGCCAATACATTTAATAAGAATAATGTAAACAAAAAACAAACAAGTATCACTCTTAAAAGAGCCTGCAGTTATCCTGAATGTAAGCAACAAAATAAAACACCCCAAACCTCAGTGTATTACATACACACGCCACAGCRAGAAATATATCAAAAATAAAGAAAAAATATTACTTCTATATAAATGCGTCATTGTATTTCTGTGTTTGRGTAGTTGTTTAGATTTTTTTGTAGGATTTTGGTTTTGTTTGGCTGGTCTTGTTGGTTTGGGGTTTTTAATTACAGACAAGAAATAAGAAAGAATTTCTTATTTTTCCAAGGGGCAAAACATACCATTTTAGGAACACCGTGATGACATTAAAGAAATGGGAGATACTAAACAGAATACTATCTCAGAAATGGGAAAAACACACCAGACCAAGAGCTTTCAAAAATTCAGGAGCAGAGTTTCTTTCTGCAGAGACTCCTCTCTCCTGGCCTCATGGCCCTGGACCATACAGCTCCTTCCATGCCATGGGTGGCAYCAGGGAGCAGATCCAGAGATTTACAAGAATTTCTTGCTGAGGCACAGCCATTATGTCTGTGTGTGTGTTCAGTGCATCAAACACCATGAAACCTCTTCTGTCCTCACCTAGGTCTGAACTCACATGAGGAAAAGAACCATTTCTCCCAAACCAAGCCACAGGTGAGTCACCCCGGCAGGCTGCACCTTCTGCACAGCTACACCTGCAGACTGCACCTTCTGCAGATCCAGTCACAGGCACACCTGAAAACTGCACCTTCTGCAGATCCAGTCACAGGCACACCTGCAGTCTCCACCTTCTGCAGGGCCACAGGCACACCCACAGGCTGCACCTCCTGCAGGCAGCCAGTTTTACTCTCAGATTCTGTCAGGTTCAGCTGATCTCTGCAGGTCTACTCTCTGCTCCCCTTCCCAGGGCACATGGTTAAAACAGAAAATAAAACCAAGCAAGTSTCTAGCTCAAGCAAACAGCTGGAACCTGAGTTGAGAGAGCTGCAAAACTATTTATCCCTGCACAATAAGTAAAGTATTAGTACCTGCACCCAGAAAATAAGTACTCTGTAAGTTAGGTATCTGTCTTACAATAAAAACCAAAATCATCTCACCTTCCTTAGCCTTTCCTCCTGCAAGCTAAAGCCATGGAGATGAACAACCAAATTCTGTTTGGAACTACTGATGAGGACCAGAAATTCAGAACATGCATCTGCTACACAGATTGAGTGTAGTCTAAGATATAATCCAGAGACTGAATTAAGCACATAAGTCATTCTCTAGTGGAATTTACTGGTAAACTTCACCTGACAAAGCATGCAGGTTTGGAGGAAAAGGGAAGATGAAAAGATTAATTTWAAAAGATATTGCAAAGTATTTTACATGATATTTTGGGCCTGGGCACATCCACAGCACTCAGTAGGGAACTTTCAGTGGTCATGTCTTGTACTAAAAATGTTTTTCATCCTACAACACGTAAGAGAAATTCTGCCAAAGAAAGCTGAATTTCAGACTCCTTAAAAGGTTCCAAAGACAACTCCTTGCTAATCAAGTTATTAAAGGTTGAATAATCATCTGGGCAAYCAAACAAACCAGTAGAAAGCATCTTAACTACTGGCTGTGCAAATTCTCCAAATGTAGAGCAGAATGTCAGATACCTGGCTTGAGAGGCAGCAGCCCAAGAGGCACATCCAGAGAGCACACAAAAGCTCTGTGTAACCCTGGCAGGGCTGCCCTAGGCTGTGCAGCATTTGAAACTACAGTTTGCATACAGGATGACCACTAGAATAAAGGTTGTCTATACTTTGACACAGAACATGAGGGAAACTCTGTTGCTTAAAATCAATGGGTTTTGGAATAGATACTTGATGAACCATTTCTATTTACTTTAATAAAAGTGGGAAAAAATCATAACATYCTTTAAGAAATTTAAATTCTTATATTGCACTTTCATCCTTGTATATTTGACCCCTTTCTACTAGGATCTTTTATCTGTAACTAGACTGCATTGTCATTCAGAGATCTGAGTGAACCAGGAATTCACAGAGTTCTAATCAGTGAATTCACACAGTCTAATCCCAGAATGATCAGTGTACCAAGATGACACTTCTCCATAGASATGCCTATGGATAGAAGTGTGAGCTGGCTGATGAACATACTTGATTTTTCAGTTTTCAAAAACAGGACACATTAGCTGCATGAATTACATTATATTATAAAGAAATATGAGTAATTTTAAAAGCAGGTCAAGTATATACTATTCATAATTTCAGTAATTTAAACAAAGTCATCCTTTAAGACATATTTAGTTTCCTACTAAAAAAGCCTTCCAGCACACATTTCCATATCTCAAACTCTATTATTCTTTTCAAAAATCCCAAAAGCCTCCATTAATAAAGCTAAGAAACAGAATTCCAAAATGAAGCCCAAATGTAAAAAGATCAGCTTACTGACTGTTCCCATCACAGCTAAATATTTTAATACTTTCTAGGACACATTTGGTCATTAAAATTTTGGGATCGTATCTTGCCATTTAAAACAAGGACAGTTTGTAAAACATGAAAAAACCACAACAGACAGTATTACTAAACAAACACTTTGAAAAGCTCTTAGCATAAAACATCCTGCAAATCCCACGCACCCCAATGCAGACATCTGAAAATAGCCCTGGCTCAAGATCCTCTAAATCTTTTCTAACCCATGGTTTTATAACCCTGTAAATTTTGAATTTTATTTTAGGACACCAGACAAATGCATTGTATTTCTACTGTTATTTGCATTAAAAAAAAAACTGATCAAAAGAGCAAAAAGTATAAATTATGCCAGAAATGCCAGAAGTATAGAATTTACCAGATGTAAATTTTAACACTGCTAAAAAAGCAACAGTAAATTCCATTTTATAAACATGAAGATGGAACACAGAGTAAATTAGGGTGGATTAACCTGGTTTTTAGAATTGAAACACCACAGAGTTTTGGAGTTCACCAAACCACTCTTATGTGCAGTCTCTTTAGCTGCATTTAATCTGAAATACAGAGACTTTAAAAGGCCCCAAAAGCTGACTTAAGTAAACTGACTTCTTTAAGTCTGAAAAGAACTTAAAGCCGAACTATATTTGCTAGACAAAAAAAATCTCACGTTTCTAATTTTGTGCCAGCAGTTCATACACTATGTATAATATTTAAACATGCTCTAATTCTTATGTGTCAAAACAATCACGTTCATTAATATTTCCATTGCCTGCACTACTTTGGATGTATAATTTTATCAGAACCATTCCCCAGCTGCTTGGTTCTCATCAAGCAACTCAAAAGAAATGGGAATCAAAATTTGCAACCACCGTATCTGAATTACATATTGATATAAGCAGTGATTAACTAAACCTGTTCAGAGACTTGAGGTAGACAAAAAAATAAAGGAGTAGATAGAAAGGGAAAATCCCCAATTTATATAGACAGAGGATATTAATATATAACTATTATTAATATATTAATATATATAATACTCCACATACTTCTTATACATTTAAGAATTGTGTAAATTATTGCTAATATTTTTTTCCAGCATGGAGAGAATTCATTTGCCAAAAGTCTTCTTTTCCCTCACAGAAATAAAAACCCCACCCCAGTGGGGTGTGCACTTCTATTTCAGAAAGGGAAAAAAGGAAGTTTGCAAGCTTTCAATTGACTTGTATGAAATCTTGCTCACTTTCTGTTCTCATCAGTTATGTTAATTTAGGGACATCCAGGTTGAAAAGCCAATACAGTAACTCTGAAAAAATTTTTAAAAATAAAAAAAAAAAAGAAAGAGAGAGCACCTAAACACTTGGCAAAGTACTAAACAGCTATTTTCTAAGGAACTCCCCAGGCTTACTAACTTTTTAAGTTAGTCAATGCCACATATCTCCAAACTGATTGCCTTTCACCTGAGAGGTGTTGACTATCATTCACCTTTACATCTTCATCAAAATMGACATTAAGATTAGGGGAATTATGGCAGATTGGAATAAAATTTGTGCATTTTCAGCTAGTTTTGTGAACAGACACTACAGCAAACTCATCAATACAGGAAGCAGGTGAAAAGATTTACCTAAACCAGAGGCAGTTTAAACCTGAGCTGYACATTTTGCATGTCCCAAGGAAAAGAAACTCAGACAGTACGCAAAGCACCTTGGCACTGACAGAGCAAAATCTCAGGAGCTCTGTGGTTTTTCACTGAGGAAATACATGAATTTACACACTCAACCAGCAATGAAACTACAGCACCATGTGACAGAGACTGAAAGGTGCAGAGCTACAGGACAGGTTTGGGGATTTTTAGGGGAGTGCTGGAAATGATCTTTGGAAGTCTACTGGAAACATCTCTACAGACTAGAAGAAAAGACACACTCTAGAAAATATATGTGGTTCAGATAAAACTCCACTGAAATACTGAATGATTTTAGGATTTGGATTTCCCCACACACACACCCCAGGTCTTCCAGCTGGTTGTCAATACCCATGGAGTGAAGCACGAACTACTCTCTCTTTCCTGCCCCTGATATTTGAASAGACAAGCCAAAAGTGTGCTGGTTTTGGCTAGGACAGAATTAATTCTCTTCATAACCACTGTGGGGCTGTGGTTTGGATTTGTGCTGAGAACAGTGTTGAAAATACAGAGATGATTTCAGTACTGCTGGGCAGGGCTCACACAGTGGCAAGGCCATTTCCCAAGCAGCRAGCGGACTGCGGCGGGGCAGGAACTGGGAGGGCTGACCCCAACTGACCCAAGGTGTATTTCACATAACATCAAATAATTTAGGTTGGAAAAGACCTCTAAGATCATTGAGCCCCATCTCCATGCTGGAAATGTGGGGTGAGGAGGTGACAGAGGGAGGGGACAGCATGGGAGGGATTGTGTTTGCYTTCCCAAGCCCCTGCTGTTGGGATGGAGCCCGGATTTCCTGGAGAAGGCTGAACACCTGCCTGCTGCCCATRGCACCCAGAGCATGAAATCCCTGCTTTGCTTGTGTGTATGGCTTTTACTTTGCCCTTTACACTGTCTTTACCTCAACCCAGGAGCTCTCTCAGTTTTCCTGGTCTGCTCCTCTCCCTGTCCCACAGCTCTGCAGGGAGTGAGCAGCTGRTGGTGCTGAGCTGGGGTTAAACACTGACAGACAGAACTGCTGATAAATGGTTTACACTACAAAGTGAAACACACTGGAACTTCTCAGTCCTGACCTGTCCGATTCCAAARTTAAAAAAAGAAAAAACTAAAAAAGCCAAAAAACCCCAAAATTGAGACAAGTGACACATGGAGATTTGATTCCCCACCTCTGTCCCAYGGTGGGCAGTACTGCCAGGCACTCAGACTTCTGAGACAGCTTAAGAAGGAAGATTACCAGAGCTTTTGCTGTTTCTACAAAGTTTGATACTTATTCTCTCCCTCTCTCTGGAGGTTTTCAATTGTTCATTCTTTAATCTAAAAATGAAAATCATCCARATTGAGGGCATATTTTTTTTCTGTGGATAGGAAAACACAACAGGGGCACGACCTTTGCTTGGGGGGCTCACTACACACATTCCAGGCAGCTCTGATCATATTTCACAACCCTGGAAGTGATTGTGATGTCCAGAACACTGAATTATGTCATTAATTAAGGAATCGGGCAGGAGGTAGCTGATTATAAGGGAGAGAGAATCTGTACTTACACAAAACTATTTTCATAATCAGTGATGATAGAAAGGGAAATAAAGAAAAATTACCTTGTGCTTAATACAAGTGTCCTGGTATATTGTTTAAAAGATTGTTCTGTGTGTAGAGGTTGCTGTTTAGTTCAGTGGTTAGCCAAAAGCAAAGTAAAGRTTAGTAAAATCTTGCCTTAGCACGGAAAAAAAGAAAAAGACACAACAACATTTTTGGTCTGGATAGCAAACTTCCTAATTTCTCTCAAAGGACATATGAGAAAAAGGTAGGATAAGGCCCATGATCCATTTAATTTTTAATGTTGATTTTACCTGAAACAAAATGTGCAGTATCCAAACGCAAGAATACCATTTACTAGAGTATCAGMGATTAGTTCATTAATGGGTTCAAGGAACTGGCCATGCCTCAGCATAACATTAGAGGCTAACTGATTTTCCTCTGTAAGCCACTTACACAACTGAGCATTTGCAAATCATCTCAAGATGCATGTCAGAGGGAGAGATGACAGTGTTAAAGAAATACATTTTTCATTTTATTAGCAATACACACTACTGTTACAGAATGTTACAGTGCAGACAACGAGAGACTTTTTAAGCAGCTTGGCAAGCCAGGACACACATTACCTACAAGGTGTCTTTTTGCTGTAAGACATGACTCAACCAAGAGCTGAGCAATACTCACTGAGCAATAACAGGATTTGGTGAAATCATGGTTTTGCCAAATTCCCTACAGAATGATATTTAGATTTTTAGAGGCCTCTGATTTCTTAGCTGACAGAATGATATTTAGATTTTTAGAGGCCTCTGATTTCTTAGCTGTGCAAAAAAAAAAAAAAAAAAAACAAACAAAAAACCAACAACAAAACAAAAAAAAACCCACAAAACAAACTCATTGATGTGAAGCAAAACAGCTGTAAGTGAGCACGTGCTTAAATACCTGACCAAGTCAGAGCCTTAAAATAAGGAAATTACAGATATTGCACAAAACAATCACTGCTGTGCCTCTCCACACAAATGTCAGAGCAGTCACTGTGTCACGTACACAGACACCCGGTAGGATTTGTAAGTTCTCTCAGGTAAAACTCACAAGGTTGCAAAACATTCACCATTTCTAAAAACAGAGAAGTAAAWAGGCTACAGAACACCAGAGTTTTCTGTCTCTCCCAGTATTTTTGCTTGTATCAGGCACAGGAGAAATACACACGAGATTGCTGCAGCAACTTTTCATTCCCACATGAAYGAAAATATCCCTTACCAGCCACCTTTCAAAAAGCTGAATTCCAAAGTGACCCTAAAGACAGCACTGACTGGCACTTTATCACTTATTCATAGAAAARGAAGCTTGTGAGAGACTCTTCACAAGGTGAACATGGGCGACAGCAAGACCCACCASGAACGAGTGTCTGAAACTGCAGGTACTCAATTATTCCTCTGCAAGAGCCAAACTAACRAAACTGGAAGCACATTAACTCTCAGACAAGACCAGAGACTACACCACATCCCCTAGTCCATAATGGGAGGGTGTAAAGGCTCTGAATATCAAATAAAAATTATTTTAAAATCAATTTCAGCCCTTATKACAGCAAAAATTAAGTGGTCAGTTAGTATATGCRTAAGTCTTAATTAAGATGTAGTTCTCACAATTTTTAAGGAATATGTACACAATTTTTAAGGAATATACACAAATGTACACCTTCCTACMGGGTGCCCAGGCAATCAGTGAAATAGAGGGAGTACAAAAGGGTAGGAGCAGTCCTCTGTAGGAAGAGGTGTGTGTCCTTCACAATTCCTCCTTTTCTAGAAATGAAAGAAATTAAAAATTCTATATTTCATAATGTGGTAACTGAAAAAGTCTTCAATTAATAGGAAGCATGACTTTACATTTCCAAGGAAACTTTACAAGTGAAAAAAACCTAGAAATCTGCATTTTAAAAATCAGAGTCCAAATTCTCTTTTACAGGCACTTCAGATGCCAACTTGATGCTGAGAAAAGAACATCTCACATACCCAGGTTATCAATATTGAACAACTTCTCTACTGGATGTCAACATTCGTCATTTGGGGTCTTTTGCTTTAGCCCACCTCAAAAACCTCTTTCACTTTTTTTTTTGTTGTTGTTTTACTTGAAAGCCACGGCGCTCTGGAGAGGGAGACTGACTGAAGAGTCTTTGATATCTTTGTGCTCTCACCTGCAGTAAGCAGCAGCAGGAGTGAGAGCACACGGCAGTGGGAGGGCCAGGCTGCAGCTCCGAGCATCCCCTGCCAAACCCCGGTGCGGCTTCGGCTGCCAGCGCGGCTGGGGCAGCTCTGCTGGGGCAAAGGTGCTGATGCTCCCCAGCCCTCAGGTGCAGGGGATCCCAGCTGGCACACCTTCCTCTCCTTCACTCTGCACTGACTCCTGCCACTTTTCTGGTGTCTGTTTTTATATTTAAACTTCCACAGTTATTCTGCAGCTATATTGCTCTTGCAGGAGACGTTTAATGATTCAACCCACATTGAATCATTAAACGTTTTCATAGCTTTGTTTTTAGTTAAATTTGTTTTCTCTTTTCATCCCAAGACCATTTTGCCTCAGGAATTTTTCCTTCCATCTATGTTCTCAAGCAACTACGTCTATTTCTGTAAGGCTAAAAAGTAATATTTCTCCATTTTTGAATACTGACTATGGATTTAGGGTGTTTTCATTCCTTTCATCCCTCCACTACCACCACTATAACCTAAGCAGCAGCAGATGAATTAAAAAATAATTAAATTGGTTTTTATAGGAAGAAGATAGTAGGATAGCAAAGAGAACTTTCTATTCCTCCCTTCAGCATCACTAGTTGTCAATATGCAGCTGCTCCYTCATGCAAAGAAATGAAAAGTTAAACTTAAAAAGTAACTGATGGCAGTTAAAAGTACATCCTGAAGAAATTTAATACACAAGACATATTTAAAGCATTTTTCCATGTATATCCACAAAAAAGCACTGGATTGTGTTTACTAATTTAAGAACAATTGTGCACATTGACAAAAAGAACTATGATTGGTACATTGCTGAATCCCACATAGCAGAACATGCAAGCATACTTGCAGCAGAAAAATAAACCATTTYTCCTCATATTCCAGCAAGCTCTTCAAGGACTTCACAGGGAATCATGACATTCTTCTAGTATTTATTCTTAATGAGATTACACTAATCAAGCTTAAATTAGCATTTATTCTGCATATACATGCAGGATTAGTGTGCATGTACACATATGCAAGCTGGGGAAAGTCTTCCTGATCCAAGGAATAATGTGCATGTAGTGAAAAGCTATTACCATTAAGAAAACTGGTATCAAGAATTCTGCAAATATGCCAGGAGATAAAAGGCCCCGTTATTATTGCAGTCTTTTTCAGGGACAAATAAACTATGCTATTATCTCATGTACTGTGGAATACACAGAACCACAAACAGAAGTGTTTCAACTCAGTACAGTATGAAAAATTCAGAATAAAATTAAAAGTGTCTGAAAACAAACCAACAAAATTACACAGCAGAGTTGTTAACAATGATTATTTATGATCATTCAGAACTGGCATCACTGTTACAGCTTCCTTCCCAAATTTCTCTATGAGACACAACTCCATAATCACTCAAGGATCTACACGGATGACTTACCAGCAGTTTAGGGCTCTAAAAGGTGTCTGACCCAAGCCTGATGTTGCTACTCCTATAAACAGGAGTGCAATATTTAATCAAAAACGTTAAGCAGGCGATTTGTGCAGGGCATCTCTTGTGGAGAGCCATCAGGGCAGCTCAGAGCCCTCAGAACCCCGGGACCCC
Source organism: Cardinalis cardinalis (assembly GCA_014549065.1). Taxonomy (NCBI): domain Eukaryota; kingdom Metazoa; phylum Chordata; class Aves; order Passeriformes; family Cardinalidae; genus Cardinalis; species Cardinalis cardinalis. The sequence goes on along the minus strand of JACDOX010000155.1, from coordinate 444,636 downwards.
TCTCCACTGCAAGCAATCCCCAAACTCACRAGCGCAACCCATCCAGCCCAGTGCTACCTGCTACGCTGAATATTTCATCAGGAATGACAAGATTTTTTTTTTCCTTCTCCCTCCCTCCCAACCCCGCTTTCATATTTGCTCGCTTGACAACTTGTCACTGCCACATCACTGCCACGCTGGCTGTCCTTGAAACCTGACCTCTGCAGCTTTCTGCGCCCAGTGGTCGTGCCGTCCCTGTCTCACTCCAACCATTTCTGACAGGAGACATGCTGATCTCAACAGCACGTCCTGGCACCTGAGACACACTGGGATTACACAGGTAAATCAGGGTATTCCGTGTTGTCTCCCAGCTAACAACAGAGGGAGAAACATGACATCTTGAACAACAGATCTTACATTCGCATATTCAAAAGATTCATCATGCTTTTACAAGCAGATGGGCAAGATTGTTTCCCCTTGCTCTGAGAGGGCAAATCACACATAAAATAAAATAAAGCAGGAGGGGGGGGAAAAAGGGAGATGTTATCTTGGWTTTAATTTAAACAGAATTAAAGGGTAGGTTACTGAGGATGATGCTAGATAAAGAAATAAAAATCAAGAAGGTGAACAGAAAGTCTTGTTCACTAATCTAAAACAGTTTCAATTACAACTTTTATTAGAAGCATCTCAGTTTATTTACCCTCCATGTGAATCCTCTTTGCCTAATAAGGTCTGTGATTTCATTCCACGATGGCACAATCTACTGAAAAACAGGTATATCTGCAAAGAAAGGTAAGGCTTCCCTTTAAAATGGCATGTTTTTAACTTTTCTTGAAATGTCTGTGTGGAGAAGAACGTGAAGTATTTTGACTGAAATAAATGCTTTCATGGAAAACAGTGAGCCCTGGAGATTATGCCGATTCTTGAAGAACTTCATACTGTTTTAAGCAGGTGACAGTAATGTCATCGCCTGAGCTTTTTGCCTTCCACACTTGCACAACAACAAAAAAAAAACCAACCAAAAAAAAAGAAAGCAAGCTACCCATGCAGATAGCACCTTAGCAGAAGCTACAATTAACTTACACCAAGGCCAGGTGCACTACAGTTACCTCCTGGCCAATACTGCCTTTTACTGAGAAAAACCCAGGGAACACCAYRCCTAAAATGAGAAACAGCCTGCATTTAACACATTTCCCTTTCAAGGACTATAAACACCTTGCACAGCCTACATCACAGCCATGSTGGACTGGGTGATTTGGTTATTCCCTGCACATCAGCGCTCCTAATTATCCCACAGGATATCATACAGTGCCCATGATACTGTAAGACCAAATTTAAGAGAAATAGGATGTCCATGAGGATTGTATTTGAACACATTTTCTGCATGTTTACAGTTTTCCATCTCTCAGTTATCTTTTGTCATCAGTAAATAGCTATGRAAAGCCCCTGGATTCCTTCTTAAAAGTATTCCTGCCCTACATAATATAACATTTTGCTTGGAAATGTTTCAAAGGTTAGTAGTAATTATCTGACCATACTTCAGTTTCAAAATTACTTTAAAAAATAATTCCAAAGCATATTAAAAAAAGTTCTTTTTTTTTTCCAAATCTCTACTATGTGACAGACCACTGTCAAAATTGTGCATTTTACATTTGAAAATTACTTTAAAGGAGCACAGGCTACATAGCATTTCTTTCCTATGTCTCATACTAACATTAGTATTCAATCATAAATTTGGGAGCCTAGTCAAATTCAAGTATTCTGTATTATCTCCTTTGGAAGTTGTACACATTTGAGAGAGAATTGTCTCTTTAGGCACTGCTCACTGAAGAAATAAAGAGGGAATGATCACAGGAAGCATCTAACCTGGCTGTTTAACCTGTGCATGCTTCAGGTAAAGGAAAGTGAAATAATTCCCATTTTCCCTTGTCGCAGCTCAATTACCTGGATTCATAACATTCCCTGGGTGTCACTTGGTTTAGGTGGGCTAATCTACATTCCCATCAAACCAACTCTAGAAACACAGTAAACACTCCTAGTCAGATGGAGAAAATAGTTTTAATTTTAAAAAGTTAGCACACTTCTTAGTCTGAATAGGAAGATCCATCACATCACCACAAGTCTACAGTGAACAAAAATCCAGACAGGTCCAGACGGGAACCCAACTTTAAACACAACCACAGYGAGTACACACACATGCAGCTGCATAATCCCAAGCCTTCATTCAGGAATGGCAGTCAGCAGAAGCCTTGGGCAAGTTCAGCCAGCCTGAGTATCTTTCCACCTGATCTTTCCTGAAGGAAAATTGATCTTAGGACAGTTCCATTGTTTGCTCCCCTCCCACACTGCAGGAGGCAGCACTTGGTCAGGTGGTTTACGAGTTCAAGAGAAATTCAGTTGTTTACATTTGAGGTTATGAAATGTGAAAAGATAACTCAAGGGAGGTGTTTYCTGATGTTTTTTTTTTCCTTTTGAACAAAGTCTCCTCTAATAAAGGAGGGCATCCTAACAAAGGAAACACAGAGCTAATACAGTTGAGTAGGCGAGATTCTTTTAGCATATTTTAGGATGCTCTCTGGGAACAGTCAGAAGAGAAGTAATCAGCTTCCTGAGCTAGGAGAAGTTCATAGCAAGTGAGAACAGAGCCTGTTTACACTTGTGCTCAGAAAAACCTTTTCAGAATAGACAACACTCACAGTAATCTGCTCCAAATGAAAACTAAAAAAAGCCAAACAGACCAAACAAACCATGACAACCTGTATTCTTTCAGAGTGTAATTATCTGTCCACTGTAGGGCCACTTGAGCAATCTGGCTTTGTCTGCATCCACTGAGTGCAAATCAGTAGAAAAACTCAAGAGTAACAGAATTCTTGTAGAATTTAACCCTTACTTGGAAGCCCAAAGGTACAACTGAATTATCAGTGCGACGTAACTTAGCAACACTTAAGACAGTCATGCTTGAAAACATATGTAAGCAAGTAGCAGAAATGATAGCACTTTTCTTTAAGAGAAATTTATGACATTTGTCACTTCTGTTCTCAAAGCCCATCTGTCTATCAGTGTGCTCTCTGAGCAAATGCAGCTGAATGCTGTCTTCACAGCGTGTCGTGTTGTGCGGATTTAGGAAAACATACGTGCACTTTTAAAGTTCCTGTGCTTTTTTCTACTCAAGCAGAATTTGCAGCCACTCATTTCATTTCTGTGTTATATGAATGAGGGTGCAAATTTTAATCTTCTTTGTCAAGCAAAAAGAGCACCTTCATTTGAATCTGCAAATTTCATGTATAATGTTGTGTAAATAAAAGCTAAGGAGGCTAAAGGCTCTGAATTAAAAAAAAAAATAAAAATCAGTCTTTCAGACCCAAGAACATATATTGTTTAAAATCTTAAAATTCCCAAAGTCACAGACAAAAACCCCAAGTATATCTTATGCCTCAAAATAYGATAACAAAAAGGATGTGGCTAAAATTGAAGTCCTCAAAATAGCACAGTCTCTGCCAAAGCAGCTGTAGTGAAATTTATTTGGCAGTAACAAGAACAGAAGTAAAAGAAAAACCAAAAAATCAAAAAAAAACCCAGAACAAAACAAAAAAACCACACAACCAAAAAAACCACCCACACACAACAAAAAAACCAAAACCAGAAACCAACCAAAAAAAAAACCACCACAAAACATAAAAACAAAGAAAACAGGGGGGCAGAGGAGGGAAACAACTAATAACTAATACCCACACCTTTAAGAAAAAACCAAAACAGAACAAGAAGTATCAAGCCATATCTTCAGTCACGAAAGAAGTCTTCCTCATTAAAATCCAAAGCAGTATCATTAGGCTTCATAGTTTCAGATCCTTCTTGTGCTTCAGGAATATGTGTCAATATTAAAGGTAAATGGAGCCTAGATTTTCCAAACAGATAGAATTTAAAACAAATAAAGAATACCAGAGAACTTTTAGCCAATGTATTTTGGAAGGTGATTCTGAGTCTCWAAGCACGGCTCCTGATTATCTCAGGAACTTCAGTTCCAGCAGACTTTGTTGTGTGTTTCCACAACAAACTTGCATTTCTTCAGCTTTAACCAATGTTTGACATATTGAGTGCTGATCCCAGATCCTGCCTTTTCCATACCTTTACAATGTTCGTGCCTTTTGCAGCAGATCATAAAGTTCAAGGGCATGAGTAGATGTTCTGTAATTCAGCCATATGATTCATATGAATTCTGCTTTGCTTAACATACTCAGGAGGCCTTCGCTCCCCCAAGAGAAAGAGTTCAATTCATAAAATACTAATAGGTTCATTATGCTCASAGGCTGAGCTACACTGAGGAGTTGAGAATGGCAGAACTGGATCTGGCTAAAAATAGTCACATGTTTGAAAGTCCAGCTTCAGAAACACTGTGACATCAGAGTCATYACTTCCATTTGAAAAATATAGATACCTGTGTAGTTCTCTCATTTCTCAATGAATTTGTAACATAGGTGCACTACCATATGAGCCAGCATGCATAAAGTCTTAAAAACAATTTTAGTAGCTTTGAACTTAGTTTTGAAGCCTTCTGCCCAGAAGTCCCACAGTAGCAGCTGCACAGTCTTAATAGTCACATTAAGCAGAAATAATTGCAGAAAGTCTGAGCTCCTCTCCTCAGTTTTGTGGTATCAAGTTCAGCCACAGAACCCAGATACCTTTGCAGCAAAGATACAATCTAAAGAACTTAGTGCTGGTTAGCCAGACCCACACTTGTACAACCACCTCTCAACTGTTCTTTGTGCAGAAATTGCACTCTGGTTTCTGTATTACAGTTCCACATGTCAAAAYCTATGCACACATGCATTTGGGCAGAGATTGCTCCCTCACCAAAATCCTGGCCCTCAGCTYCACAGAACAGGTAATTCCAGTCTGCAATTTCTAGCGCAGCGCTAAGGAGGCAGAGCAGGCACCRAACATCCATTGCTCTGCTTGGCAAGCTCTTGGTCCCACTCCTGGCCTCCGCTCTCCTCCTCAAGTTTCTCCCCCATTGCCTGGGGAAAAAGGGGAAGTGTTTGGTGCTCAAGCCCCTTTCTTTGATCTTACACTGCATTATTCTCACTGTGGCCATTGGCAGGAGCCTAGGGGTGGGAGTTGGAGACCTCAGACCCAGTCAGGCACCCACAGGACACAACCTCAGATGCTTTGTCTGCCCTCACACTGGGAAATAAAGGTGTGGAACCTGCCATGGACAATTTCTACCCACTGCACCCACTCTTAGGAGCTGGGTATGAATATTTTAGGAAGAAGAAATATTCTCCACAGTACTGCTGGCTTAAAGCAGAACCAGAATTCTCTCTGAAAAAAGAATATATTCTTGGTCACAATCCAAAGCACACCTAAGTCAATGGAAAAGGTGCACATAAACAGAAGCCAATCATATTTCAGGAAAGTCTACTTGCAAAAAGATGGAAAATATTTCTGCAAAGSAAAATTTACGCTTGCAGACCAACTTCTTTTATCAGTTTCAAGCATATTGATGGGAGGATATTGTTCACCACCAGGAATTATAGAAACACATATAAGGTCACATCCCACTAACATTACTAAAGTGTACTTTAGCTGATTTATGCTTCTGTAGTCAAAGTTTATTCCATATGTTTAGAAACTGAAAAGAAACAAATTTAACGGTGGATTATCTCACATAAAATTTTTACAATGCGTAAAATACAAAGAAATTAACAAAAATGTATGCAGCAATTTTTTTTCTTGCACTAAGTGAATTATTATTTTTAATAGATGAACAATCATGTCAAGTTTTTAAAAACATTAAATTTAATTTGTCTATTTGATTTCAATCCATTATTACAACCTATTAGAAAAATCCATGCCRAAGTCTGCATGTAAATGACTGCATTAAAATTATATGTACATGATGCAACCCCAAATATTCAAATTCTAAACTAAGATGTGTACATATGSCTGAATGCTCATTTTCACCACTCCACACCAAATGTAAAATGAACTGGAAGAAACATCTGCACTGACTTCAATCTATTTCAGATTGATCAGTAGCTAAGAATATTTCACTAAAGAGATTTATCACATTAATTAGCTCTGAAATTACTCATAGTAATTAAGTATATTGTTCATAAACTCTTTAGAGATTGTTGGAATACTTTTGCTGCTACTTAAAGAAAACAAGTATCAAGRGAAAGCATTTTCCAGGAAAAAACAATTGTCTATTAATGAACTTTTAATTAATTTAAGTTCTCCCACCCTTCCATTTGCCCTACCCTGGATACACTTTCTTCTAAGTAGACTTTTTTTCTGAAGGCTAACATGACTAAAATAATTTTAAAACCCTTCACAGATTTTGAACTGTGACTTACAGCATGTCACGTTATCACTGTGATCTTTGAACAATCCTTGTTTATGCATGCAGCAATCCCAAATGCAGAGCAAAGCACTCCTGGAACTCAAACCCCCATGTCACAACACTCCAAGCCTACAGAATTTCTGCAAAGGATTTCCAGGGATTCTGAAGGAACCCAAGAATGTGGGGTGCCACAGGATAAAATATACAAGAGCAGAAACTTAAATTTGCATGGTTTATTATCCAACACAAGGGAAGCCTGACTGAACCAAGAAAACCTTTTAGAAAGTGTAAAATCCAGCAGAGTACTGGAAATCAGCATGGAGCRTGCCCCCCTCGATGCCCTGTGGTTTTTTTAAGCAACAGCATGGCTTAAATTTCTCAGGCTTGACATCCCATTGGGCTGGTGCGTCGTGTCCCTTTTTGTCAGGCTGTCACGTCACACGGTGTAATGTGGCATTTCTGTGTAACGGACTGAGACACGTCATGCCAATGACATGTCAGCCTTGTGAATTTCAAAGAGACACAGTTCAATGAAAAACATGGTTTTCTAACTGCCCTGGAGGTTTTAAACCTTAAGAAAAATAAAAAAAGGTTTTTCTTCTCCAGTGATTTKGCCACTGAAAAGCACATGTTTTTTGGTGTTACCCATGTGTAGAAGCAGGTAGCAGATATCTGAATATTTGGACATCTTTATTGTTGAACCTTAAATTGCTGATTCAGTTTGATAATTAGGAAAGGTCCAGAGCACAAATGCATTCACTGAGTAGCTGCTGTTGTTTATTCCCACCAGACCACACATGCAGTGATAAAACTTTTGTATTTAAGATAAGTCTAAGTGCTCAATTTCCAGGACTCACAACTCCATGATTCATTCCCAGAATCTTTAATGGGTACACATGCTCCCATGGCTGTAATGGCACATTTTGGCTCTGCTTAAACACCACACAGCAGGTGGGACAGGGGTCTTAAGCCTTGCCTATCCTTTATGCTTCTTTTAGATTAGCAACACAAAAGCAGAATTGGTCTGCAACCCAAAGCACCCTAAAAAGTTTTTCAAAGCATGTTTTCTCAACGTGAATTTCATGTATTCCAAACTGGAAAACCTACCAGCTGAGGAGAACACCTTCCTCCAATCACTAATGCTACTCTAAATTCCCTAAATGCCCAAGGGAAACAGTGACTTCATCCTACGCCCTAAAATACTTTTGTTTCATCAACAAGTTGTGGGTTTTTTTAGTTCTGGTAAGAAGCAAATTAAGATCTTAATATGGAAATTGTTATGCCAATACCTCACTAAATCAAGCAAGTGGATGGCAGCATTTTTAAACAGTGTTTTTGCTGATTCCAGGGCAGTGATGCTTTCTCAGATGAACTGTTCTCAAATCACACAGGAGCAGCCCTGAGGAGTGGATGAGGACTGGGAAGTCACTAATGCTGCTTGCAGAAAACCAGTGAAACGTGCTCCTTGGCAGGTACCCATCCTCAGCAAATAGGTTTGGTGGGCTCTGAAGTCAGATCATGATGAAGTCAATACTCTTTTTCAGTAAAGGAGCACAGAAGAGAATTGATAAACCTAAATATACAACAAGAGGAGGAAGCATCACCCCCAGTACTGCAGGTCACCTGCCCAGCCAGCACAATCCCTGCTGCTTGCACATATGCAAACGGCTGGAAATAAGACCACACAAATTAGGACACCTTGTTTTCCTCAATACAGCCTTCTCCACAGTCTCTAAATRGAAAATGTATCTGATTATGTGATGTAATTAATTACATTGCCTACAACAAAAACAGGTCCTAAGGAAATATACATGTCCTTAAAGGAAACCAAAACCTAAAAAACTGTGCAACTTCTATGGTATCATCCCGTCCTCATCTTCCACTCTAGTTTTAACCAGATAGCAAAACATGAATCAGTGGCAAAGATCCATACAAATATGCCAAATATTTAAATGTATCTCTCCCACAAACTGGTATGTGCCTCAGTGTCACAGCATTATCCCTGTTTGGGGGTGTTTCATCAACAAACAGAGTCTTTGTGAAATCCCTAAATACACCAATGAAGGGAGAGCTCAGATGGTGGGCAGCACTCAGAAGCTTTGCTGCCATCAGCACTGACCCCCTCCTTACCCAGCAGGGGTTCAGAGACCCACACACGTGTCCAAAGAAGCAAATATCTGCTAAGGAGATCAGCGGGCAGATCTTTGCTTGCACTCACAGAGGACTCAGGGTGACAAATATCTACACACATCCATCTATTAGCCACTTGTACTGCCTGCATACTAGGGCTGGCTTAAAAGCAATAAATAAATGAAACATCTGTTTTCCCAGAAAAGAAAAATGACATTATTACCCTTGTGATAAAAACAATCATCAGGTTTTTTTGGGTGGATGGTTAGTTACAAACTAATACTAAACTCTTTGGCAAAACTAGTTTGATTCCAAAATGCAGAAYTTATCCAAAAGTTAGCAAAACTTATCCAAAAATTACTTTTGTTGTACTACTTCCATAACTACATAAGTGTTTCAGATATGACACAACTACTCTAAAAGAAAGGTAGGATAAAAGGATTTCAGYCTTTGGAATGGATATGTCACTAAATATCTTTTTTTTAATAATGAGGCTAGCAGAAAACACAGTGACATAGTAAAAATAAAATTATATTCTTCATTATAAAGGACCTTTATATGATCAAATATTTTCTTGTCAATAACAAAAAATAATTGGAAGCTTATCATTTTATTCTCCATCAAAATTCCATGCCAGTATTGCAAGCTGGAACTCTATAGCTAATTAAGAGCTGTGTTTCATTTTAACCTTCATAATTCCATGTGAGAGGAGGATGTGCCATTCTGCAGCTTAAATTTAGTTCTAGTAGGTATGACATGAGATTACCTTCCTTGGAGTGTTAATTCCATTCTGGGAAACACAAAACACTTCCAATGGAATTTTTCAGTGCAAGAAATACTGTAATTTTAAATATATATATATTTTTTAAATGCACAGTAAAACTCACAGTGCAAGTGTATAATACACTGCTTCAGCACACACCTGCTCACAAAGCCATAACCAAAACCAGCAGAAAGTGTTCCATTAAATTTCATGGTTTATAAATAGCTGAAATTTAAAGAAAATAAAGGTAAACCTAAATTTACATTAGCATCTATCATTACACAACTACACCTGCTTTTAACCAGCAGTCCTGAACTGTTCTCTCACACATTACCCCTCTTCTCCAGTCCAAGCATCCCTCAAATCCGCAGGCAGCCCAGCATGAGCAGCCAAGGAGGCAGAGTTGGCCATGGATCAGGAACAGGAGAATGTTTTATTCTTGTCCTTTCTCCAATGTAAGGCTCATACACCAATCTGCATTTATACATGATACAGCACCAAGCAGATCTCCTGAAATATCCAGTTTCTACACATCTGCACAGAAATGTATCCTCTCTGCAGCACAGTACATTGAAAGGGGTGATGAGATGCCAGAAGCTGTCAGGAGAAACRAAGAATTTCTCTCAAGTCTCTTAGAGATGAGAATGAGATTAAAATAGTTTTTCTTGTGTATTTATACCTTTGGATCTAGTGGGAGGGTTTTTTATTTTTCACTATCAAAAAAAGCTATTTTTAACATTTATGTAACTACCTTTAAGATTTTTCATTTTATGATTATGAGAAAAGAGTAAAAATTATTGCTACTAAAGATCAAAAGGATCAACTGTCCCCAAGGATAATTGTGGGTATTTAAACAGATGGATCTGCTTGAAGGACATTGTTTTAGACAAGCCCCTACATTGTCTCTCTAAAACACAAAACTGGTCTGAAACTTTACATCTTCAAAATCTATCATGCTTCTTTTTTTCTCTTTGGAGAGAGATGCATATCTAACCCCTGCCAATTCTCATATTTCCATCTATAATTGAGAGCAACACCTCTGACAGCTAACATGGACCAGAAACAAAATCAAGGACCATTGATGATAAATAATTCCAATAGATACAGGATAAGTAATTCTGTTGGAGAAGAACTGAAATCAACTATTTGATTTTTTTTTACTTGGTTCCTTTGTTTCTTACACGGTAAGAAAAAATACATACAACTGTAGTGAGCCTACACCATAAATTCCACTACACTCCAGAATCCAATGCAAATCTTGCATGAAAACACAAGACCTTCATATTTCCAAGCTCTGCTTCCACCTGTTAAATTCTCATGTTTATGAGGTGATATTTAAAGACTCACAGAATGATATTTCACTATCAGGTAAGCCAAAGTAAATGCATGATAATTCCACCATTTCTTTGGCATTATTTTGAATTTATTATTAGCTTTAATAACTTAATTCCAGTGAAGCATCACTGCCATTTCCAGCAGACATCTTTAAAGCCAATTAACCCTGTTCCTTCTCAGCTCAGAAGTGTGGTTCTAGAGACAAATCAGAAGGAGCTGAGGGGCACACTGCCTGGAATCCTCTCAATGTGTAGACCCCCTTTTTCCAAGGAGTTCTGAGCAATTCCAGACCCATCCTTCCCTGCTCTCAGCAGCCAACCCCCATGTGCCAAGTCACAGAGGTTTCCTTGCTGGAGCTCCCATTTCCACCAGGACAGTCCTCATTTTGTTCCAGCTAGGAACCAGCTCATTTCCCTTCCCTCCCATGAGCTTTTAGCAAGCCACTGCTATATTTACTTTTCTATTCTCAATTCCAGAGATGCTATTTAGGGCCTGCTAAGTACCTTAGACTCCTTTGAAAATTGCCTTTGTAATATTAGAACCAGTTTTGTTGCAGCTTCTTGATGGCAACAAGGCAAAGCAGCACATCTGTGGAGAAGGGAGAGGCCTTGATTCATGGCTACCCCAACCTCCTAAATAACTTCTCTCAAAGAGATTTCGACCTCTGATCAAATGTCATGAGATTTTCAAAGCCCTGGACCTGCTTTTACAAGCCTCAGCCCAATTCAATTCTTACACTGTGCTTAATAAGATCTGCAGCCCTTCTTTGGTCATAAAGTACTTGATAGTGGCCCTTTTTCTTGGTGCTGAGATGGATGAAGTGTTTTTTAGTATGATAGAAGCAGAAATACAAATCTAAAAGAGAAAACCCTCAATCTTACTCTTATAGTTGAGYAACCATTAACCTTTCCTCCTCTTCTCCCCAAAATACCAATTTGTATATAAAAACAAGCTCCAGGACTTAGACCTTGGGTGGCAGTTTTAAGTCTAAAATCAATTTTTGAATTATAAACCCTCTGAAAATAGGGGTTTATAATGGAGCCACTGACAGACCCTTAACTACAGCGGCGCTAGCGGGCACCACTATAATATAAGAATAAAACTAAATTACATCACTTGTCATCATTAAGAAAAATTTTCATCTCAGTTCTTCATTTGAAAAGCACTATAGTTAATGAATGATTACTGAGCCATGACACCTAAATGACTAAAATATAGGAATTATACTGAGGTCAACTCAAGTATTTTTTAAACCATGAAATTAAAGGATCTATTCACTGTGCTATAGGATACCAGTCCTGGCTGTTATGCTCCCTTGCAACACTGACTTTGAGCATAAGGGAATGGTATGTATTTCTACATTGGAGAGAAGGGCCCCATGCAAATTTAAGAGGTGAACACATGATTGCCCAAGAGTGACCAAGTACAGGGTTCTTCTCTGTGTTCATACACGTTTCCTTCAACACCTGTTTTCTTTATGCTCTTCTGCAGGTAGCAAACTTGAAAATGAAGACTATTATATGGAGTAGAAGGCAGAAACTTCTTTGAAAAATGATATTTAATTATTCAACAGAAAGTCCAGTAAGTTAAATTTAGTACACACTTAAGTACACCAGATCCTTTTACCAAGACACTTAAAAAGAAAGGCATTTTAAGGAGAGCTGACAGTACTGTACTATCTTGCAGTGCTCTGACAGTGCTTAACCACATCCCTTATATATTTTGTGATCTTTAAGAACAAAAAAGGCTTACTACTCATGTGCTTGGACATTTTAAAGGTAAATAGAACAAACCTTAAAAAAATACAAAGAAAAGTAAACATTGCTTGCATATGCGTGGTTCTYTAATTTGAAGCCATGTTATTCATCCTTCCAACTAGGAAAATGGAGATGCTCATGAGAGCCAGAATTATTTAATTGCTCACACAACACAAAGAAATCAAAGGGACCAGGTAAAGATATGAAACAATAGAAAAGGAGGCAATTTTCATCACTGCCATGCAAAGATTCTACCTCTGTGATACCTCCCCAGTGCACCTACTTTGCTCATGTTCTCACAGCACTGAGCCTGAGCCCTGCTGATCATGACAATTTGTCTAACACTTGAAAAAATGCCAAAATTATGAAAAAAGTATGCAGTGCCTATGAGATTATAGCTCTAGGGATCTGTTGTCAGTCCTGCTCCTTAATCCCAGAAGCCACATTCACCTAATATTTCACTGAGCTTCAGGTAAATGAGGATGACTGAGTAAACCCAGATTTTCAAATGCCTCAAAGCACAAGCAGTAGTAGCAGTGTTTATTATTTTAACCTCAATTCTTTCAACTTTTTTGGGGGGACAAGGGCAGGAGGACACACACAGGACTGGTGGGTGTGGAGGGAGGGCAGCACACAAGCAGGGAAAAAATATCCAGGCAATAGTGACTGAACAACTGCATTTATTCATTTTCTCCATATCAAATTTTAAATGCACACATTTCCCAATAAAGCATTTCCAAATGCTACTTTAAGGATGTTTTGTTTCCCAATGAGGAAAACTCTTACTAGGTCTTGGAGCTGATGAAAGTATAAGCAGAAGTGAAGGTTACCAAATTGAAAACGATGAATGTAGACTGCATGTTAATTGTCACCGAGCTAGTTTGCTCATGTTGGTCACATGGCTAGTGACAGTCAGATGTTGATGGAGTCTGACCTGTTCTAAAAAGCTGGCATTTTCAAAAAAATTAGATAGAAGCTATCTCTGCAGTCTGTGGAAARAGAAAAGGGGAGAAAGGGGCTCCTGACAGCTCAAGCAGAGGAGGAAAATTAGAAAGGAAAGCCAGTACCACTACCATATGGGCTCATAGCTCATCAGGACAGCTGGCAAGAAACATTGCTCTTCTCTTCTTTACTTCCAGGGCTGTGATACATTTCTTTATATGGCTATCAATAATGCTGAATGATTAATGCTAATGATTTATGTTAATTTCATTATAAGCTTTATTTGTTGCCCAGTGTTGAATTAAGCCTGTCAAATCATCCTTTTCCACGTTGTTAAAGATCCTTAAAATGCAGAGCTAAATATAACATCTGATCATTAATATGTTAATACACCTGTTTCATATATAGACCAGGAAAACAAGAGAGTGGCTATTTTAAGATTATTCTGAGAGCAGTGGTTCGGGAATCTTACATCTACTTACTGCCAATTACATACAGGGGAAACTGACATTTAAYATTTTCTTCCTGCAACTCTAAAAAAAACCAGCACAAATATTATCCTCTGATAGCAGATTGCAAAACACCATGTCACCATTCTTTAAACAGCAAATAATACATGTGCACCTTCTAGTGAGCAGTCCAGCCCCTGCTGAGACACCCATCTTTTACCACTCTACAGAAAGTTACCCCTGGTGGTCCAAAATAAGTAGGAAGACAGTAGTATTCATAGCATGGTATTTAAATATGTTAAATCTATCCCTGGATCTACCCAGAAATACCTCCTCCAGCTCAGGCTGTCTGTCCCTTTGTGTTCTTCTGCATTTTGTGCAGGAAAACTGTCAGCCCCTAACACTTCCTTTATTGATCTCAGGCAACATTCCAGAAATTCCAATCCCACTCCCTTTCTTCCTTGAAGTTGACTTTGGTTAACCAGCTCATTTTACTCTTCCAGAGACCCAGACACAGGTCCCACACCAGAGTATCCACAAGGTGCTGAGCCACCCCTGGGTGAKTTCCCCTTCACTGCCCTGCAGGGACCAGTCCTGGTGTGGACAGGGGGAATCTCCCTAACCCCAGCAGGGACAGCAGCGCTCACAACAGCCCAAGGAGCTCCTGGCACAGGAGGACCTGTCACACAAGGCAGGGGTGGAGGATCAAGGTTTAGAYCAAGGCTTAGACACCCTTCACCACGTGCCTGCACTGCACCCCCAAGGAACGTCCAGAGACCTGGGGCATTTGAGCAACACCACCCTTGTCCTCATGGCATGGAGACAACAGAGCCWCAAAATGGGGGAAGAGGGAGAGAAACATTTATTTTTTTTCCTGTTCTAAGGCTCTAAAATATTTTTCAAAGTTGAAGTATGTCATGTATAATTTTTCACTGTATTTTTCCTGCCATACTTATTACAGCACTACCTTTCACCTGTACAAGGTCTCCCTGTACAAGGACTGAAAATCACTTCTCAAAAAACATTTTCTAGTCCTTAAATTTGGCTGGGTTTTCACTTAAAAGTTTACCGACAATTTTTAAATTATTGCTTTACTTACATATTTATTAATAAATTTCTCACATAAACAGCTTGAAATAAAGACACTATAAAAAATTCTTTTAATTCAGTCTACAGAACACACTGCTGTATGACTTTTGCATTGACTTGTTTATTTCTCTGAGGCTGGACAAAAGAGAAGAGTTGAATGACTACAACTACTTAAATGGAAAATATCCTTCATTTAAGTGGATATCAAGTGCAGAACTTAGCACTTGAGCAAATGTTATATGGAATTTGAGRGAAAAAGAAAAAGGATTTTGCAAATACTAACACAGAATTTTGACCTAAATACTAGGAATTGAAATCTGAGCTCTTGTGAAGTTCTAGATGTTTGCCTGAAGGTTCATTGACTTTTGAGCCTGCTCTTGATGTTCTGGTCTCTACATATCTTTCATTAAAGTTCCCACATTCTTAAATGAGGGCAAGTTTGGGGGGAGCACAGGAGGGATTGCTCTCCTAGGAACCTGTTTGATCCACTGTACAGAGCACTGATATAAAACAGCTAGACTACAGTTTTATGAGCTCTGAATCCCATCAACCCCAAAGACATAAAGCACAAGTTATATATAATGTATTCATAGACCTTAATTACAAAACTTAAGAAAAATACATGTGAATTCTTAACAGCTTGAGCTTTATTATTTTTTTTCTCTTGAAATCCTCTACTTACAGCTTTAAAACTACAGTCTATCAGTTTTGTAAAAAAAGGGAAATATTGTATTTGTTGCTTCTCCTTTTTATGATGAAACTACAATTCTACCAGTTGGTCTGGGCTATACAGCTAACAAATGTCAAAACATATGGACCAAACCATTTATCAAATAATCTACTCTGAATAGATAGGCACTATCAGCAATCTGGTATTGATCTTTACAGGCTACTCTATTGTTCATCTGAGTATCCACAATGCCAGCAAGAATTAATGAAAGAAGCAAAACAATGCATACCAAGCACACAACTTCTTTTTCTACTTTTTTGTTTTTTGCTTTAAGTTTGGTAAAATTTATGTAGCTATCAGAAATACATTACTATAAACAAGTGTGCAGGCAGGATAGGATATGTGATGGAAATATCACCTCCCAAGCATTAACTTCTGCACACTCCCAGTATATTTACTCCTAGATTAGTGTAGCCTACTTAGAGTTAAGATCTAGCATGATAAATTCCTTGCAGCATTACACTGGCATTCACTAGAGCTGAGACTGAGATGGCACTTTCATTAAAAGCTCCATTTCAGGGCATGTTTAATGTCTTGGACATTTCAAATTGCATCTGGCTGAATCTTGGCATACAGCTTGTCAGTCCAGATGCACAGTTTTTGTTTGTTTTTCTTACAGAAAATCGTATAAATTGGTTGTGGCATCCATGAGTTCCATTGTGACTAAAAATATTAAACATTAGTATTTGGGGAAYGGGTTTTTTAATAGGAGAACACAAGGAAAACACTCCTTTTTCAAATTTACCTACATGCTTGCTCCCACACTGCCTTCCAGAAGCTCTGCAAAAACCCACWGGTCAAGCACATAATTCTCCTTCAAATTCTTCTTTGAGATGCTCTGCTAAGGAGATGCTATTTCCTATACTGTGTTTTGATTTAGATTGCTAAGATTTGAGATTATCAACGCACAATACAAAATTTTGGATACTGGCATTACTGCTGTTTTCTATTCACTGGCTGCTGTATGAGGAGCACAATAGGGGAGATGGGATAGAGAGCAAAAAAGYTGTGACCAGACCCACAGCCAACAATTACACTCAGTGAATCTCCTTCCCAACCAGCACTGCAAAACACAGCCACCCCCTACACAGCACAAAGCWACCATAACGTGCAAGAAATCCAGGGGGTTTTGCAGGGCTCAGAAATTCAGATCTGTTTGCCCAACCTCTGCCCCATGTAATCAAAACTCATCTTCCATCTCCTGCTTCTTACATTCCCCCCCATTATAATAAATTTACCTAGGTATTTATTAGATGGTCATGGGTGTGATTTTACCATGGAGAAACGTGGGGTAGAAATAAGAAAAAGCAAGAGGAAGTCACACAGCAAACATGCCTGGAACTCAAAACCACTGGTTCTGGACATWGTCAATGCAATTTGTAGACTGGAAGATGTTCTTTCCTGAGGTCCTACTCAAACAAACAAGATTGTAACAGCMCTAATCTTGTTGACACTTTTATATTAAATAATCCATCGTGTTGGGATTACATGYGAATGTTCCTCACCACAAGCTTCCAAGTTTGACAGGCTCAATTCCACAAMGCACATACATGTTTGGGAAATAGTCAGGTGCTCTAAGTATCCTCCTATGAGTTGGAGGATAATGGCAAGTCTGAGGARTAAAACAAAATATGATATTGCTATTGACAGGGTCACTGCCAACAGAGTTTTTTGAGGATCATGCATTTCTGAAATACTTCTGTTAATTAACTACAGGATACTTATGAGTTGCAGGTTTTGCCCAAGTTCTGTTTAAGATCTTACTAATTTCCAGTGATTAGCATTAAGTTTAAGTATGTCAGCATTTCCATTATAAACCACATTCTCAGGGGTTTATTAAATTATTGGAAAAAAATTATTCTGAGGTAGAACTCAATACTTAGGGGTAAATTTTCAAAGTGCAGCATGCAGTTTTAGCTCCTGATCTCTGAACAAAGTCAGTAAGAAGCTGCAGAGCTGTACCCCTAGTCAATGCTTTGAAATTTTACTTCAAAGTCTCACCCCAGGAACAAATTCTGTCACACACACACAAAAATCAATTTGACCTCTTTAAATCTGAAGAATGCCTACTATTCATGTACTGTAGCTGCTAATCATAAAAATTTTCACCATTTCCTAAATCTGCCCAGCCAATCATAAACAACAGKTTTTGGGAAAGGGAAGAAGGCTCAGAAAGGGTATAAATACTATAAGGGYAAAAAAAATATTGTTGCTTTTACCAGAAGCATAACCAGGGTAATTACAGACTGCCATGTTTCCAGCCAGCTCTACACACAAAAAAGAAAAAGAGAAAAAAAGTAGCAGTGCATTTGTTTAGACATCAACATGACTATACTCAACTGAGCTTATTAAATGCAACATCAATAACGAAGAAAGATGATCCTTTTCTACTGCCAAGAAAATGACCAGGAAAATGACTCTAACCCACTAAAATGGTAGACATCTTACACTGAAAGATTTGAAGGGGAATGCGTTGAATATAAAGATGACTAGTGCTGTGGCATTGAAGAAAAAACATAATTTTTCATTGATGTAAGGCAGCAGAGCTGGAAAGAACACAAATACAACAGTAGATCCATTAACCACACGACAAGAAATAGTGTTCACATCGACTTACTAAACTGTTTTTGATTCTTTAGTACCAACACGCAGAACAATCCTTACATTATGTTGCCAAGGAAAACCTAGAATGCATTTATTTCATAATGCAGCTTTCTTCCATTATCATAATAGAGCCATCATAGTTGTTGCAAACACTGTATGGCCTCAAACACCTAAATACAGCCGTTAAATTGGACATTTTTTAAGAGGAGGACATTTTAAGCCTCCCTGGAGAATTGTGTTGCCTGGCAAACTCTCAGCAGGAGCCATCTATTACTGCAAACCTTGCTTACATGTGAGGGAGGAGGAAATGATCTCAGCTAACAAAGGGGACACGTTTGGAACCAGGACCAGAGAAGGAAGGTTACTCCAAGGCCATTTAAGTTAACACCATGCACTGACACAGGACCTCAGGTGGGTTTTAAGCTGAGCTGTTGAGTTTAGGAAGCTTGYATCCATCCTTGGCAAGAGATTTCTCTCTTCTGTGATGGCAAATTACAGCTTAACCTCTATTTTTATCTTGAAGCCCCATCTCAGCTGCTCTCAGCACTTCAGCTTTGTGCCCAGTGAGGACAAGGTTGCACTGCAGGAGGAAAATACAAGACTGTAGAGCACCTAAGACACTCAAAGATTTGTAAAGTATTCTCCTCTCTACATACAAAGGGTGCAAAACCAGACTTTTTTAATCACTGCTGTGAAAACTGATCACAGTAGCAAGTCAGAGACACACACTTCATGATTTTTGGCTGAAAATCAGGAATAACTCCTTTATGCTCTTGGTTGTATTGTCCATGCTTAGGAAGTCTTTAGTCTGAGGTTTCATTAATAGTATCAATACAGTGGTTACACAGCTGAAATATCACAGGGTGCTACCCTGCCAATTACTTGCTAATCTATTAGAAAGAGCTCAGAAGGACTCACCAGGAGTTAAAGCTATTTCATATCCATTTAATTTAAAGTATTATTCRTTTCATGATGGTTTGTTTACATGTGTAATAAAACTGAGAAGCACAGAGACACCTTTCTTTTGCCCAGCTCTTTACATAAAAAAAGCCTTGAGACAATTAAATAAAATTATTAGTGGTGGATTAAAATATAGCACTTGCATTAATCAGTGTTCCAGCTTTTCAGTAAGTGTTTTTTGTTCTCATCCTGGCTACATTTTAGGATTCATAAA
Organism: Cardinalis cardinalis; assembly: GCA_014549065.1. Lineage (NCBI taxonomy): Eukaryota > Metazoa > Chordata > Aves > Passeriformes > Cardinalidae > Cardinalis > Cardinalis cardinalis. The sequence goes on along the minus strand of JACDOX010000155.1, from coordinate 425,344 downwards.
ACCTGACAATCAATTCTCCTCTGAATGAGTAATAAAAATCTTCCTTTTAATTTCACCTAAACAGTATTTGCACCAATATGCTGCTTGCACTGAATCTGCATAAGCAATATTACAGTATCTCTTAGTGCAATTTGCACAAATAATTCAATGTGAAAAGTGTGCCATGGCAAATCACATTATCACATGCAGTTCACAATTAACTCTATTAATGCTGACCCATCAGCAGTCCAGCATCTCACTGTTTGCTRGAAGTGGTTAATTAGTTACCAGAACCATTAATTATGGTCCTTTGAAAAAACAGAATTATCTAACGATGAGAAATATGGGTTTTTTTCATTAATTCATGTAATATTTTTTAGCATTTCTTAGAAGTCCTTTTCCTTACTGTCAACATTATCTTCATCCCAATGGACAGCATTTTGCTACACACTTCTGCAATGTCAGAGCCCAATTGAGTAAAAACACCTTTTCATTTGGGACTGAATGGGGTTTATGCCACCTTCCACCAGTCACTCCCAGCTAATCCAGCTCTATATTCTGGATCAACATCTGCTCCACCAGTAAAAACAGACACCCTCACAGACCTCTGAGCTGCAAAACTCAGATTGAGATTGAGCAGAATCTATACCAGATTAAAAGAGTATTATTTATTTACTCTTAACATAAATATGCCCAAAAGCAATATATAAAAATTATAACACACATTCCCTCAGTGTCCATACAGAGCAACTTTGGGGGAAAATACCAACACCATCACTTCAAAATTAGTACCAATATCACAGGGCATATATTTGAAACTTAGCATTTTATATATATATTTAGATTAATAAGACTTGTTATGACAACACCTGAAGCACAACTTTCATTTGTACAACTACCTAGCAGCACTATAAATATATAAATATGTAGGCACAATATTAATTTGACAGCATGGGGTAAGGACAGGGATGGTGTGGCTAAGTGCCTACTAAAGCAGGCTTGGCAGTTTGTTGTAGAAAATATTACACATTCAGTCCTTAGGAATAGAATTCAAACATCAATCCTGAAGTACAGCTGAAAGAGGGAGCAGGTGCTCTCGACAGCCCTTAGCTGGGAGAAGCACACACTCCTAGCTCAGATTACTTATCCAYGTGCTTCTATTGTACCAACAGCAGCAGCATGGGATCAGGCATAGTGGAGTAGGTAATTTATACTTTAAAAAGTACAGAACTGTGACCAAAAAATGAAAAAAAATAAAAGTAAGGCAGGATTTTTCGGTTTACTATTCAGCAAAAGAGGCAAAGCAAAAAACTCTTACAGAAGCTCTGAATTTAGCAAGTACATTGGATGAAGCTCATGTGCAAGTTTATCCAGTCCACTGAGAGCTCCACCWGCATTTGTCTTGTCCAAGCTGCTGGAAAATACCAGAGCTGCTGCACATCCTTCCATTATACTCCACCCTCCTTGGGAAAACTTAGTTTTCCTCAWAATCCYCTCCCAGCCACAGTWATCCTGTGTTCTGATACACTGACCRCTCTGCTTTCTGGAGCCAGTCACTATTTCTCTGGTTTTCTGTTGGAAATCAGATCATGAGCCCTGAACAAAGAAAGGCTCAGGAGTCACTACACCCTCTACTTGTGCAACTTTAAGAAACAAAGGCACACGTGTAATGCATGAGGCAGAATTATTCCWTTACTTGTGTTTTTGGTAGTGTGCTGTGGTCTTCTATACAGGACAAAAAGAATGCAGTCACCTCCACATGGAAATTTCTACTCCCTGACAACTTCTTAATCTGCAGAAATGGAAGAGACAACCCCATACAGGGCAGAGGGCAGAGAAAGGGGGGGGGGAAAGACTAAATTAATAATAGGGCCAGTGACTCTCAAAGGGATATCAGACATATCCTGCTGAAGGCAAAGAAAGCTTYGCTGAGGTTTTCCAAATAATTGACAAGAACATTTTCATTTCCTCATCACCTAACTTCTCACACTGGAGGGRAAAAATAGCAGGGTTTATACTCAGTCTTTTTCAGCTATGGCCCAGGAACAGTTTGGGAGACAAAATCAGACCAAAACAGTACTACTTGGTGTAACTGGATTTCACAAAATATAACCTGGCTTCAAAATATGTAGAAAGACTTAATATTTCAAAAAATTATGAGGTCTATTTGGCTGCCAACTCACTTCCAACCAAACCTCTACCACGCAATATTCACAATCCAATCCCCAGCTTAAAAACTTCCTGTGCACTTCTTGGTACTTTCAGCTATCACTGATCCTTGTGTCCCTCCCTAAAATTAACCTGTTTATGGACAAGAGCAGGGCTCATTTCATTATCACTTTGGCAGCAGTTTCAGTCATTATTTTATGTATGTTCAACAWTCTGGTAGTGAGCCAATTCTGAAACTAAGTAAATTGACAACAGACAATATGGGAATATTTTTTTAAATGTTTTAAAGATATGTTTTTGGAAGAGTTGATGATCAAAGCATGCATATCAGCAAATAATATTTTCATTAGTTTTCTCATGATGGCAGACAAAAGCCACACTCTTGCAGTGCAAGAGAATTTTTAAGTTATATAATCAAAAGGCTGAAGGATCAAGCACAAATTTTCTTGTAAGAAAAATTCACCAAGGATTTTCCTTGCAGGCTCTGGGGTTGACCCAGCTGTCAGGAGAGGGCAGTATATTCTGAGTTTTTACTCAGCATTATTCATCTCTCCTTCACACAGATCCCACACAAAGCCAAATGTGTATGATGGAAATACAGAATAGTTTACACACATAACTACACAGACACATGTTGGAAAGATCTGGGGGAGTTGTGGACTCTCTTTACTTCTCAGGACCTGGTACAATCACAAATGGAATCCTTTTCCTTACATTCTTCACATCACCAACCATCCTTTATTTCCATTGGGCATTTGATGTTGTCTTGCCTATACAATTTTGTTAAATGTGGCCTCTATTCTAAGTATCACACTATTTACAGCTCCTTATGGTTTGATTGAACAAATCCTGTTCCACTGATTAGAAGTTGTCTGTATTAGATAGGTTCATCCTAGATTTGTTTCACCAAGTCCAGGCTATAAGAGCTTCTCTCTGTTTCAATTCACAGYGCTTGATACTGCCTCATCAGCCTCTTAAAGGTTCTCCTCCTTCTAATCAAACCCCTAGAGGCACTTCAGCAGCTAACCTGGGTGATTACAGGCATTGCTGTTGTAATTTTCTAAATTGTAAATGCTTTTCTTAGTCATCAGTTTCAATTGTGTAAAGTTGCCCAACTGTAATGGAAGTTGCATGCAGAAATATTGTTGAAAATTTAATTTGCATGCAAATCTGCCCACTTGCCATCCTTTATTGTGAAGTGTTAATGTAGTCACACAGTGCTGCACTCATGGATTACCAGGATTTCCAACCAGGCTCTGTGACTCCACTTGAATGTACCACCCTGCCTTGCCCCACAACATTCCCATTTGGGTTCACCACCCACAGGCTCTGCTTGCACACATGTATTTTCAGAAGTACACTGGGGACTATATGCTCCTACATTTAGTCTTGCTCACAGTAGCTACAAAATTATTTTCAACCACTGCAGTTGTGCCAAAACTAAAACACATATTTTAAATATTAACATTTTTACTTCGTTGGCCTCCTTCCCTTTATTTCTCTCAGCCAAAAACAAACATAAAAAAAACCAACCCCACAATCTCTGGCACTTTCCAGTGAGATTCATCCTGAGCCTTGATACCTGTCTGTTGTCAGAGGTCTTTCTTCTGCCTGCCCTTGCTCCTGCTTTATTCACCCAGACATRGAAAGAAAGGCAGCTGCACGTGCTGCACCCTTATTACTGCAGGCTCCATCAGCAGGTGCCTGTCATTATCACCTACCAGCTTTCCACTGTGATTTATTGTATTAAGCAGTTGTAGCTGTGGGTAATTAAGGAGTACCACTCTGATGCTCTGATGTGACTAATAATCACTATACAACTCCTGTTACACTAGGAAAAAAGTCTCTTTCCTCCTCACTTCTTAAGATTTGCTCAACACAGGCAGCTGACTTGCTGCTTCTTTTAATTCCATATTCTACACTTGCAACACTCTGGATCCAAAGTCATTTTTAATGTAGCACAGTGTAGACAGTGCAGCTACATCCTAAGAAAATAGTAAAAAATGCACACATACTTATTCATGAGTAAAAATAATCCTCTACTTCRAGACAACTTCATTTTTGTTTCTGAAAGTATTGGTCTGCCATTTTTACAAATACCAATGCCCAGAAGTGCATTCTAAACTTTGGCATCTTTATGCCATGGGAAGTACAAACTCATCTCCTGTAGATGGACATTCACTGCAGTAACTTCTTCCAAACCTGGCTGAAGAAAGCACAAATGGGAAAGAATCACACATTCAGCATTCATCTGTGTGAGTTTTCAATCTAATGAGGGAATGCTCCAACCTACTCAAACTTCCCTCTGCAGAATCCCATTTTCTTTATGGGGAAAGTATCCCCACCCCAGTGAACAGGAACTGCATGGCAAAATGAAAGATAATCCAGACACCCATTTCAGAAAAAAAAAATCTTAGACCTAAGACCTATTAACTTCAGGGAAAGGAAAACACTTGTTCAAACGAACCAATAACCATATTGTAAACATTTCATATCTGTTTTGAAAGCTGAAACAGAAGGGTCATGGCTAACAAAATCCATTCACCCATTCTTCAACTGTACACTAGAAAAGTGTTTATATGTTTCATTAGCTATTGGTACAAAAAAAAAAAGCACTGCTAATAATTCAGTAACATAAAAGTGAAAGACCTTTCCAGAAACCATTCGTACATTCCAGATTTTCTTGGAATTACAAGATGTAACAACACACTCAATTGTGTTTTGGGTTGTTGGAATTTTTTTATGTTTACCAAGAAAATTTACAGTCACATTCATTAAATCACAGGATACAAGACACTGGAAATGGAATAAGCCACTAAGGGTCAAGTATTATTTTTATACATAACTCAAGCGTTGTCCCTGGAGTAGGTCTGAATGATATGTGAAGCAGTCCAGTAATGAGTGTTATCACTTAATTTGGCATTCTTATTTGAAATTCCCTTCAAAGCCTCTCTTCTGTATGTTGAAATAGCCCAAAACGTCTTTGAAACATTCTATTACTACTATAATAAGCAATTTCATAACAGAAGAAAATTGTACTTTTCTTTCTGATAAGTTTGCACTAATTGAGATACTGAAAGAAATTTTGGCRCACCAGAAAATAGAAAAATCAGTAAATATTTTAGCTTCCACAGAGAGATGCAAGGCAAGGCAGTTCAATTGTACAACCTGGACCTACACCTAACAGGATTTGCAAGTTTAAAGAAATATACTGCAATTCTGGCTTTTTGCAGTGTTCATTTAATTGAATACACCCACTAAGAAAACTATTACAAAGCAATTAAAGATTAAAATTTTCACTGGACTTCTGCTTCTCATTTCATGGCAAAATTCCACTGCTAGAGGGAAAACAATATTTACTGTTCTGACACACCTGGCCTTCAACCATATTCAGAACTGAGCTGGGGCTGCAGAAATGGAGCTGACCAAAGACTAACAGAGCAGTGTCTCAGAGTCATGCAATATTGTTAATTTCATTTTTAAGTCCTTATTCAAAACAATACTACATGTTCCCAGTGCATCATTATGTCATGCATTAACTTCATTTACTCAGAGGAGTTTTTCCACCTCTCCCYTGCTCTCAGGCAGAGGTCACTCCTATCAAAGGCAAGAGAGTTCAGTTTACAAATCTCTGTGCATTAAGACACAAAGAAAAGAATATGAGCATGTAGGTTTACTTTAACTCCTTTGAACACAGCAAGGAGTATAGCTATAAGGCAGTAAGCTTAAAGCAATTGATAAATTATTAGGAGAGAGACAAAAAACTGTCTTTCACAGCAGTTTTCCAGTGACCCTAATTTTCAGATTCTTTGCACATCTGGTCACAGAGTGTCCAGTCTGGCTCCAAGCCCATGATACCCTAACTCAGCAAAGCAAATTTTACAAACTGGCTACCTGGAGCCATTCCTACTTCCCATCAGGTCAGCTGGTCATGGAAGATCTTAATTATTTACAGGTCAGACTTACTCAGCCAGTCCCAGTTCAGGTACAGTTGTTAAGTGCTACGCTGTGCATTCATTCATGGGAACAAAAACCCTGCCAGGGCTGGTCATGGAACACGCGGTAGCAGTTAGTTCAGAAGATAACAGCTGCAATACCTCACTTCCTTATTCAGCACTCTATAGCACACACTACTTGGGAGATAATAAATGCTTCTTGTTTGTATTTCTTGAGTAATATCAGAGGAAAGGGTCCACATTACAACAGTATGAAGTGGCACTGCAACACAGGGGGATTAATCAGCGCTTTCAGTGTATTTATTCCTTCTCTGCCTTTATGGTTTTATAACTGACATAAAAAAAAGTTGCTCTGCACTGTTTTTATATACTGTCCCTTCCAGAGGTAGTCAAATATTTAAATTTTTTAATTAGCTCTCACTTAATTTAAAAGGTTACTTTGAATTATTTTGAATTCTGAGGTCTTACATGTAGGCATTCACTGCCAGAATTAACCAGCTATGTTCCCTTACACCCAAAGCCAAAAAGTGCTTTAACTGGAGATTATTAAATCTGCCAGATTCCTTGCATTATTTTGGGAAAGCAAAGGTGCAATAGCTTTTCAGATAGTCCCCAGCTGCAGTAGGATGAGGTGTCAGGGAGAAGAGGCCAGACTGAGACAAGCAGTGCTGGCTCTGGAGGGGCTGCTCCCGCCRTCAGCGCAGGGAGAGGCGCTCTCAGGTGAGGGTAAAAGCTGAATGTTTAAGCCATGCACTGATGCCTCCTTGCAGGCAATCAAACCCTTCAAACCCTTCATCCTTTTCTCAAAAGTGTCASTGTCTGCTGCAACTCCACCTCCTCTTCCTCTGCAACCTCTCTGTCCCTCTGAAAAAAGCAGGATGGAACTACACCAGCTCTAATCAAAGCAGCATGGGCTGTGATCAAGACCCACTTATGTGCAACTAATGCATATTTTCATGGTCCCTTTGAAGGGAATACCTCAGTGACATGAAAACCAAAGTGAAATTTTATCAATTTGTGATTTTCATCTTTTTACCGCTCTCTATTGCAAAATAATACCCAATTAAAGTCCTAAAATTAACTCTTAATTACATTAAAATCAGGTTTTACTGAGTATTTTTTAGCCTAGAGCATAACAGCCAGCTCTTACAGCTGGCTCAGGAGATCAGAAGTTCTAATCTCAGAGAGAATTTTCAACTTCAGAACCACAGTACCCAAAACTTAAGCTTATGGGGGTGGGTTTTTGCTTCACTTGAAAAAAACGAAGAGCAATTTCTAATATAATGGGGACACCAAAAGCATTTACCATCTGAATATCCTACAAGCTTTTAGTGAAGTCATGATCCACTGTCCCAGTTTTCWGTTGGATCACATGCACCTACACACCATGGCAAATAGAGGAGCAGATTTACTGTAAGTGTGGGAAACACAGGAATGATCAAAAAGCACATTATAAAATAAACCCTTAGTTGGCCTAATTAGAAAATTCACCTCTCCACCAAATCTCATCTGCCTCAGCAGAGCAAGATAAACAATGACTCCCTAGGTGAGACCAAAGGCCTGGAATCTGCAGCCCCTGAGACTCCAACTGCAGACACAAATGCTCAGGARCAAAAAGATGCTTCAACCAGAGCAGCAACACAGCCCACAGAAACCATCCTGGGCAACCTCCTCCGAGGCAAGCACGTGCCCCAGCGGGCTCAGCCCTGCAGCTCTCTCTGCATCTCCCGTTTCAGCCGCTCAGGCCACGGAACGCACAGGAAATACGGCATCTCCTCTGTAACCACAGCCCYCGCTAATCAATCACATTTTATGGCCTGGCCTCTGGCTCAGCTCGTAACACGGGAGAGAAGCAAGAGCAGCAGTATAAAATTTTGCCAATTTAATACTCCTTCCTAATTTTAAGTGGCACAGGGGGGAGGGAAAAAAAGGAAAGAACTCAACAACCACCCCAAAMTCCACCTGCACTGAGGGGTTTAAAGCCTCTGTGCTGCTCCCATTGGGTGGGGAAGAAAGGGAAGGGAGAAAATTGTTTCTGCATTGAAAGTGGGGAAATGTAAGAAACGGACCACTCACGTGAATCATCCTTGCATTGTCCTACCCTGGCAATATAAATCTAAATATACGTACATATTAAATTGTATAATATTTATAAAGAAGCTTTTAYGAAGCAGGCTTAATTTATCTGCTGAAAATTAGACAACTCCTGCTGTAAAAACTGGAATTTTTCCCCTACTCAACATAGAAATACATCCATTCTTAAAATTGTTCTTTTCTTTCAAATCACCTAATATAACAAATCCTAGAAGACATTACAGTGCATCTGCTAAGCAGRCTCTTTATGAGTTGAGGCTTCAATGCTTTAATGGGGAAATTGCCTGATTTAAGTAAATCATGTCACCTCCACCCAAGTAATCATACTTGTTGCAGACTTCTGCTGACCTCATCTCTCCAGCAAAAACAAAAACACATTTACATTTTCAGCTTGAGATATTTGGTTCAAATGATTTACAAATAGGTTGTAATGAAAACTAATTTTAGCCTACYCCAAAGATACTATTTAAGTTCTCTGTTGATAGTGTTTACAGATATTCAATTATTGGTTACTGTCACTTAAACACAAACAGCATGTTTTTGCATAAAACAAGCAAGTTACTTGCAAGATCATTTCTTTAAAGGTTACAATATTTTGAAAATGTTTGTTGCAGGGGAAGTAATTGGACATGTAAAAAGCTGAACAAAAGCTAAATGTATGTATTTTCTACAATAAGAGGTTGCAGGGAGTTTTTGTATATATTTTTTCCCCTCTGTTTCATGCAGGAAATCCTTTTAGAAGCAACTTCCCACAGCATGATCTGCATCATAACTTTTCCATGTGAAATGTTCCCAAAAAARAGCCAGTTAATTAGTCTTGTGAAATTTCAGGCAAGTTTTAAACAACAAAAAAGAAAACAAACTATTTTTTACCTTAGTTATTTTTCCCATAGAGTGGCAAAAGCCAAACTGCTGCYATCACAGGGGCTGAGGTCAGAATTTCCAAGAGCACAGCACACCAATGCACGGTGCTCTCCAGACTGTCAGCCTCACAGGTTGCCTTTTCAGCTAAAATGAATTTATTCATCACYCTTACTTTTCACTTGGTCATGGATTTTCCAGCATGCACACACAACTTCTAACCTATAGCTAACCTATATGCTTCTATCTCAAATTCTGATGGAAAAAAGAGAAATAGGGCAGGGRGTTGGAGGTGGAGGGAGAAACCCATGGAAGTTGCAAGAAATTACAACTTTCTTGTATGGCTGTAACTTGTGTGCAATTCTAGAGACATGARACCACAGGAACTATTCAATAATCTAACCTAGGGGGATGCAACAGAGATTAAAAAGCTCCATTCAGCTATTTCCATTAGAGGAACACACCCCCAGTACTGTGAAGAGCCACAGAGACTTACTGAAACTTGTAGAGGTCTGGAGAATTTTACAGTTCTTTACAGATCCTAATAATTTCAATTAAAAAAAAAAAACCTTAAAACCATTTCCTTGTAATAAGCAGAAGATGGTTTTAAGTACTGATAAGATGGAATGGTTTGCCTTGGATTTATAGCCCCCACATTTAATTTCAAATTTGAGGTACAAAGGTGAGATTTGAGGGAATCAGGCACAAGCCAAATGAGACTCAGAGATCCAGTGGCTTTTTCCATCACATTAGGAAAAATATGTTTGGATCATAATCTGGTTTTTTTTCTTCCTTTTGAAACCTATTTTCTACGTTTCAAAACAAACACTCATTTGTTTTTTGTTATTTCACAGAGACATTGGCATACTCATTTTTTTTTATAAGACAGAAAAACCTAAWTCTCTGCTATAAGAAACTCATAAGGCAAAATTTACACATTGCAGCCTGTAAATTTAAAGTGAAAGGATGATGTATAACCTCCCATTTACTCATATTGACGTTTAAAATGACCTAAATAAGTAGCATAGGGTCCTTCAGAAAGGCTTCCTTTATTTAATTCCTTCTTCAGCTAAAAGGATGAAGTCTCATGTGTAGTTCTAGGGGATACTATTTCTTCTCACTAAGAATATTCATTAGAAGAAAAAAGGAAACTAAAAAAGAGCAACTAAGCAAAACTCAACATTTTGCTTTAGCTTCATATCTTTTGTGCAGGGCTCTCTCCATTACAATTCCCTTTCAAGCATTTACAAAAAGATTGGCTTGTCCTGAGTTGTTACAGAAAAATCAAAAGGAGGGAGAGCATGAAAAAGCTTCCAGGGGCAGTAAACATCAAGGTGATAATAGAAGCAATAGAAAGGTGATAATTGACCTCAGTGGTCAATTTAGCCTAAAATTCTTTCCCTGGTACTTGCTTCTACAAATAATTTCATGTTTATAAAAGTTCTCAATATGTCATAATGTACTACTACAATAGAAAAAACCTTTTCCTAAATATTTCATTATCTTCCAATGAGGAATGAAATCAAAATATGTCTTGGAAATTTACAGTAACAGCTCTAGATCTTCTTGTTACCCACCTGGATGTCTAAAACATTCACTAAAACCATAGTCCCACATGAATTCTGGCATGGGTTCCTGTCATTCTAACCAGCAGAAGAGTTTTCATCCCATATTCCTCTCCTGGTTTATGCTCTTTCCCAAATTCATTGCCTATCCTTTGTTTCAGAACTCACATGAGTGTCTCATTGCACCAGAAATGAGCTAAGTGCCTTTTCAATATTGTTTTGCTGCATTTTTTTTCCCAAATTCATACAACTTTGTATGAAATCCCCTTTCCCAGGGCTTTGATCCCCTAAAAACACAGGTACAAGACGGTTTTTAAAGAAGCCTTCCAAGTTTTCCATACAATGTGTCACTTCTAAAATACACTGTCCAATGGACTAAATTTGGCTGCTATCATTCTCTTATCCTTAAATATCCTTTCTCCTAGGGATGACAGATTTTGTACATTTTCATAGGTACTATAAAGCCCTGTCCTTCAAAAGACAACATTTTAGTTACTTCACCTTTAGCAAAGAGCCTGGGTTAGCAGCTTTATAAAAAAACAAGTAACTCAGCATGTCTATGCAAGAAGGTTGTTTTAATACTGTCCAGTAAAAATCAGCTTCAAAAGTCAAGCATGGGATTGAAGAATGTTAATAATAATRGAAAATTTAGGTTGGAAGGAATTTTGAAGATCATCAGACTCAACCCTCTGCCWTGGGGAAGATTTGGGTTTAAATTTTCCTTTTGACAAAAGGAAACAGATATATTGGTTTTGATATTATAGCTGTGCCTTCTGACTAGAAGGCTCTCAATGTTATAACTATTATTTCAGCTACGTAAAGTCATCTGAAGTTCTTCTGGCATCTGCTTCAGCACATTTTCCTGCCTCCCTCCTTCCCCTGTCCTTTGTGGAGTTGTCTATAGCTGCCCCTTCACAACACATTCTTGTTAGGATGAAGGTGGAACTCTCCAGGACCTTGTTACTGACAATTGCAATTACTGCGTTATCAGGGGCACTGAAGGGAAAACCATGCTACAGTCCCACCATGGGTTGTTGCCTCTTCAATTGCTTATACTGTTGTTCTTGAGATCTTGTTAAAATGATACTTAATGACTGCTGTTTAGATTCGTTTATCATGAAACCTTATACACAGGTTATTCACCCATTTAGCTTGCCAACTCCCTTCTGTTATCCTTCTTCTCCATTATCTGCCTGTTAACAGGAGTTTTGCCTGCACAAATAATTCATTTCTTACACTGGCATATCTTTATTACTGAAATATACATGTAGATCACATCTATATCACACTTTTTTTGCTAATTTATGCCAGAAGAGTACAGTTTGTGTTTTCCCTGTTGTTTTTCTTCTCAATGTTTTCAGGATATTGGCTGATCAATTGTGTTCTGATCAATACAGAGATTAAATGGAAACACACATTTCACCAATATATGTTTATTTGTGCTGAATAGGACAAGTATTCCCTTTGAAATATTTTCACTTTTGCTGCTTAGAGTTAAGGGGACTGTGCACAGCTTATTTTATATTCATTTTTCTAACCATTATGCACATAATTTAAAGAGAGCTGTGACTATTACTTACAAGTTGGCCTATCCACAGTCACTCTGCTCCCTAAGAAGTGATTTCTCACCCTCAAGCTGGTTTTACTGAGTTACTGAGTGAGGCAGAGGGGAGTGCAGAATTCAGGGATAACACTCACTTCCATGTACATACAGTTTCACTGATGCTCGCTGTGTCCATGGCCAGGTGAAAGGTCTCTAGAGAACTGAGGTTTCACAATGCCAACCTCAGAGAAACAATCCACTAAATGAAGAACACTTTCCTTTGGTATCTTCCAAAGTATCAAATTTTGCTTACTATCCCTTCCCTTTACCTTTTGTACATACAAAAATGAAAAAAAAAAAATCAAAGTCTCCCCAGTCAAACACACTGGCCTGTTCCCTTGTAATATTTTATCTGATTCAGTAAATCCTCAGAAACTTTTTTGCAACTACAAGGACAAGTGATTGTCTAGCTCATTGATAAATTATGCCTCATTTTCTTCACATTGCATATCAAAGATACTGAACACTCTGCAGCTGTAGCCAGGAACAAATTTCTGGGCATAACAACTTCCTCTTCTCACCCATACGTGCACGAGACCACCACACACCGAACTGCTGCCTTGAACAGATGGCACCAGCTTCACTCAAGGAGCTTTGCCATTGTCAGGCTGTGTGCTGATACCATGGCAGCCTTTCTTACAGCMGACACTCACTGCAGAACTCAAATTTACTGAATGCAATATTATCACAAAGGGACTGCATGCAGGCAGGCAAARGTGTGTGCAGCCTCTCTCTTTAGAGATATATATATATCTCTATAAATAGACACAGAGGCTAGAATTTTCTAGCTGTGAGCAGACAATAGTCCAGGGCTCACCCTCCCAGGCTGTGGGCTGAGACCCTGCCTGGTGAACTCTGGCAGTGGCACAGACTCATTCTGCTTTAACTACTCCCATCTCCAAACAAACCACCTCTGAGAACCTAACGCACAGYGAATGCAGTTTCTGAACAAAACAGAGGGAGGCTGCCTAAAATCCTTCTCCTGTCCCTGATGCTGCCACAGCGAATTCCCCAGGAGCTGCAGCCTGCAGATGATTTGTCTGCAGTGGCACCAAAAGCTCGTGGGACAGGCAGGGCAAGGGACAGACTGGGACTCCTCGCACACCAGGAGAAGGAAAATCAATTTCAATGCCCAAGGGAAGAAATTACTGCTAAAGAAGGTCACCCACCACTMGAAGTTGTTCCATTGTCATGAAGTCTTGGAAGGAATCCTACAAAAATTAGGTAAGTGTGGAGTCTGAGCTAGAAATCTGTAAATAACYTAGGGTAATGTAAAAGGTAAAGAAAGAAGCTAAACTTTAAACAAGGCAAGATTTTCTTATGTATATTTGTTCTGATAAAGAGTGTAGGTAAGATACTGTTTGAGACTGAAGGACAATAATTTGTACACTGCATAAACAGCAAAATTGATACAATGCAAAGATGATTCATGTCAAGCTGGGATTGCTGCCAGTGGAGTGTGGAGCAACTCACTGARGAAAATGGTCCAATACCCATTTATTGGAACCAAGAAAGTCTTTTTCCAGAAATCAGCACGTTCATTCAAAGGCAGCCCAATTTCTTACATAATTTTTAGGGGGCCAAGACTGAACCTCAGCTGGAGAGAGGCACAGTCTGTCCCAGACCACCATGTGCCAATGGCCTTGCAAGCAGAGGAGAAACTGGCAGAGAAGCCACAACTCAAGAACAGCCAAACCTTGGTGCTTTCATTCGTGCTGTATTTAACAGGCACACACCCAGGTGAGCTAAGGAAAGTGCACTGCAGGGGGGACATGGTCCCTGCTCTCAAAGGGAAACTAAACATTCAAAACAAAGACCAGCCGAACAGTGCTAGGAGCCATCTGACTATACTTAACAGAAATAAATTCCCTGTAAAACTCAGGATCAAATGGGGAAATCAAAACAAGCAAAGCAAGAATATAATTCTATGGTAAAGTGTTAGCCCAATCATATAAATAAAACACCCAATATTTACAAATATCATAAATATATTATTAATTTCACAGTATTTCATACTTTTTTTTTCTCCTCATGAAAAGCCCCACTTTCTGGACAACACAATCCTATGGAGAAAAAAATAGCAAAASCACAAATTGCTCTTTTTCATAGTCTCAATTTAAAATCAGCTGCAGAGAAATCAAGGTTCCAAATGCACCTCTACATATACCAAAGTAGAAAAAAAATTAGTTTTGAGGTCTATTCATGACATATGAATGCTTGGTGAAAATGAATATGCTAAATTAAGATTAAAACTTTAAGTAAAACAAAAATGAATAGTCTTTACAACAGGAAGAAAATAAATAGGATAATGAAAACAAAACGAAGAAAAAACTTTGATGCAAATGGTAAAATGAAACAAATACCCAAGACACAACATCCACTTTAACAAAAGCAGAACCGCTGAACTGCTGGCATGATATCTGCAGTGCTTGCACAGATCCCAGCTCGTTAAAAGAAGTTTCTTGTTAGTATTTCCTCACTGTTCCTGGTATCCCAGGCCAGAACACAGAAAATGAATCATGTCATGCTCAAAGGTGATGAAAGAGTGGAAGTAAAAGGACTTTAGGTGCTCTCTCAATCCTTAGGAGCAGGGAACAAACTGACAGGGAATATTGGATAAGGTCTTCGAAGCAGCTGGAGAAACACAGGGAAGCCAGTTGGAGACAAGGCTTTATTAGGAGATTGAACAGTCTTAGTAGGCAAAATGTACCCTTGATTAAAACTTCTACTTTGTGTTTGGCTGCTTTTGTGTAATTATAGCAGCACTCTCTGCATGATAAATGCTTTGTGAGCTRTAATGGAGGAGCAGCCCTGCTGCACAAAACCTGCAGAGTGACAAGCTGACAGTGAGTGGAGCAGCCCCAGAGCTGGCATGTCAAAGTTGGCAAGAATCACAGTCCAGGGACAAAATAGTGAGTGCAAACCAACCCCACCCTCTCTCCCTTACAACACCTGATAACGTTTAATTATTTTTAAAGCCAAGCTGAAACAAAGGGGAAGGCAAACCACAGATGTCAGCAGTACCTTAAACCACAAATGAGAAAGTAACCTATAAAACTAACCCAAGAGCCAATAAACGCAATTTCAGAGCACCTTACCATTACATCTATGAGCCTTGAACTTACAAGAACTGCAGAAAAGTATTTTTGTCCAGATTTCCAGGAGTCTCAGTATGACTTTTAAGATGGCAGCAACATCAATGAGCATGTGATGTCTTCACATACATCTCTATCTGTATCCTCATGCAAACACAAACACAGCTTTTGCTTCCATACATGAGCATGGTAAACATGAGGTATGAGATGGCAAACACTGAAATTCTGTCAGTTTTGAACATAATTGATACTTAAACAGTTTGAAAACAAATGAGGCTATCCAAAAGTAAGACAATGCACAATATCATTATAAACTATTTGATAGATACCATTAAAATAATATATTTGAACTACCTCTGTGATATTTTCCTCTAAAAGATATTTCAGTTACTAGGTAAGAGAATTTCTAATTACATTCCTCTGGTTATTGTGTTATACAAAACAAAAAGCCAAGTTGAGTCAAGACTGTGACAAAACRGGCAGCACAATAGCCTGTGGATTCCACGTTACTCTACTTTCCTATTAAATATTTTAGTCACTGACCATGTATAGTTTGCCTTCTCTTGGGAAATTAACTGTTTTTTCCATAGCTGCTACCACCAAATGGGGTGCACAAGACACATCAGAGAAGAATTTATGCAACCAAGATCCCTCTGCAGCTCTMCAATTTTTTTTGCACTATACATCACATTAAACCAGTGTCCCTGTAGTTCAGTGACAGCACAAAAACACAATCCCTAAAACTAATACAAGTTTTTGCCAATGACTGTTCATACCCAGTTATGATTTTTGTATTCCAYTCCAGAAGCAAGCCAAAGAGTTTTCCTTGCTTCTGCATTATATTTTTGAAACAGTACAGTAACATTATCTCTTTCTGGCATTAAGAGGGGAAAAAAGAGTTCAAGAGCCTTCTCAAATCAATATGACATGTTTGATTTTCAGACTTCTTTTTTTTAAGGTCAACAGAACTGAACCCAAGATTGAAGCCAATACAGAAATATCTACTCAAAGACACACTAACAGTGACAAAGTTATTAATCTGTTTTGAAGATGTATGGTTTTTGGTTATTGAAGTACATGCTCAATTAAAATATGAACTCATGTCTATTTCAACTTTTCCTATTTTAAATGTTAAATAATATATATKAATTATTTATTTTGATGGCACATCAAGCTGACATCTCCAGAAGTTGCAAAATGGTGCATTTTTTGGGTTTTTATCAAATACAAATTGAACTGCTTTTTAAATTATGTTGCTACATTACTATATTAGCCATGTATATATTAAAATTTCAAATGAAATACACAGAATAAAAAGTAATTTACAKATTTCTTGTTTGAACATCAATGAGGCTTTAGGACGAAAATATGAAAGAAGATGACAGAAAATCCAGGAGTTTTCCTGAACGTCTTTCAGACACTAACAGGTTAAAACMAATCATCTATACTATCCTCTCACAGGTTAATTCATGCATAGAGGACAGAATAATCTACTCATTTGCTCTCATGCAGCAAATTAATAGACCAAGCAGCAAGAGGCATTTGCATCTTCCCAGAACTAGCAGGCTACTTGGCCAAAAGTATATATTCCTCTTGAGAAATCACCCAGATCAAAAGCACCTGATGAGAAACCCTGTGTGGCCTTACACTGTTCCCTGGTATTTGCTGCTGTCTCCCTGCTTCCAGGTCAGCAGGTGCATAACAGAACATCCCTTTTCTGCTTTTTGTCTCCAGCTAAGCTCCTGTAACCTCAGCTCAGAGCCCTCCCCAGGACAAGGGGAGCTCAAGTTGTGCAAATCACTGGCTTTGAACTCCCTGACCATTTCCCATTGCTCCTCCACAAGGTGACCACCCAACCCCAGAGAACTCCCTGAGCCCAGGGCAGAGAATGGTTTTAAACATTTTAAACCACCTAAAGCAGTTTTACTGACATCAATCCATCTTTGTGCTACAAAGAACACAACACTGGGCATTGAATATCTCTGTCCGTGCCCAGGCAGGACACAGGGCTTCAGAATCCTTACAAAGCATTGCAAGCATCCTCCCAGTGCTCAGTCCTCCCAGCTGAACCCCCCATACACCCAGGATAACCACAGAATTCCTTGCTGCTCCAGTCACTGCCCATCCACGTGTTGCAGTCCAACTGGAATTTTGTAGCTTCTCACAAACAAGGCCATGTCCAGCTCCTGTTCTCTCAGTCTGGCACAATGTCATTATTTTACCACTCTCCTTCATGTCAGAACTGATTTCTACACACATCCCTGATCCAAGGTATCTCAGGAGTAACCTCTACCTGGCCTTCTGAAGATCAGCCCACTCCAAAGAGCACAGGGCTCAAGAGGTGGTATTTTCCTACCAACTCTAGAATTTCCCYCTGTGCTTCATGTTTCACCTTACCAGATGCACAAGGCTACAGAATCATCAACACAAAATTACATTCAGAAGCCATGAAACTAACTTCAGAASAAATTACTGAATATTTGTTCTCATTTACAGACATTCAATCCTAGTTTTCAATCCAAGAACTAAAAACCTTGCTGAACTCTGTGTTTACTTCAAATGAAGAGAGGTAATCTCATCCTGGTGCCACCCATTATTATTTAGGACACTAAACACAGCATTTTCAGGGGAAATTCTAAAAGTTGCTTTTCAAATTTGGGAGTGATTATGTATTACTAAATGCACACCTYGTCTGGCAGTCATCCTAAGGCTAGAGAGGTTTGATGATTTTACTCTCAAATTGTGTCCTCAACTTTCACACCCTTTTTGTTTGTGGTTCTTGGACATTGGTGAGCTGCACTGATGCAGGTTTCACCCTCTGCTCACCCCTCAGAGAAGCTGTGGCTGCCCCATCCCTGGAAGTGCCCAAGGCCAGGCTGGACAGGGCTCTGATAAACCTGGTCTRGGGGGAGAGGTCTCCCTGTCTGTGGCAGGGGGCTGGGACTAGGTGATCTCTAAGGTCCCTTTCAACCTCTAACACTCTGATTCTATAATTCTGCCTTTTTTCTCCCCTGTTAATGCTTATTTCAGTGCCATTCCCACTTCCACATCAGCTGACACAGTGTGACCCCCTGTAGTCTGCAAGTAASAAAGAGCAGCTCGCTGCTGTATCACTGCAAGCGGATAAACCACCCACCTAAAGCTCCTGGCTTTTAAAGCCCCTTTAATGCACTCAAGCACAATTCAAGTAATTTCAGATCCATAAAAGCCTCTGGAGACTGATGACATTCCTCAGGAAGATCTGGCTGACAGAGGCAGAGCCAAAGTCTATACTTACCTCTGGTAGAAATAAACAGTTTATATTTGCTTCTGTGGGCACTGAAGCTTTTCAGCCTAACTCTGACAAACACAAACCCAAAGCTATTATCTGAAATACATCAGTGYTGCTATCATCTATGAAAAGCAGTATTTAAATACTATTTTTAATACAAAATATAAAGCACCAGTGCTTCCTCCAAACCTTGGGATATCACCACGGTTACTTCATTGTAACCAAATTCCTGCAATGCAATAATTTGGTGAAGTTTTTCTTTCTTTTCTTTTTTATATTTAGTGACGGTGAAAAATATCAGAGATATCTTTAACAGAATAGTAGTATAAACTTCCAATTTAAAAAGTGATAGCATTTGAAAATCCAGCTACAATTAATTCACCTATATGCTGAAATAGGAAACAGAAGATGGAAAAGCTGTAAGTGAGGAGATGGAGGGATGATGCATTTGCTAAAGTACAAACTAAGCACATCTCAAAGTGAATGCAGAGAACCAGCTCTCGAGAAATTTCAGCTAAGATCTGGTCAGGTAAACTCCAGGGAGCACAGCCCACCCTGTATAAGAAGTTACCACCCAGAACAAAAAAAGTCAGACTACACCCGTACTTTTTATCTGCTTAAGCCTTACTGCACTGTCAGACTGCTCMGTTTTTAAGCAGAGATTAATCATAGCTTAGACATATTTGGTTCTACTGGGTCAGTCCAGCTCTATACTCAGAACTGTGCTTAATGCTAGTGACATTAAAGAGAAACCTTTTATTTTATCTTAATTATCAGAGGCTGTGTCTTAACGTCACTGTGCTGCCTCAAACCAGCAGCACAGCCAGGGAAAGCAGCAGAAGACCTGACTTAAAACAGGAGAGTATTGCCAAGCAGGGCCTACAGGACAGCTCAGGCTACGGTGGGTATGTACTTTTGAACACTGGAAAATTAAATCTCTATGCAAACACTATGAAACCTATCCCCAGAACAAGATCCAACCATGCCTGTAAAAACAGGCCACAGGTTCCCTTCTCTTTTCAAAGTTAAAACAATACTGATTTTTTCCCCCCAATGTATTCATGTGAACAAGATATTTCATCTCACAGATTTTACTTCAGTTCAGTCTATGCACATTTTAAATAAAGATGAAATAAATCCATTTTATTGTATTACTTTGTGCCACCTCCATGAAATAACGCTCATCTTCATATTTTGTAAGGGATGTTGTTGACATGCATGAAAATGGTGCATGAAGTATAATCTTTGAGGATTGCACTGCAAGAAAAATAAATCTAAGCCTATGTTTCAAGCTCAGAATGGCACTGCTTTTGATTGAAATGCCTCTGAAACATTCACTCCAATGTAGCTCTGCTGTAAAATTCATACAATTGATTACTAGGGTAGCTGTAACAAAACTAGTGACTAGTAGCTTTGTTTTCTAAACATCTGTTCATCTCTTGCAAGCATAAAACATCCCCATGAAATAAATCACATTCAATCCTTCCGTTTCAGAATGGGGAACTGCAAACTCACAGCAGGAAAAATCAGGGTACAAAGGTCTGCTCACACAGGCCATGAGCAAAACCAAAATTAGGTTTAATGTTTATTAAAAGTGAGAAACTCTTCTTCTGGAGGAATTTAATGCATCACATGTCTCAGTCAAATAAGTTTAAGTTATGTCWTGCTTGACAGAACAGTGATATTTCTTATTTCTTACCTGCATTCCTAGATCGAGGGAAACTGCCAGGTTGATAGAACCTAAACAGGACAATGGAAAAAAGAGTGGAGTATCCCACAGGAATAAAACTGCTTCTTGCAATATCAAAGCCAAATTTTTAATGAAAAAGGTAAATGTAATCACTCAAGAAAGAAAATCAACTTTCAAGTCTTATTATCTAAACCCAAAGTTAACCAATATCCTCTTTATTTATCATTTTAAGATCAAAGCAACAAAGCTTGGCACAAATCCTCAACATTTATGGCAGAAAGAGTAAGAAATATCTGATGAATAAATTAAATCATATTTTGGAGTAAGAATTTATAATAGTTCTCAGCTTCAACCCTAGCAGCACATTGGTAACTCCAGAAATCATCAGAGCACAGAGAGGTAATAATAACACTTAGTGAAAAGGACAAGAGTATATTTAACTGTCAGCCTCCCAATAGCTGAACCAAGAAACTCCCTTGGCATTTTCCAGCACTAGTTCCATTTCCACTTTGAGTTCTTCTTATCTCTAACAAAGAAAAATAGCTTTATGAATCAAGAATCAGCAGCTTTCCCCACAGACAGCATTCTACAACTGCCATTCAGAGCAACACCAGGAGGAGCCACGCTTTCAGCTGTGATCAATGCCATTTATAGCTCCTTTTATAATGACAGCACACGCATTCAAGGAGGGGGACAAGTGGGCATGACCACCATATTAATCAAATTCCAACTACAGAAGAGTTATTTGCTACACCCCTCGTGATGAGCAGGCACAGAGAAAACCTTGTACTAAAAGGGAAAAGTTACATTTAACCCAACATCTGCTTCTATTATGTCACTAGAACAAAACAGGAACACAATTAGAGCACCCAAATCAAACTCTTTGTCATAATTTACAGGCTTAAAATGGGACAATAAGAAGCACAAGTTTTGTAGAGCGTTCTCATTCAAGATGAGGCAAAGACAATGAATATATCACAATTCTGATGAGAGCAACAAGCCATCAAAAACCTAAACAAAAAGCTCCTTGATCCTTCTTTCTGACCACGCAACTTATAGGAGATACAGTTTATAAACCCAAACTTCTTACATTAGTCTCAATCTTAGTTCACTTTTTACACTAAAAATATAGTTAATCTTCATTTCTGATCAGTTCTGCATGAGGTCACACAATGTGTGCAGTTTTTAGAAATGAAAAAAAATTGTGAACACTCAAAAAATACCTAGGCATGAGTTTTTCTCCAAATTCATTCCATTGTTCAACATCAAGGCTTCTGATGAATGTATTAAAAAGTCAAGAAAAATATTCCTGTCTGGCTGCCACTCTGAGCAAAACAAGTTACCCAAATCTCCCCCCACACTTTGCTCCAGGTCCACCTTATTTTGGACTTGAGGAAGAAGGCGACATTTACATGCACCCAATGTTATGAACCATCTGTTCAGAATGCACCAGATCACAAGGGCAGTGGCAGCCACCAAGAGCACATTGCTCCCTTTTATGAGGATTCTACCACTTCCACCACAGCAGCCCGTGGTGTTTTTCTCTGCCCAATATACACAAAAGTCAGGTAAATTTAGTCAGTGCTTCTCAGGCTTCCAAAGAACACGTGGCTGATTAAGTGAGAGGTTCAAGCAAGCAGCACTCAATTACTCAGAGAACCCCAGAGGCCACCCCACCTTCAAATGTCTGGTTCTTTGTCAAGAACTTGTGTTTACTCAGCAGCTCAAGGATTCTAAACGATTCTGACATTTTTACCGCTCATGAAAAAAAGGGGGTGAACATCTTCACCTCATCACAGAACAGCTCTCCTCTGCTTTTACTGAATGTGGTCCAAAATTTGATGAAAGAGTATCCTTTGCCATACAAGCATTTCCATGCAGTTGGTCCAAGAATTACACATGGACAGCAAGAAAGATTTACTTAAAAATAAACATTTTATGTCTTTCATCTACACTCACAGGTCCATAGAATTGGCATGTGTTACAACTGAACCATCTTTGGAATTTGAGTAAATGGCAGGCTACTCAGTGCCATACAGAAAAAAAAAAAAGAAAGCTACTTTATGAATGTTAAAATAGGAGGGGAAAACATTAGATAACAATACACAGGAAAATGGGTCTGTCTAAAGTTAGCATGATCAAACTACTTAAGGCATTTCTTCCTTGAAWAAATTTCCTCAAGCTAACACTCAGAGGCTGAAAGCAGTTTGAATCCAAAAACCTCTCTCTCTTTCTTTCTCTAAAGGACCCAGTACTCGACCTGCACTTCCTCACAGCTAGGAAACACTACCGCCTGTACACCCTACGTGTTTTYGGTGCCATGGGGGATCAAGGGCTCTAAATCACTCCAAAAACTGGTTTCCACTCAGTTCTTCACTGCAGCCACTGTGGTCATCTCCTCCTGACACCTTACACCTGCYAGTTTGGGTTTATTTTTTTTTTCTTTTCCAAGTACATTTAATTATTGATTTTGACACCAACTGTTCTAATTTAAACTGCCGTTCAAGTTGGCCCTATATTACATCCTGACCTAAGTCAGGAAGATGTCATTACCTTCAACAAGGCCATAATTTCAGCCTTTTGCCCTCAAGATTTCATACAGAGAAGTATCAGATAGCCACAATAGCACAATAGTAGAGAAGAAGGCTTTTCTTTTTAGTAGCACCTGGTTGGCCAACAATTTTGATAGTTAAATGTTGACAGTCCATGGCACATGTACCTATATCAGTCTAAGTTTTAAACCCATCACAAGTCTCCTGAGCCCAGTTTTAAAAGCCAGTAAAACTTCCTAAGTCAGTTGGACACTTTTCTCAACTTTCACCATGAACACTTGGCTYATTGTCTATAATGTGCACTGGGAACAAAATGTGCATCATCTGCAGTGATTTTATTTACTCCTTTACATTTATATGGCAAATTTGAACTCTTTTATTATATTGTAGCCTTGGAAAGCATATTATCATATTTCATTATCTAACACATAGGCAAATGTGGTTTATGAACAATGCTCTATTATTTCAATGAATTCTGAATATCTAGCATAAAATTGTCAACATCATAAAATAATGTAAAAGTAACTGCAAATGTCTACTACAAAGGAATGGAGTTTAACACTCACATTTTCCTTCTAAACTTTGTCAATGAGAACTTAATATGTTTCAAGGAAAGTGTAGCTTCATTATATCATTAGACTTTATTACCCAAATAGTCAAAAAAATGGAGGAGTAGCAATCCACTGATGTAGCTATGGTCCAATTAACTTTCATATTTGAATAATGGATTCCAATAATTCTGATTTCAAAAGCTATGGAATGACTGTACTTTAAATAACTTATTTCTCAGAAGTAAGCACTAAATGTTTGTGCTCTTTCAAGTTCTTTTCAGATTTTAAAAGTTACACATAAGAGAATAGCAAAAAAATCTATAGTTACATTGACCTAATGTTGGAGCTTTGCAATTTATTTTCAAATCTTCAGSTGCAAGACAGAAATGCAGGTTATCACAATCTACTATTATAATAATGATTCAAAAGGTTATGGAAAACAGATATAAAATAAAAAGTTAGCAAACARAAATACTTTCCTACATAGGTTTAAAATGTAACATTGCAATGTAGTTTAGAGGTYACCATCCCTACCTTTGGGAGATCAATTCAAATCCATCAATCCTGGTCTCACTCACAAAACTCTTGAACATCCTTATCCCAGTAGTTGTGACTGTTGTCTCCCCTCAATATTTCTCATTTACTTCAGCAAGAACCAGACTAAACCTTTTCATTTTTTGTCTCCCCACCAGCCAGAGCTCTCACCATTTACAGCATTTTTCATAAAGTCCCAATTTGTAGAATTCAAAAACAGTAATCAATTATTGGGATCCTCAGATTTATGAAGAAGAAAATAAATAAATGAAGAGATGAATCTGTAGGAAACAGATTGATATTATATAGTCCTAAACACTCAAGAGTGCCCAGCCTCTATGATCTTGAGTGACATCTTGTATCTAGGCCACAGTTTCACAGAGTCACATGTAAAATAAGAAAAAGTACCATGTGAGCAGAACTAATGGGAGAAGCATACAATTATTGAAGTTAGATGGAGGAAAATATTCACAAGAAACATCTGTACTGAATGAATTGGGCAACAATATCTCAAATCTACATTTTAGCAAAAAAAAAATTCAAGTATTTATTCTAGGAYAATGAATTTCTTGAGGGAGACTATTTTATTAATAATGGATGTTCAGATGGAATCAGATACAGTAGGTGGAAATAACACAGAATCATGTCTTGTCAAATGTGTGATTAATTTTGCACTACAAGTATTGATTTGACAGAACACCTCTTTTTTTTTTTACCTGTTCATAGCCATTTAAGCGTAATGGACTTCTTTATTATCCAAATGTTATTCCTTTGTTTAAGCTTTTCATTTGAAAGCACTTTGATGCATTTATAACTAGTTACCAATTCTCTGGATCTTTATATGTGCATTATGTTCTAAGTTTACTCCTCCTCTTTTCAAGTCTATTAGCGTCAATTAGGCTTGCAAAGACATGCAAGCCTGACAGGCAAACTTTGATAAAATGCTTGGGCTGATCAACCAAAGACAACACTGCAGCATTTGTTTCCAATAAATGATTGCATTTAATAAACATTTCCTTGAATTTTACTCTTTCTCCTTTACCATATTGGTGCATATAATTACTTTTATTAACATCATAAAAGTACCATCCATTGTGATGTACACATCACTTAAGTATCATTAATAGTTTGCATACACTGGTGAGTTAAAGAAATGGTTGGATTCAGGAATAAACTGAACCTTTTAGAGCACAGACAATCGAGCCACATTTCAATACACAGCAGAACAGCACAGAGTTGCTCCTGCCCAAGCACCTGTATTAGCAGAGGAAAATGGTTTGGCAGGATTTTGTGCTCACACTATACCCTGCAGACATATCAGAGAAACAGAATTTTCACCTTTCTTCCCAAATTAAAATAAAAAAATTCTGAAACAGTTTCTCCTGCTTTAACTAGGGCTACAATAATATCTGACTCCACAAATAAACCCATGAAATTCCTCAGTAAGAGCCTGCTGGAACACACCTAATACTTCATTTGGTTCCACCCACTAACAGCTACMATCCCTCAGGTGAACAATTTCCATCCACCTTTCAGAAAAGACATACAAAGTGAAGAAATATTTGTGAACGTTTCAGAATCAGATCCTGAATTTATGGAGCTCTGGGGATAATTGGTAACCAGGTAAATACTAACCAGGAACTGCAGCTGCCCTGCATGTGAAAATACTGCCAAGTACATGGGAATTCCAGCTGTAAAACAGCCTTGAAAAATAAACACATACACACTCCAAAATAGCATATATTTCTTGGTAGGAAATTAAATAACCCTTTGTGTGAAAATTGGCTAAATTATTTGTTTTCAAATAACAAAAATTAACTAGCTCTGAAACACATTTTAATACCTGATTTCTGCAGTTCATATTTTTTCATTCCACTTCTATAATGATGGAGAAAAAGAAATTAAATTCAGAAGCACCACTGTAAATATCTGGCCTTCATACAGCTCCAAATTTCAAACACCAAAACAGCATTACCTACAGTAACTTGTTGCCTTTGTATGTTCACTGCTTTTTTGAAAACAATTTTGTATTGGAGCATTAATTCCTGATATAACTAAATAACAGCACTCCTCCTGCAATCACATTTTGAAAACCTAAGAGATAATACATTTTAAATATTCATTAGGCAGTTTTTAGCAGTGTGCCAGTCATACAGCAACATTTCTTTACAAATTTATGATTTTCTATGTTATTTTGATTTTCTAAACTGGAATATATCTCCTGCTCAATTGTTAATAAATACAATTGAGAGAGATAAGTAAAAGAAGATAAGTGGCAAGTCTTAAACATCCAATTCAACAACAAAACATTTTTTGCAGTTGCACAACACAGCTATTTTTGGTAACAATCAGGTGAGTGGATCCACTGCAGTAAACTGGAAATTTAGCTGAAAACAGATATGGGATTATAATACCATATAGTACATCCAGGTGTTTTTTACTGTTATTAMCAAAGGATGCCAATGACTCATTTGAGGTGACAAACAATTGACCAGATTAGATTTGATCCAT
Source organism: Cardinalis cardinalis (assembly GCA_014549065.1). Taxonomy (NCBI): domain Eukaryota; kingdom Metazoa; phylum Chordata; class Aves; order Passeriformes; family Cardinalidae; genus Cardinalis; species Cardinalis cardinalis. The sequence continues at coordinate 398,913 of JACDOX010000155.1, read as the reverse complement.
ACCACAACTTAGACTATAGCTTTCCTTTTCAATTTCTTTCAAATTTTAGTCCTACTTCYGCTTTAAATAAAAATGTCAGTAGCAGCATGTTCTCATTAAGAGACTCCCATATTATTTTTCAACTACTGAAAATTTTTCTGAAATTCTAGAATTAATTGTAAAACAGTCAAATACAGAGCGAGATTACATAGAGAGAGCAGAGTTTACCACTTTATTAAAATTGTGATTGTTCACATAAAGACTCAACCAGGTCACATATTAATAATTATCACTGACAATCTTTAACATCAGACTAAACCCACAAGTGAAGCAATATTACATCTCTCTCTCTCATTTATCTTTACTGCTTATGGCCCCTCTGTGGTCAGCATGCTGTGAGCTTCGTGGACATTTAATTATGAACACATCATAAATGTGGCTGACAAGGCAGAAGCTGGGTTCAGATGCTCCTGGGATGAAGGAAACATCGTTGAAACCACTTAGACTTGCAGYACCTTCCTCCTGTTACAATAAACAGTGTGCTGGCTCACCATACACACACTGAGCAGAAAGCTCCCTCCCTTTCTCATTACACATTTTCATTTCATCCAATGGTACAGCGAAAATATCAGAAGGCATTGTTCACAACCCTTTAAAAATACACTCTTTACCTCTCACTAGCCACTTTACAGTGATGTAATTCCAGTGTAACAAGGGCCAAATGCTGAATTTTACTACCAGTGCCACACAGATTCCTGGCTAAAGGGGGAAAAAAAGCCACACCTGGGTAATGTCTCTGTGAAGCATTTTGGCCATGCCAGGAAACAGCACAGATGCCTCAGAGAGAGCTCAGGCAAGAGATCAGCAGCAGATATAGTTTTTGCTGTGAGTAGCAGTAATTATTACTTCTCCCTGTGAATTTCTGGGTATCAGCAGACACAAACTGGTCTGGCCTAATGGTTTTGATTGCTGACAAAATTCTGATACATCATTTGCCCTAGTAAAGAAGAAACAAACAAACAAAAATAACACACACCACACACCCCCAGGAATTCTCCAAGAATCAAGTGTGGCTTGATTTTACAGATATTACAGATCTGAAATTAAATTTTGGCAACAGAATTAYGTGAACATTTTGTCTTGAAAACACCCACAGTAAGCAAGACCCAGGCATGCAGATTTGGTATAAATAAAATAGGAAGTCCTGGAGAAAGTGGTTTATCTACTGTACTGCCAAATGGCATAAAATAAGCTCAAGATCAGAACTGGGACAATGTTCYTTCAGACAGAAAGTTATATTCTGAACTCAAATTAGCATCACATCCCTACCAAAGCTGCCTTCCGCCACCCTCTCCACACGAGCTTTGGTTTTGGATTTGGTCCTTCATGGCAATGAACACCCACACAGCAAATAATAGAGAGAACACCTTGACACTACTGAGATTCCTGAAACATCATTTTTATAAAATGCCCTGAATTCTCATCACTTATAAGCTTTACTAAGAACAYTATTCTAATAAAGCAGCCAATATTGACCACAAAGCTGTTAAAAGCAGCATGAAGATGTTACCTTTAAGGTGATTTTTTTCTTTTTGTGYAATAATGTTCATAATGCTAAGAATTAATATGTGAACAACGAGTAAACCTTGCAAGCTACCCTGATGCTTAAACACCTAAGAAAAAATGTGCATGCAAAAAAACGAAGCAGTGCCATGTTTCAAAGCAACTGTCCTCTATAGTGCTGAGGTACATATTTCTATACCTCCCCAACAGACTAGAAATAGAAAAGACAAAGCATATAATAAAGCCAAGCACAATGAAAGAGCTCTGAAGAGAGAGCTGAAAAGTAGCTATCATGTTGGCAGATAAATTCTACACACAATTATTCATTCCTAGCCTCTTGACATGTAGATTAATGAGTTTGATAACCCAGGCTTCTAAGAAGTAGATTCAACTCTGTTTCACTGGCTTTCTCCTCCTCTTCTAACTGCAAACAACACTTTGGTCTATTGAGGGGGGGAGAAAAAACTCAAATCAATACGTTTGCACTGGTCATCAGCATCCTGCAATTGAAGTCCTAYGTCAAAATATGATATCTGCTGTGGGACAGGGCTCTGCACTGGCCCTGTCAGGAATTCACAGGGGCTCATGTGATCACTGGAGGGAGGAGTTCTTGCTTCAGCAGCCTGTGCTTCCGTGCCAAGTTCAAAGTCATATAGTAGCCAAGCCAAAAAAATAAAAAAGCAAAAACCACAACAGCTATTCTCATAGTTATAATGACCCTGCACTCACTGCAATGTGTTCTGTACATAAAATTTTCCATTTCCTCCCTGAGGCCAAATGACCTTTTGTCGACACTTTGCTTAATGTTCACTGATCAAAGTGGATTTTAAAGCAAGTGCTGTATCAGATTCCAGGGACAATGAGTGTACAAGGGGTTGTGTTTGCCTTAAACCACTGCACAGTGATGCACACTTGGGGGGCACACAACATGGTTAATGATTTACTGATTTATTCTCTGTCAGGGCAACTCTTGCGGAGTGGAAATGTTTCATTCTTGATTGGTGAGCAGCTTTGAGTCCTTTTTTTCATCTCGAATGTTATGAGTTCAAATTCTCTTGAGTAATAACAGTCATACACAGCTGCTTAGGATTTAGCAGGAGGCTTAAGGGATGGGGACAGGATGTGCACTTGCTTGATGTTACCCCCTTTTCCTGGTTAATCACAAGGTGAAAAGTAGTCTTTGGCTCTTAAAAACAAAGAAAGCCTGTGCTGCAAGATTATTACTTAGATAATCACAATTTCAGAGACCTGTCTAGTGTAATTATAACATTTTTCTTATTATCAGSAACTAGAAAGGAAATCAAGATTACAGTGGGCAGTCGATGCCTGCTAATGGGCTCATCCAGAGGGAGGGAGGGAGGAAGCTGCAGCAATCCCAGAACTGGACACAGGCTATGCCAGAGTAGTGACACCAAAACAAGTGACATTCCACAGCATCCAGCAGGCATGGAGGGACATCTTTCATAGCCCACAACAGATATTTCTACTGAAAACACCATAACAGTTACTAATTTTTTTCCTCTCTTTGCATGGCTCTCTAATGATTTGTGCAAGTAATCAATGTTTGAACAATTTTGTGCTAATGGTAATGCAACATTTTTTCACCTACACCTGAAAGTAGTTTGGATTACAGGATTTTATTTGTCATCTTTACCTTATTCAGGAAGAACTAAGTTGCAATTACAAAATTTTGTTTTAAGAAAAACTTTTTCTTTATTGTAGGATGAGATACCTGGCACTCACAGGGGTGAAAGGCATGCTCCAGTAATATCTTGCATTTTATCTACAAGCTTTATGATCCTGCAGCATGAGGCACACCCCCTCACACATCCCAACTGTAAATCTACTGCATGAGAGGTTATTTAGAGATACAAATTACTGTTATGCACAATCTCCTTTGTAATCAAATATATCTTCAGTTCAGCATTCACTTTAGAGAGGCCTCATTCCTTTGATGCTCTTAAAGCCAACCTACTGAAACAAGCTCTGGAAGGAGAGTGTTATTCTTCAAAGTAAATCATGAGCAGGAAAGGCTTTTTCTGAAAGATCTTACAAATAGCTCATGCTGATGCTTCCAAATATTAATTCTCAGAAATATTGACACTAAGTGAACCCTATATGTATCTAATATATTGAGCAATTGTCATGCAGACCTATCCTTCCCAGTACAGCAGCTCAGGATCTGCATGCAGCCAGAGTATCTAATCTCCAAGCATCTAATCTTCAAGGACAGACATTTCTGCAGATTGAGGGGAGAGGATAAGCAACAGGGATAAAGTATGAGGCTATTTATGAAGATGATTGTACACAGAAATCTGGTTTTTCTGCACCTCCCAAAATCCTGGATGGGAGCACTGAGATTAAGCCAAATAATTTCAGTTATGGGTTTGTGAGAAGGGCAGGGGCTTGGAGTAGAAGTTGGGTTTTCAAGATCAGCCCAGTYCCTCCCATTTGCCACTCCTGCTGAGCTACACATTTCTCTGCAGCCAGGATGAGCATTATGAATCCATATTCCAGGATCACATTGGCACATTCTGCTCAGGCACTGCTCCAAAGCCCTCCAGCAGTTTCCTGCCAATGCTGATATACAGCAGCACTGCCACCGTTCTCCAGAGCTGTTAYTCAGCAGCAAAAGGTGAATAGCTCAAACCACTACAGCCACAGGCAYTCCAGACAAAGACAGATATGCAAAACACCAACTTTGCTATCACTGGGACGTCAGCAGCACTGAAATTCTCAAAACCAACACAAGCAGCCTGTGCACAGTGGTGGCTCACCATTGTGCTTGTATCTRCACTCTTCAGACAGAGCATCAACAAGTGTGCACAGTCTACAAGATCAATCTTGCTTTAGATCTAGAAGTCATTAGAAATCATTAAAGCATTGCAGTGGAGATTACAGAGGAAACAACAGCATTAGTGAAGATATACAYGAGATTGTTAACTGGGAATTTAATTGTATTGTGGAACAGCTTTGYGGTTTCATTGAGATTAACAGCCACCAAGACTGATTTCTGCTCAAACACGTCAGGCATCTTCTTCCCTAATGTTGTGGAAATAAGTGGAGGTGCTCAGTGCCAACAAAAGGGACTCAGGGAATTCTCATTTTACCAGGACAGTGTTGGGCATGACTGGTCCCATACTGATGGAGAGGAAAAATATCCTCAGTGACTGCAGGAGCAAAAGAATCTTGTACTTATGCTCACTGTGTCACAAGCTAGCACAAGAATCACTTTTAATTTGCAAATCAGTGGTCAGTTTATCTTATACATATATTTTAATCCAGTCAGAGGGAATGTATTAGTCTTACCTTAACAGCTTCACTCTGTGTATATAGAATTTTGCTTTTATTTAAACAAGAACTGGGCTCAAGACCTGCAAGTCCTCTTTTTGTAGTGGCTGTTACATTGATAGACACTGAGGACTGAACAACAGAAACTATTTTTGCAGCCAAATTGATATGCAGGTGCACATCTGAGCACATTTATCTCTAATTATCTGTTCTCAGGCACAAAACAAGCAGTTAGAGCAGAAAATACACAGGTATTTAGTTCATGTTGCTCTTGCTCCAAACTTTGTATGCAAAAATGAAGATCAAGTTGTCAGAAAGAGAACCAAGTCTCAAGTCCAGTAAAAATATGCCCCAAAGTGACTTGCCCATGTGAATTTTAAAACTTGCATTTTAGGAAAGACAGAAAAGGAGAAGAAATGCCTGCTCACAGGACTACCAGAGGCAATGAGATTGGCTGCCAAAGAGCATAAATGTAACTTCAAACTCCTTCACCACAACCACTCAACTTTCTTGGCAAACATGCATTTTCTACACCCCTCCTGGGGATAAAATGCAGTATCTTGGATACATCCATGTGGTAACAGGTGGTATATGCCAATTGGTTTAGTGGCAAATATTGCATTCATTTCAAAATACCTCAGGATTTTGAAGCTGTAAGTTAGAACTCCTGGACAGAGAAATTTAAAATCAGCACTTGAAGGAGGATGATGTAAGCTGCATGCAGCTCAGGATGTGCATCTCTCAGATAAGATAATTCTTSATTGTTATTACACAGCATTTTTTCTACTAAAGATCTGTTCTACAGCTTTCACTAAAAAAAAATTCACCTTTGGCTACCTTGGAGAACGCTGAGCACCAGGGACTGCCAGTGTAGGGATCTTTCCAGTGTATTAATTTCAGTGCAGTGCATGTTATGTCTAAATCACTTACTGCCATACAGCAGAGATCCTCAGGTTCTTCAACAAAGGGCACAGAGCCCATCAGCTCCTACAGAGCTCTGCAGCACCTTGGCTAGAGATCCTCTGCAATCTCAACAGAAATCTCCCTACTGCTCTGCCAAATGCAACATAGACACATGCAAGCACGGAGGGCCAGCAGCAGCAGCARATCCTGATTCCATTACCTCTCCCAAAAACTAATCACTGACACACTGCTGTCAGAGCAGTGTAAAACTTCTGCTTCCTTCTCTTGTTTAAAAATAAAGTCTCTTACCCAGACACAAATAGGTGCTGCTTCTTCCACAAAGCACAGGGCACATTGAGAGAAATCCCAAACTACTGAGCAACAGATGGAGCRAGTGCCTGAGAGCTTTAACCCAAGGTGGATTCCTGAGATGTGTTTGTGCACCAGAGATCCAAGGAACCTGCTCATGCAGTGTTCCAACAGACAAAGACATCATAGACTAATGCAATGTGAGCCTGACAAATTTGAAATTTAAAAAAATCATCCAAATTTGAACACCCAGCCTKCACTGCTGCAGTCCACCCAATCTCAATGAAATGTTCCAAGTATTGGTTTGAAAAACTGCAACAGTACAGAAGAAATACCATATTTTACTTAAAGTACCCAGCCTGATGATTAAGGAGTGAGTGCTCCCTCTTCCCCCTCTCCCCAGCCCTCCACCCACACCCCCCACCCCCAGATTCACAGGATTAATATGAGACTGGCTTGAGGGTTTTAGCAGTAACTGCTGCAAAACAAGTTCTGATTGGTTGATTCAGAAATTGGGATTCTGGGCAGTGTTTTATAAAAGGATAATGTATCTTTAAGCCTAGGTGCCCTTCAGGGAAATGTATTGGATAAATGTCTTCTGAAAAGCCTGTAAATATTCCATCGCCTCACTGTCATTACTACCATGAAATGATAATGAAGCATGAAAGAAATATAATTCCATATTCAGATGACAGCATTAGCCTTCATAAGCAAACTGAAATATTTATTAGTAAAATGTTCGGTATCTACGCCTGTAATCTAAAAAAAAGGACAAAAATGTTTTATAATAAAAAAGAGATTGAATGCAGAGGTAAAATCTGGTTGGCTGATTTTATTGCTTATTATTAAATCCAGGCAAAACAATTATTTTTTTCTTTTCATTAGTAAGGCACCCAAATTAAAACTATGCCCTCAGGCTGTGAGGTTTACAGTAGTGATTAAAAMCAAGAAATTGTGATGCATGGGGTTTTTGACAATGGCATAATCAAATTCATTCATATTGTTCAATCTTTCACTGACAAATATTTTTACAGTGAAATATACCAAACAAAGAAGCACATACAAGTACTATCAATACAGAGAAATTAGGAAGACTTGTTGTTATTGCAGCAGAGAACAGATACAATGTTTCTATAATCTTGAATACAAACATTATAGTGTAGTTAATTAGGGTAATTATTGCCTAAATTGTGCTTAATTGTTTTATACTGAAAAGGATTTCTGAAAGAAGCCTTTTGGATTTCTACAAGGCACAGAAGTGAACACACTGCAGCCTAAGTATTTAGATGTAATTTCCTAAGTTTGATTGCATTTCCTATAAGTCAGAAAATAYATCCTGAAGCAGGCTGGGACAGAGATAAACACGAGCCACACGCCTTGACCTCTGTTTCACCTTATTGAAAAAGAGGCGTAAAATACTCATTTAGTACACTAGCATCAGAGAGCATTCACCACTCTAAGCACATTCTTCTTAAAAAAAGGTCTTTGAAGTGAATGAAAAATTAGAAATTCAAGTGACCACGATCAATTCTGAAACACTGCACAAAATTAATTACAGTTTTGCATCAGAAGCAAGAATGTAGATTTCAGACAGTCTGTGTCATTTATCTCACGCTGTACAATATACAAGGCGATTAAAAAGCCAAATCTGTTCCCACCCCCCAAGTCTAAGGCCTATCAGAGGCTGTGAAGTACAAATGATTAACTCCAAATTATTCAAGGGATTGTACAGACGCTTCAACTTGAATGAAATTTGCGGCAAGTCAGAGGAGCTACGGAGGGACAGATTTGCTGCTCTTTATCAAAATCTAGTCTGACTATCGCTGACAGAATCCAGATAAATTGCACAGTAATCTGGCAGTGGCTGTGGAAAGCTTGCTCTGCAAAATCCAAATCTCTAATTTCTATCTGTTTTTAATTGCTTGACTTAAATTTGCATTTTTATACAATTGGCTTAAAGGATTTATTCTGTTCTTTAGGCTACTCTAATAAAATCGGGTCCCATTTTGCACGGTATCACAGAAACCTACTTACATTAAATAAGCATGCTGTACTACAAAAATATTTACTGTAGCAGAAAAAGATTCCTTTTTATGGCATGTTCAGAATTAGGTAAAGAATTCATGTGTCAGGAAGCTCATTTTAAACTCCCCTATGAAAGCATACCTGAGAATGAACAGGATGGCATAACAAAGAAAAGTGGGGAAAAAAGTAGATTCAATGCTTATCCTGATTCCCTCAGGACAAACTGGGGGGAAAAAACAAACAAACAAAAAACCCGTGCGGATCAAGAGTATGTACACATTTAAATACAAGTTGGAGGACACTGATAGCAGCGTGTGCTGTAGCCAAGCATCCAGGAGAGAGCATCCCTGCAGCACCTGAGTGCATCACAGCAACAGCTTCCACTCCTGTCACGCTCCAGCCTCATGGATGGAGCTGCTGGCAGCCACTTCATATCCTTATGGACAATTTAATGTCACCCCCCTAGATCAGAGAGCAGCTTACCCCAAACAAACATTACAGAACACGAGCAGCACCTGGCTGGGTGACATCCCTCAGCTCCAGCCGAGTACCTGAAATCAAACTCCAGTGTGACATCTGGACACTSCCATTCCAGCAGGGTAACCAAGGCCAAACTGCCAAGGTCTCTAAAATACTACACTTCTAATCACTTCTCATCTGCATCTAGAACTGTCTAATGCAATAGATTGAGACTATTTCAAACACACATTTTAACTGTCAAGTTTTGCCAAAAAAACTTGCCTTATTTTACATGTATATTTTTTACATGTATGTATGGCTAAAGGCCTTTTTTTTACTTAATTTGAATATCAATAGTCAAAAAATATATACATGTCAGTGTAGTTTAACATATTCAATAGAAACAAGACCTTACATCCTTACAGATTAAATTCAAATATATAAAAGAAAAACAAAAATATGCAACCTACTAAAAAAAAGAAAAACCCTTTGTGTTTTTACCTACTAGTTCCAACAAGGATGTATTGATTCCCTTTCCTTCCAAGGGAGTGTGAAGAAAACAGCCCCAAACAGCTCCTGTACCACAAGAACAAACCAAATCTGACCCCAACCATAAACTGGATTTGGCCCTACATGTGTTCTCCATGAACACCAGCACTGCTGGAACTTAGTTACATTCCAGCCTGGAGAGCAGCTGCTCCATTCTTTTTTCAGTGGATAGCATGTCCAGTATCCATACCTAGAAAGGAAATCCATGGAGGATTCCCAATGAACTGGGAAGAACATYCAGCTGTTGAAGAGGATATGTCCATATCAAATTCCAGAGGTAACCAGCTCCCACAGGTGGCAATTCTAACCCTGGCTCTTACATAGATAGATCTGTAAGGATGCAGGGAAATGTTATTCAAACATTGATTTTTCCCCTCTTCAAATCAGCGCTGTTTTTCTGGCATGAACAAAAGGAGGCACCTACAGCAGCAAGAGTCCAAACCCTCTTCACTAAAGAACCATTCCAGCCTGCTCTCCAGAAAAAGGGACACAAGGGTGGAATGGTGGCACTTCTGAGGCTCAGTGTCCTCAGCAAGTGTGAAACCAGTCAGGGAAACCTGTCTGTCACTGTTTAATGAAGCACCACAGGCACCAGAARGGCAATCAGTTGTTCTACTGCAAGATCCAGAGGAACTTTATTCTGCTGCTCTTGCTAATGTCCTCTGTCGAGCTGCATAGGGGGAGCCTTGTTATCTCTTCTAGAAAACCAAACCAAGTGCTGGAAACCACTGCTGAAATGGCAAATTGAAGAGAGGATGACAAAACTGTGTCAACCTGATGTGAAACCCAAAGTCAGCATAAGACAAAGTCAGCATATAATCAGTTCTTGTAGCAGAAGAAAACAACTGGCCACAACCCAGCTATGTCACACCTGTATTTTATCAGAAACCTTCCCACTCGTTCTCACAAATTACTGTTAGGAAGCTCACTTTTGTTCTCATATCTTATTTACTCAGAAAATGTCTCAAGTTATCCAAGAAAAACAAAGGCTGAAAAACATTCAGGAACTCTAACCTAATTTTATTACAACTGCATCAAATACAGACCAGTGAATTCCTTCCTCCTTGAGCATTCCCTCTAGCACCAGAAATTACACAATACATGCTGCCATGCATGCTTGAGGTTTTTTAAAACACATTTAGAATAATCAAAACTCAGAATATGTCTGACATACTCTTCAAGCTTTCTCAAGTCCTCTGGCAATTCTGCTATTACTTTTTGGTACTCCTTCCCTCTATGACCATGTTTTTATAAGGTAATTTATATAAATCTTCTGTACAATTACAGATAAAAAAATCCATTTAACTGTTGAGTGCATCTCATATGAGTTCCACAATGATACATAATTTTCTTGCAACAAATTTCATGTTCACCTTTAGATGTTAAAATTAAGGAAGACCGCCAAGGTTTTAGCACAAGTCTTCATAAAAAATACATTTGTATTTTTTCCTTTTTTCAGAGGTTTTGAATTTTCTATTTCTCTAAGAATTAATACCTGATTTCATTTCCAGATGCAGGTAGGTATTCTAAAGCATCCCTCCCTCTTCATCTTTCTCATCTTTGGTTCCTCTGAATGGCTATACTGTCAAACAGTGAAGAGATCTGTTTGGTGAAGCAGAATTCCCTAAAGCTGATTCCTGCCAATGTGAGTCACTGTCCACTGTACTCGATAGATTTTTGTCAGCTAAACAATAGTGCTATAAAAACTGTGTCTTTTTTATAGGATTTAATTCCACTGCCATGTCAAACTAACATTCATATCTCACAGTGAAATAAACAAATAAATGTTTCCCTTCAGCCATTCTTCAGCTGCTTCTCTCCAATGAATACATTCCAGTGTTCCAGGCTGCTCTGAAGGATAATCCAATGCTGCTTTACATCTTTAAGTGAGGTAAAAATTGCTCTTGCATGTATTATATACCACTGTAGGTGCAAATTTGCAGCAATCCAACCTGCAGCTCCAGGGCTCCACCTCTGCATCAGCTCTGTGCTTTGCCCCTCCTGAGTCATTAAAACACACAAAGCAGGAAACAGCCCATACCTGGATCACTCATGCTACCTCCACTGATTTCAATGACATAGTTAAAAATATACACATTTCTTACTTTAAAAATTTGAATTAATTCACTCTACTAATTAGAAAACCTTCATTAAAAGTCYGTAAGAACTTACATATTTTAAAAGTAAAGCAACTTTGTCTACTTAGAGCTGTGGAAATTTATTCACTGAACAAAAATAAAATTAAAGCATAATTGAGGCAGAACTGTCCAGTAACAGAAGATGTAAACATTCTTGGGTACTGATACAAAAACTTATTCTATAACAAAAAATACAAATGTTGAAAGCAGAGGGGACTCAGAGCATTAAGCAATTCATCATCAAAAATTTTTAATCTTGTCTGCCCCATTCTGTCATTGCAAAAACAGTTACTCCAGGTACTAATTCCACCTAAGGCAAAGTCCTAAGGTCAAGTGCAGTCTTTAATTTGTTCCTTTTGGGGACTTTTTCCTGTTACTGCTGAAAACCAAGTTTCCAATCAGAAAGGGTTTGGTGCATTCACCAGCACTTTTCAGCAATTTTGTCCCAGATATGCCAAACCAGATATTCCAAATTTCTAACATAAGCTGACAGGTAGTCAATTTGACCAAATTTGTTTGCTGCCCTCAAACAGCAGTTCAAAACTCATCAGTACAGCAACACTTAGGAACATGAGCTACTTCAGACTGCCAAACCCCTCAGGTACACCCATCCTTAGGTTTACACAAGTGTATCAAAAMCAGCTGAACCCACTGCTGTAAAAATCAGGAGTTACCAAAATAAAYCCCAAAAGACTGAATGCCACAAGCATCATCCACCAAAGGAGGAGGAAGAGAAGAGGAAGTTTGACAAATTCAGTGCCCCCCTGAAGCCCTAAAGGACAGGTAAATACTTCACAGCCACCATGCTCTCCTGAGGAGTAAATGCTTTGTGTGACCCAGCACTGCCTGAACACATGGAGCACACACTTCATCTCCAAGTGTGATTTATTTTTTGCCTTCCTGGAGTGCTTAGCTAAAGCTGCAGCAGGCTCTTTCTTTCAGAAGCACACTCTGATGACAGAGTCACTCTGCTGCAGGTCTGTTTATCTACAAGGAACACAGAAGTCTTTATTCTTAGCTCCCATCTCCTGTCTAACTGCAGCAAAGCTCAGATTTGCTCTTTCAGCATCTCTCAGAGGCAGACTCTGCTCCATCCATTGGTTTTTTGGTCCCTGTGGGTGTGGACACCAGCCACTCCCCATCCCTCCACACTCACAGAAAGCAGCCCCATCCAGAGTCCCCCCGAGGTCGCAGTGGGGACAAGTCTCTCTGCTTGGGAGGAGTCCTGCTCTTACCTCAGCCATGAGCTTTAGAAAGAAGCAAGCAGTTTTTTACCATAAACTGAGCTATCTGCCTAGCTCTGAAACCCAAATCAAGCAAATTATAAACCACAGAACCTTCCACATTCTTTCCATGCCAAACTTCTGGGGAAGTAACAGAACTCTGTCTGAAAACTTCAACAATATCTTAGGGGTCCCAAAAAATTGGCATAAATTTCAGCCATTGAGTAAGGATTAATAGAACACTGGGAGCTAAAGAAAGAGTCCAAATTTACAATTACAAGAAGAAAACTGGTCTTGTGCTGTAATTAAAAGTTTGAAGTAAGCTTTTTTTTAAAGTAGTAGAGACAATAAAAAGTGCATTAAATACATGTCATGATAAAGAMTAGACAGCCTCATTTAATATTTTAGCACCCTTTCTCATAAAACTACTATTTTATTATTTATAACATGGATGTATTTTCAAGACATGTTTCATAACCCTGTACTTGGAGTTCCACTTTATATCCCAACCTATAAATCAGCAGTTTAATCCTAAGAAATTACATAAATAGCTTGGAATACGAAAAACCACATGGATTACCTGAATGAATTTATCCTTGAGAACATACCAGACATAGTAGAGAGAKTCTAAATAAATAAGCAAGGGAAAAKAAGAAAATATCAAAAATAAACAAGAGAAGGAAAAAGAAAATAATGAAGAGCAGAGTATGGGGGAAAAAAAGAGCAGAAAAAAAATACTGAAACAGATTACAGAACACAAAGTGTCTTTTTGCCTCAAAACCACTTTTTCTTAGTTTGGTTTTTTAAGTTTATTTGTTTTSTTTTGAGGTTTTTTGGTTAGTTTGATCTAGCTTCTCACTTTTCTCATACAAAACATTTCAAGAAGCTTTGGACACATTTTTGTCCACTCTGAGTGCAGCTCCTCTAAGCTTTTGTTTCTATGACTGAGATTTGTGAGCATGACACTGTTTAGAATAAAAGGTTCAAATAAGCTGCAGCAAACAGAGAGTGACTAAAATCCCATCTTGGGCCTGAACATTTAAGCACCAGCAAGGAAAGAGAAGGGACAGTGCCTTTCCACAGGTTTAGGGGATGGAAGTGCTGCATAGCCAGAATGTAAAATAACATACAAACCAAAAGCTTTTTTCCTTACCTATGTGCAATACTGTTCTTGTTGAACCTGACTTGGCCATCCCCACAAGAAATTTCACATTCTGTATTCTGAACTGCCTGCCCAGTGACCTCCAAGAGGGGAGATTTCACAGCAGCAATCCAATTCAGCAGTGATGAAAGCCTCAATAGGACAGTGAAGGCAACGAGCAGAAGTTATAGCTCTATCTCTGAGAAGACAAACACTGCTTGTCAATGCCACCTGAGAGCTCAATATCACACATGGAGCCTGCAGGAGCCCTGCCTTGCAAACTGATTTGTGGCACTAAGTGCATGCCTGCACAGCACAGGGCAGCTTGGGAGGGCTCCAAGCCAGGAGAGCCAACACGGCCCCAGAAACACTGCAGCTGCCTTTGGAAAACCCACCTGCACCAGCTGGGATGGAAAACAAACCTCAGGAACAGGAGTTGGTGAGGAACCTAAAACAGCTTCTGATACTCAGGGTGTTTTATTCAGCAGAAGCATGGGCATCTCCATAGTGCACTGCACTGATACAAAATCATCTGTTCTAAAGAAAGGTACAACCCTTGCCACAGCTCCTACTTCAGTTTTAGTAGGCTGAGTTCCCAACTAACTTTGTGCTCTCTCCTGCTTGTGGCTTTTTCCAAGTCWTCTTAATATGACAGTGCACTACAAAAAAGCTCCAAAGCAGATTGATTTAAAAAGCAAATAACTCCTGCCATTCCTTCTCTTCCTCACTCTGCTTTACACAGAAAAAGTTTTTCATCAAATCATCCTTTAATGAGAAATGTGAAAATATACTGAAAGGTCCTGTGACTGTTCATATGAAACAGCCCTTTTTGGACTGAAATGGATTATTTAGAAGTGTTATGCTTTACTGATGCACTTAGTACACAGTTAAGTTTCAGTTGCTTATTATACCCTGTTGAAAATAATGACTCACTGAGCTGCTTAATTTAGAGCTTGGCCTACCAGGGTCGTCTTTTTTTTTCTTTCAGAAGAAATTAATCAAAAGTTCCAGGGAATCATTCCTCATTGCCCTAACTTGAAAAATAATTTGAAATCCCTTATTCAATAATTTGAAACTTGCTTCAAGTTAAAGACACATCATTCTAAAGCATATAAGGCAAACGTTGTCCTAATCAGCAAGAAGGACAAATTTTCCCAGGAATTTGAGATCAAAAGCATATGTTGTACAGAGCACCTGACACTTCCAGAAATTACTTATGCAGTGCACACCTCTGCATTCCATTTTTGTGTATCTCTGTGGTATAATACCAGGTATAGGGAAATGCTTTATAAAAATGAAAATGCAATTGTCTGACCAATAAAAGGTATTCCTGTATGTAATCCCAGTAATAGATTTTTAAACCCTTAGCACTGCTGTGGTATTATGTATTCATAGTTATTATCTTGTCCACTTCCAAATCCTGAAAGGTTAGATTGTTTAAAGATTTGTTAGCTGTGAAATACTTAAAAAAGCAAAGTATTAAGCTCAGAGCTAATTGAAAAATAGCATTTTATCAGATTCTCCTTTGATATTATCTTGTAATGATTGTACTTAAGGTACTCACAATACTTCAATAAATAGAGAAATTAAAAATATAACATCTTAAGGGCTTTTCAGAGAATGTGGCTGTTAACAATTTATACTGCTTTTTTTTAAACCATTATTTTCTTATATTTCCCACAATGCCTCACATCAGAAGCAAACAGAAACTGAATGATTACCCCAAAGTGTGCTAGATGAACTGGAAAAAGTCTATTCAAACAAAGCTCATTAGTTTTGATACCTCCAGGGCTATGACAAATTAAGCGGCTGGTGAATATGCTTGCAGACAAAAGGATGATGCAAAATCTAGGGCTTGTGCTAGGCATTGTGTCAATAAATTCTACTGGAAAAGGTAAAAATTACCATTGAAGCTAAAATGGAATCCCTTTAAGAAACATGCAGAGAATGGATCATCCATTTTCTTAAATACATTTATGAATGATGGTGCTATAAAGAATAAAGGATTGCTGATTGCACATTCTGATGGGTCAGTCCTGACCTCCRCAAACTTTTCCTCCAGAGCAGGTAAAGAGCATGCAGAGAGTTTAGGCAGACTCTGAACTGCTTTGCCATATTGAAAATTTAACTGTACCACAACAGCCACAGTTTGTRCCACAGATTCCAACTCCCACTGCTGAACTGAGAGCAGCCACCACCAAACTTGTGACTGCAGCTTTGGACACCACAGGTGGCTCAGAATGCCCTGCTGTGCTCAGCCCTGCTCCCAGAGCAGCTCCCTGAGGCACACACCAGCACCAGCACAGGCCCAGGGGATCAGCACAGAAGGCACAGAGAGAACAAATTCATTCCTGGACCAGGACATGACCTTGCAATGGCAGCACTAAACCCAAGATCCTTCCAGGGCACTGTGAGCTTCACCTTGCTGCCTGCCAGCTCCCACTGGCCTGGAACTTTTCTAAGTTAYAATTAACTCCCAGTATTTGCTCCTTAACCCCCAAACCCTTTCTGATGCCAGCCTTGCTCCCCTCACACTTGTTTGTTACTCCCAGCTGTGATGACTGAGCCATTGTGTGGCTGCTGTGCCATGAAACTGCCAACCCCTCCCATCCCTCACTTTGCTGCTCTCGTGCCATACCTGCTCCTGCACAGCCACACAGGATTTGCTCTGCATAGCAAAGGTTTTCATGTTTAGAATGATCAGGCCCTGGCCTGTGACAGAAGGCACAGTTCCACAGGCTGCAGTTAGTGATTCATTCCTGCAGAATAGTCTGTACCTTAAAATTGCTGCAGAATTGGAGCTGGAAGCTGCATTCACCTTCTGTGCCACCAGGAGTTTCAAGTCACTTCACAGCCTAACTAATCCAGSTTGCCACTGAAAGCAGATTACTGCTTTTGAAATTCACTCTGCCATTTGATAAAGCCTCATTTTGCAAGCTTTGGGAGAATATYACAGAACTCCCTTTCATATCTGATGGATTATCAAAAAGTGTATTTGACCAAASAGRCCAATTTTGCCTTCCAAAAACTCARYGAGACCTGTTACCCCAAGRGAAAGAAAACAATTCCYCTATKCTTCTGTYCTCTATTTTGGAGTCAATATAACTTTGAAAATGTCTTTGATTTTTTTAAAATGCATTAACAAATTACTTAAATAAAAAAATTGAAAATATCATTGATCTAAATTCTAACCAGAAAGATTTCTTAAAATTAGCAAAATACACATCAGTATTTTTCCCAGTACTCATAGGTCTTGTAAAAATGTATCTATATTTCCACATTTAGGGTTAAGTCTGTTACTTAAAGTCAGTTTTAAAAGTGGGATATTTCCCTATGTAGCATAGATTCCAAAGGAAACAATTATTCCATTAACAAGAATTTCACACTATTTGCTCTGCCAGAAACTACAGGAACTTCCAGTGACAGTTTTTGCATGTATGAACACATCTCAGGTATYAAGACAGTTACCTGGAGATGTGGATTGCAGGGAGGGGAGGGGAAATCAGTGTCTGTTTCTCAATCAATGAGGAGCCAGCCCTGTCTACCTTAATTATTGCTTTCAAAATTGTATTTTAAAAAGGTTTTCCTATAGTAGTGGCAATAGCAAAGGATGAGATGACCTGCAGGGAGCCTGTTGATTTTATTGGGTTCAGTAAAGAGGAGCTAGAGCAGAGCCATGCACAAGTGAGCCCTAACACAACCAGGCTGCTTGGCAGGGCAGTGCTGGCCTTGSAGACAAGAGCTGGATGCAGGAGAATTGCCCACACACCTGCAAGTGGCTCAGAAAGCCTTGGGGAGAAGTAGGTGTGTCATGGCAAACTCCTCAGCAGCCTCCAGAGCCCAGGCTCTGCAAATAAGCTGATGGTCCTCTCTGCCCAGGGTCACTCTCACTGCCCTCATTTGTGGGCACAGGAATGAGGRGCCTGTCCTCTGGATTCAGCAGAAGTGGTGCATTCCATGGGCAATGAAAGGAATCCTTGTTAGTAAAGGACCAGGTTAAAGGGAGCACAAAACAGAACAAGAGGGTTCCTTGACCAGTTATTCTCAATTTGTGCAGCTTTAGCTGGGGCTGCATCATGGAATCCAAATCCCTGATTTGGGGAGGGATCAAGCAGGGGCTGGTGGCTGGGGCCAGCATTATTGATTGCAGCTCGGAGGCAAGGCTGATCTTCCAGCTGTGCACCAGCCCTGAGCCCTCTCCCAACTCCACTGTCCTGTCACAAATTGTCCCCTTCTCTTGCTTGTGTCCCTGAGAGCTTCCACTGACAAGCCAGGGAGTATCTGTCCTGTAGGACTTTGCAAAGTGGGAAACTTGAACAGACAACTCACTGGATAAAATTCTGACCACCAATATATGAAGCAAYATAAGTTACTATAAAAATCCCCAATTATCAAAGTATTTCACCATTMCTTGAGTCAGAATTATTTACAACTTAACTACATCAGGATTAAAATAGACATATGTACCTGTGAAGGGGGAAGAAGAGAGAAACCATGCCATGGTTTTTAGTTTTACTTTAGAATTAGAAACCAAGATCTTTGGATATAAAAACTAAATGGCTAAATACAAGCTGCTTGATTTCTATATATGCCAAATACAACTTTGGTTCCTCTCAAAACCAAAACTCAGATTTAAAACCTCGGAAGAGTAACAAGCAGGGCAAAATCTTTATACTAGAAGCAGAAATAACTCAATTCTATTCCCTTAAAGCTCAAAGCACACAAAAGTACAATACTGTGGGGTGGGGGGATACCAAAAACTGCATTCTATTCTATGCTGTATATAAAAAGTGTATTCTATTATCAAAAGTCTATATTGGTAAAAAATCAACCTAGTGAGGGTCTGGGTTTGACTTCCTGTCCCAAGACACTCTCTCATTATGAACACAAAATAATATTTTTTGTTCCCCACTTGCTTTGCAAAGAATCTGGAACCTGAAAGTAGGCTGAGGTCCCTTTGCTGTGCCCATTGCCACCACTCCCAGAGGGTTTCCAGTCCAGCTTCAGCCTCCACAGCACCTACACAATGCCAAAATCTCCAGAACGTGCCCTGGCCTGTSTGCAGTCCCAGATGTGCCACTGAACTGGCCCAACCTGATTTGCTGGAGCTGCAGTCAAGGTCCTGTACACTTGACCTGCCTGTGCATTAGGGGGTTTGCCAGGAAAAAAGGAGACACATTTTTGGTTTGGAGCACATAACACTTCTCTGAATGAAGGAAAAATTCTGCTTCATTCACTCTTAAAAGTAGAAACTTTGTTTGCCATTTTGTCTACTCAAATTTTTAGGTTTTTCCCCCCTCTCAAAAAAAAAAATTATGAGTTATAGCAGATACTTATTAAGGGCTGCTCTATTGAGACATTTGTTCAATTAAGTATAATAAAATAATTCTCACAGTCCAAAAAAACCCCAACAAACCTCAAGGTGGGTCTGTTGCTCACCTTGCCTCAGCTCCTACCCCCAGTGGAGAAATGACACTTCCTCCTCCATAAACAATGGAAATAAACCCAGAGGTTAACATTGACAGCTTCCAGTTCACACAAGTCAGGAAGTTCAAGGATTGTAGCTCTTAATTCTGCACTGTCTCACCCAGSAAGGTGCATTGCAATTGTTTCCCTCTATTCTAAAAGGACAAAAAGAGCTGRCCTGCTGAGATTTAAGCCTGTAGTTTTAGTTTAAATACACAGAACAGAGTTCTGTCACAGAACTATAAGGAGAYATCTGAGGACTCTGGAATTCTGAGACATCATCTGTCTCTCCAAATCACCCTTTTGGTTACCCACATCCTACCAAATAGAGCTACCATTTTTATACCTATCATGCAGTTCCTTTCCTATCATATTTCATTCTCCCAAACTCTATTGTCAGCCACTTCRTTATCTTCATTAGAATCACTGTCAAGAGTGAAAAGCATGAAAGGCTTCAACTAACATCTTCCTAAAGCAACCCCCTTTGTGCTGTGCAAGTTGTGATCTCACACACCAGATCCAGGCTCAAGCAGTGAAATATCAAGAGCATAATTCTTGCAAATTTCTGAGWATCATAAAGTCTTACTGTGCATATCATCCGGGCTGTTATGATGTTATTTCTGCCTTTTGATATGGCAATCAACAAACGTTTATATCCACATGTATAAGACACATGAATAAAAGATGAAAGACAAATACAACAACACAGATATAAAAGTAGATCTGATACATATAAGCATTTAGGGTATAAAGTATTTTTTTTTCCTGTATCATTCTGCCTAGTCCATCCAATCAAAGACAAAAGCCAGTTGAAGGAGTGACTCCATCAATTTTCGCCAGGACTTATTTATAATCAGAACTGAATTAAAGTGKGTCCCTTTTTTAATCTCAAAGTGATTTATGGCACTATTTCATGCTCCTAACCAAAAAGCCCTCTCAAACTTTTGGGGAGACAAGACCTTTTCMGTGGGAAGGTAACGATGCTGCCAACAAGCAAAGCTCTACAAGGACATCAGAGTCACAGCAAGGTTCTCCTGTGCCTCCAGCCCTACCCTTCCCCTTCAGCTCTGGGAAATACAAACCAGGGAAGCAGCAAAGAGCTGAGAGCAAGACCCACACACACAGAGACACAGCTCTGCAACCCTGCCCAACAGATAAACCACAGCCCACTGCAAAGGCATCTCAGGGTTTCCTGAGCGAGGAACAAAAGCCAACAGGACCACACCGTCCCACAGTTCATACCTGACAAAGTTAAAWACATAAATTAAATAAATTTTTAGGCTGTCTGCAGGACTGTGAAATAAAAACACATTTTAGCAAGAGGATGTTATATGCAAAAACTCAAAAAAATTGACTTGTAGGGATGTTATTTCTAATGAAGAACAACAGGGTAAACAACCACAAAAGTGATGTTTATTCCTACCACTACCAATGTTTTTTTCTGAATAAACTAGTAAAATTTATGAATCYCAGCAGGACAGAAAAAAAAATATATTTCATTACAGAAAGAAGCCACACTCTTTGGCTGGAAAAAAGAAACARCCAAACAAAAAACAGAATTATGAGATATCCATTTGTTACACTCTCATGCCAGGCAGATCTGTCTTCAGACAGTTCTTGCACAATCTGAGTTGCTGAACAAAGATAAAATGGCATGAAAACTCCTCCTACAGACATCACAACCAAAGTTCACCTTCACACTGATGACACTTTTTGTTTTCTTTTTTMAAAACCATATAAAGATAATGTCATCTCTTCTGATACTGCCAATTCAAAATAGGACTTGCTGGAGAATTGCAGAGCAGAGACCTGCCAGATAACACTGATACTGCTGATTTTTCTCACAGAAATTCTTCACATGAATAAAGATTTTTATTTTTTTTTTTTATGGAGACTAAGTATAAATACTGGAAGAGTTCTGAGAGGGGAAAAAAACCCCAAAGAATAAGCTTATATTTCTCCCGTAAAAAGAACCATTTTGTCAAGATCTTCCTTTTCACTCTTTGCCCATCATGAGAAACAAACAGAAATCCTCAGAAGTCCAGGAGATGGTGGCTTCTGACAGCCATAAATCTTCAGTGGAAGCTGTGACTCCCAGCTTGAAAAAACACTTAAAGTTCCTTTTGACTATTCCCATTCAAAACATTGAYTCTAAACAAAGAGCAATCTTCTCCAGGTACATTCTTTCAGACACTGGGCATTGCACAACTGAAATTCAACATGAGCATCTCCAAACTTCCACGAGCTCCTTCATTCCCCTTTGACCTCCCCCTGGGCAACTGGCCCAGGCTGGCCCCAGTTTCCACACCTGGAGGAACCCTGGCTCACACCAGGGTGGGGACAGCCCAGGGCACAGACAGCAGCGCCCAGAGCAGATGCTGCCATCTCACGTGCCCTTSACAAGAATAAAAGGCTGAAAACAACACAGCAAGTATAAGAGACACGCTGCTCCAAGTCCATTTGCTCCACTCTGACAATTAGAATGATCAAATAAAACYTTCTCAAGCTCCTTAAGCAAGGATTTTTTGGTATGTGGATATCTGCCTAACACACTGGGTCCTGCCTCAGGCACTGTGGCATGAAATAATTGTGTGAACAGACCCTTAAATAACACAGATGATAGAAATACACAATAGAATTACTTTGGCATACTTAGTAAAAAAAAATTATCTATTAATCAACAGCTTTYAATAGATTCTGCCATTCCCAGAATCAAGAGATCTTCAAGTAACCTGAGGAGCAGCAGTGAAAAACATGAAACATTCTGCTTCAACAACAACAAGGTGAATAAGACAATTAAAATGAGCTCTTGCTTCACTCTGACTGCTGGGAGAACCTTAGAATCAATGAACATGTGTGGCACTTTAAAACCTACACATGGAAAAGYAAATTCATGTGAAAGTCCCCCTGTAAGAGAGATAAACTTTTTGATAAAATCATTTCCTACGTTACCTTAGCCCAATGGACAAAATCTCTTTAAAATGTCAGGTTTGCAAATCCTCCTGGATTGGTGCTGACAGGAGTAAGTTTTTAGTTTGCCTCTGAACTGAGGTGCAATGGCAGAATTTGTCCTTTTGTGACTGCATTCTTCAGGTTTCTCAAACTGGGAATCCCTAGAGCACCTAAATTCATTTCTGACAGGAGCATTCACTTCCTTCCTAACTCTCATCTGAGCAGAGCAGCTCAGCTTGGCACCAACACCACCTACCTTCATTCAGTTTTCATTCACCTGGGTCAGAGTTATGTAAAGTCCCTGTGCTCTGTTTAGGGTCCTGTTATTGCTGGRGGAAGGGGAGATGCTTTACACAGCCTAAAAGTGTCACAAAAACACCAACCAAACCAACCCACACAAGAGCACTTCCTTACTTTAAAATAATGACTCAGATTTTGAAAAGTTTATTTTACTGGGAAAAGCATTAATATTATTTTTCAATTATTTTTCCATATTTAGGCATCTCTTTCCTAATTTATTTCCCACATTTCATTCTGTCAAAGATACATCAAAATCTCGTTTTGAAGTGAAACATATTGCTGGTTATTTCCAATTAATGGTTTGATCTGGAATAAAATGAACTTTCAGGGCTCAAATGTGATGACTACTTGACAAAAACACACTTKGCTTGGGCCCTGGGTGATTTTTTCTCAAGAACATTTCAGTTAAACATTTACTAAAAGCTGTATAAGGACAGAGTGAAAAGGGGGTGAGCCAATGCCTGCTCAGGCTGAGATACAGAATTAAGGTTTGACTTCAGAACCTATGGAAAGAAAAGCAACCAGGAGGAAAAGACCAGCCCAAGTCAGTGATATTTATCATTCCATGTTTCATCACTGACTCTGGCAGTTTTTCACTGGCCTCTTTAGGAATAGGGTAATTGTTGTTATTTCCAGCCCTTTTTACTACAGTTCTATTAAAGAAACCTGGTTTTCAGCAACTTTTTCAAACTTYCTCTATCACTGCAATGATTATAACCACAGATAATCTCAGAGAACAAACTGAAAGGAGTTTTGAACAACCTGGTTTTTCCTAAGAACCCTTTGCCCACCTCAAAGGCACCTTCTAATTTGCAGTAAGAGTCTCTTTAGTTTCAGCTGACCCCTCAGACCTGGAGCTATGTAAAACTCAACCTCTGTTTGGTATTACACTGCCATGGTAACCTTCAAAAAGGGCATTACAAAAAGTATCAGGCTGTAGTAATAAACCACAGCTCATGTTTATGGCCAAACCAAAGAATTTCCTTAAAACCCTTTTGGAAAGGGCAAAGGGGAAACAGATGTGACCATGGGATTACACAATAACAGCTATTGAAGCCTCCTGTACTGTAGAGAAGATTAATAGATTATTATCCCACTGATATTAATCTATTAAAAGAGTTTGAAGATTCAAAAATTCCTATTTTAAATCCACTATTGATGTATGTGCAAGTGATTTCTGTTTTGCCATTTTACTTATTTGCCTGCTGGTCTACACTGTCATCATTGCTACTATGCAGATTCTGGCTCAAATTATACAGATTTGACCAGAAGAGCAGAAATTTCCTAACACTGGTGCCTTTGGAGACTTACCTTAACAAAAACAATACATAAATTAATTTAAAAAAAGTTGAGTGGGAATACTTCCACAAACCTGGCTATTCTCAAACCAATAGCATGATCTTAAAACTATGGTCCATGTATTCCCTGCTTTGATGTGAATGTTTTTTCCAAGGATAGGACTCAACACTACAAATTGTAATCTGGAGGGGAAATAAGGCAAATTCATATGCCCTTAGAACCATGTAAAGCACTTTTTGTACTCCACATAACTCACAATTTAAACTGCACACGTGCACCGAGTCATAATCCATCTTTCATTTAAATTGTCAATACTTGAAGCTGCTCACTTCAGGAGTATAAAACTTCTCAGTAATTTCCCTGAGTAACAGGGTCTGGCATTTGCAGAGACCACTGTAAGAATTTCAGTTCAAGTTTTGTTTGGATGGTTTGGTTGTGGGGTTTTTAATGTCTGTGCTGCCAGGAATTAGTCAGAAAAGATCCATCAGACAATCTTGTTTCTATCTTGTTAARTATTTTTCCCATTGAGGTCATATAAAGTTTGTGGAGGGAAAAGAAATCCATCCAGAAAGAGTCCAAGCTCCATTTAAATAAATGCTTCATGATGGAACTTCTGTCCCAAGTTACAGGAGTTGCACCTCTTTCTCTCCAAGCTTTTTTCAGCCTCTCAGCAATGCTGTGTACTCTGTTTAGCAGCCTCGAGCACTCTAAGCTGAGAAACACAACCTAGGAAGGAAACTGTGTCCCAGGCAGTGACAATGACGGCACAAGAAGGGTTTTCTGCATCGTGTATTTGCACAGAGAGTTCTCAAATCTGTCTGCTATTGCTACAAGCTCACCAGTGCAGCTGGAAATGCTGCAGTTGAAACCAGAGCAGCCTTTTCTCTGCTAAAAAATATCCAGAAGTGGCACAGCATTTTGTGCAGCATTTGCCATTCAGAACGCAAGGGAGAAGCGCCAGCCTTGCTGCTGTACTCAACATTTATTGGCATGGCCAGGACCCAACTGTGTTGATCCTATTTGCTTTTGGAGAGAAGGAATACTGATAGAAGTAGCAGTAATAATAATWAAGATTCACCCAATCAAATGAGGGATGCTACATTTAATGAAAGTTCACCTCATCCAAATGGATGAACTCATTGCACAAAGGAAGTTCTCTTTCAGGTCAGCATACACTTATTTACACAATCTTTTAATGTATATGTTTAAACCTGAAACCATTTTCAGGGCAAATATAATAGAAAATACAATTCTTTGGTTCAATGATTCTGGTGTTTACTCTCTTGCTTAAATAACCATGACTTACAGTCCACTTTTTTTTTTAGAGATGGATATATATTATAAATATAGAAGAGTAACTGGTACAGCAATCCAAAATTGTACCTACTGGCAAATGTAACAAAAGTTTAGGTGTGTTTGGCTTAGTTTCCACAAAAAAAAGTATTAAAAATTCAGAAATATARATTCAAAGACCATACAAAAGAATCAAATTTCTATTGATGAGTCAGAAATTAAACATTTCTATATTTTTATGCAGAAAGATTTAAAATTTTTGGTGCTTATTTGGGTTTTTTTTAAATCTTTTGGCATTATCCCCTTACCAGCCAGGTAGTGRAACACCTTACTGGTATCACAGGACCTTTACTAGTATAAATTACTTCCCTTTGGTAATCAGAATTAATATTAGAAATGAGTATTACTTTATACTTCTGTGCAGGTGTCCGTGCTGGAAAATTTACTCTATTCCAGCTATAATTCCTAATATAAACTGCTCACATTCACTCAGACTCTTTAAATTGATGCAAAAAGAAAATGACACTTTTTACCAAAAAGCATCAGAAAATTCAAAATTGACTAATATTTTTGCACAGAGGTCCCTAGCACTAACCATACCTTTTAATGGACATATAGCATAGCTGCATTTCTTCCACAGCAACTCAAATTACTACTAATAATGTCTATGCAATTAAATAAAATGCTGATATATTTTAAATATAAGATAGATTTCCCACTCCTATTTCCATTCATTTTTTTCCCCAACAGCTTCAGTTCTTGTAAATGTTTTAACACTGTAACCTCTGTCAAATGAGAATGAACTGATCCTTATCTCTGATCTAAGTCAGTGTAAATCATTGTCTGTTAATAACAAAATTCAGCTCTTACATGCATAAAAGGAGCTCTATTTAGCACCAGCTCCTGTGATTTCAGCTGCAGGTTTTGTGTTTTCTTTATAAGTATCACCAGAAGAAACAGAATGCAAACATCTCCGAGCTTGAACTCTGGTTTGAGCAGATGATCACACACACAAATAATCCCCCACTACTCATTACCTTKAGGTATACAAGTTTCCCCAAAAGCACTTTTAGGTAATTTACTCAATCATGGCCTATAAGTTTATTTTCAAGAGGTATTTCAAGAAAGTTCAGGAAAATTTTACTGGAATTACTAAGGCATACATTTTTAGACTCACATGCCTAAATTTAGTTTTTAAGCCCAGAATTAGACATCAAAATAGAGCTGTAAAACCTTCAAATGTTTCAGATACACTCAGATTATACATCGCAGCTTCAGAGGAATTTAAGCTTGTATTTAAATTGTTGCAAGCTTGTATTTAAATTATTGCAGTGTCCAGCTGGCCCYTGCTGGCTGCCCTCTCTCTCTAACCCATAGTGCCAGGAAAGCTGAAGGCAGCAGCTCAACCACAGCAGTTCCATGGGAATGGCTGGGGAAGGACCTCACCACCCACTCCACTCCCAGGTTCCCAGCTCCTSAATCTCCTGCCACGTGCATTTGTGCCTGAGCCACAGAATTCTTTTTCCTAATCTCACCATTACTTGTCTCTTCACAACTTGTCAAATGGAAAAAGCACAAAGCACTCAAGCAATAAAAAAAACCCCACAAATGCTCTGAAGAGTTTTATGTTAAGTGTGAAGAGCAGCTAAAATTCAGCAGCAATGCAGCTGCCCATGGCTATTCAAACCACAAAGCAGCTGAACTCCCCTGATGGCAGTGACAGGCCAGCAGCAGCAAAAAGGGAGTTTTCAGTGATCATTAAAAAGCCATGTCATGCAATGCTAAAATCACCCTCCTCCCCTACTGCTGGCCATGTAAACAGGGCCCTTTGGCATCCAGTGGTGCTTTATTAACAGAGCAATGAGCTGGAGCTGCCAGGTATGGCACACAAGCAGTCCTCTGTGATCCCAGGAGGATGGCAYTCACCACCAGCAGGAACCACCAGCTTGCTCTGACTTCCCTCACCTAGACACGAGACCCAAAAATAATGCTTGAGATATGAAGGACAGGAYTAATCTAATTGAAATTTCAGTTATTTTAGTGAGCCACATCCAAGCCTYAGCTGACAGAACTCCACACAGGTCCATGGAGAGCAGTGGGTGTCAGGGAAAGTCACCGTTCAGGCATTTGCTATAGGCAGGGCTCCTGTCCTCCTAATTCTCCAACAAATTAATGTTTCCTGGAAGCCAAGACCCAGCAGAAAAGGCAATATCTAAGTATCTATATCCTGCTCTGAGTCTGAGCTGTAAACCAAGCTATATTTTAATGTTAAAATATTATACTTTTATTTATACTATTTTATTGATGCTCACACAAATAGGTTCTGAACTCAACTCCAGTGTGATAAATTCTCATTATTCCATGTTTACACCATTTATGGCCCACTGTGCCTACAGAATGGAGTAACTCGGAGCCCTTTCAGATACCCCTCCTAAGATACCTCATTTTTATACAGTTCAGGTGGAAKATCTGCTTATTTTGCATTATATGCTGTGTATTTTACCCAAAGACATATTGTACACAGCCATTAAGTGAAATGCCACAAATGCTAATACCTAGACTACAATATATAGGGAGACAAAAACATGCTAAACTAAAGGAAAAAATACTCCAGGCTGTGAAGTGTAACAAAAAAGGCCCATGATGACAGTTTCATCTGGAAATAGCAGACTGAGACATATTAAAATTGGTTTATTGTCTCCCTAATGAGGCAATGTATGYAAAGCCCCAAATACTCTATAATCAAAGTTACCAGCTAGTGTAAGCTTTGAAAAATGAGAAGCAAATCTATAGCTGATAATTAACAACTT
This sequence comes from Cardinalis cardinalis, assembly GCA_014549065.1. Taxonomy (NCBI): domain Eukaryota; kingdom Metazoa; phylum Chordata; class Aves; order Passeriformes; family Cardinalidae; genus Cardinalis; species Cardinalis cardinalis. Next base: position 371,213 of record JACDOX010000155.1, on the reverse strand, counting down.
CCTTCAYTGTTGACTACACAGGAAGGAGAAGGGTGTTTTTACTGCTGCTCTTCTCTGCTTTAGTGCACGATGCTGCTGCACTGTGGTCCAGCTCAGAACACAGGAACTGCTTCATTTTTTCCCCAAAACTCTTGAGAGCTGCAGTCAGGAAGGCCTACTTTTTGTACCCTAAAATGCTAATGCCATTTCTTCAGTTAGACTGAATTAGAATGATCTGCATAATTAGAACAGATCATAAGGTTCCAAGGTTATCTGTGGTGTTGTGAAGACATCAAGCTTTTTCTTATCAGAGTCTGCTTTCCTAGGCTAAGTATAACTCATCCTTGTGCAAACATAAATCCYTAAATACATGTGAAAGTCCTTAAATACATGCAAAAAGCCCCATGCCACCAAATATTTGTAATCTACCAACAGAATCTATTCAATAATAAGAGAGTGAATCAGAGCTAAACACCTCTACAACCCGATTCTAATTCTTCCAAATTTCAAACAGAGGTTTATTTTTTCTGACCACATTGGAAAAATTAGTAAACTTGACTTTTCCAACAAAACCTGTAGAAGCTACAATACTCAGGTATATGGTAAGGCCTCTATTATACTCAGGTATCTAGAGAACAGAATATGCAGAGATTTCATCTGAACCCAGCTGCTTCCTACTGAAGGGCAGCACAATCACTTGGACTCCAATCTCCTACCAGGCTGCTACATCAAAAGCATCTCTTCCTTCAAATCAACTACAAATACTTCAAGGTTTATCAATGTTCTTTCAATGTTCCACAGCCTCAAAATCATACATGAACCTACCAAATTAACTAAAACACGGGGGAAAGGATGTGAGCCACTGATTAAATTGACTATGTGAAATGTTTCCCCCTAAGATACAAGGGTTTTCAAAAATCCAGAATTATCTCTGGCTGTATATTCCTAGCTGGATGTATTCACTGCTGTGAGGGGGTTTATATTTTGCCTTAAAACACCTCACATTTAAACTAGGTTTGCAAAAGTGCCTACATGCAAATCAAAATACTACTTACTCATTTGCCCAGGGCAATAATTATATTTTATAAAGTTGTCAAATATCCTTTGTTTCTTAATCAATCTTCAGGGCCTGTGGCAGACAAGCAGGTTTTGTGACTTCTAACTGTAAAATTTCAGGACTATTTTTAAACATTTAAATTAAACAATGTGCGTGGYTGTACCCACTGAGTATTTCAAGGTTCCAATGAAAACTCTAAAACAATAATAGATAGCACAGAAAACTGAAATACAAATCCACCAAATCAAACCTCAAAATCATTGGGTAAACCACAAAATATTTCAATATCTACTGATATTGAAATATCTACTTGATATATTTCAATATCTACTTGAATCCCTTTTATTGCGGATGAGAAATAATAAATTCCAATACAAAAGTTTATCCTTGAGACCTAGTGYTCACTGAAGAAATAATAGCACTCCCATGCTTCTGACACTGACACCTGTATAATTTGAGTTTGGAAAGCATAAAAAGAAACAAGCCACATAATCAAAAAGAACTTGCACATCTCAGTTAAAATACATAGATATATTCATTCAGGGCTGGATCTGGCCATTATTAACATTAGAGAAAAAAATGCCTCTCAGACTGTAAAACTGCAGAAGATCAGAGTTATGACCAAGGGATACCACACCTAAAACTCTGTCATCATGTCAAATATCTGTCAGATATCTTCATATTCTGGACATCATCTAAATGGAAATTTTCCTTCATGGGTCTCATCATCTGCACTTTCACAGACCAAGCTCCCTCTTGTTCATARTCCTGACTCATATCCATCACCATTTGGGAGCAAGTGTGTATCTTTGCAGGGCTTCAGAATTCCATCTGTCCTGCCTGAGATTTCCTGAAGTACAGATAAATTCCACTGAATAACACTGCAATATGGGGAATGTATACATTTAGAGCAGCATATGGAAAAGCAATATTTAAAAGTACTTCTCATATATTAAAAATATACATGTGATTTAGGAATGAAAAAAAATAAACTAAGGAGGAGGAAAACATCATCATTAGACTACAAAAATCTATGGCAAAAGTTTAGGATCCAGATATAGGCTCAGTTGGGTAGAATATTCTGCAACRGTTTATTCCTTCAAGAGTACGTCCAAAGAACAAGAGACCATATGTACCAGAAAGTGTGTATGGAACACACTCAGAAAACAAACAGAACACCCCATTCCCTCCAGCTGGCCACTCTGGTTTCGTGTCCACACGAGGGGTGAAGTGCTGGCTGGCAGCACAGGGTCCCCATTGTGGTATTGGGCAGTGATGCACAAAGAATCAGCAGAATGAGCAGAACCTTTTCTTTACTGCACTACACCCAAATCCAGCATTTAAACCCTGATGTGGACAAACAGCTTCACTGCACAGCCCATTCTTGGCTGTTCTGGGATGTTTGCAGAGCCACCATCACAACCTCAGATCAAGCCACCCTTAGTTAATATTTGTAAAATAACTGAGTTTTGCACACTCATCCTTTTGATAGAGTCACAGAGTAACTGAGGCTGGAAAAGACCTCAAAGATCAGAGTCCCACCTTGTCCCCAGSCCAGGGCCCTGAGTGCCACCTCCAGCCCTTGCTGGGACACCTCCAGGGATGGGCACTGCAAAGCTCCCTGGGCAGCCCCTGCCAAGGCCTGAGCAGCCTTTCCATGGGGAAATTCCTGCTGTGCCCACCCTGAGCCCAGCCTGAGGCCGTTCCCTCTGCTCCTGTCCCTGTTCCTGGGAGCACAGCCCGGCCCCCCGGCTGTCCCCTCCTGGCAGGGACTTGTGCAGAGCCACAAGGGCCCCCCTGAGCCTCCTTTGCTCCAGGCTAAGCCCCTGCCCAGCTCCCTCAGCCCCTGCTGGGCTCCAGCCCCTCAATGTGTCTCAAGCCATCAAAGGCCCAGAACTGGACAAAGCCCTCAAGGTGTCTCACCAGTGCTAAGTATTTTTTGACAGAAGATATGGATACATCCTTTACCCTGCTCAAATAAAGCATCTTTTCTCAATTTTTTTCCATYGACACACAATTTCCCAGTTTTCCAGTCCCACATCTATGGAATACTGAAGAGGACTCTCTCCCAAAGAGTTTTAAATCAAGTACAATTTGTTTGGAGATTTCTTTTAAAACAATTTCTGGTTTTAAAGAAACCAAACACTTCTGAGCCATACTTTTTGCCTGGTTTTTCTAAACAATACAATGAGAAAWCCTAATCAATAAACATTCTCTCATGAGAACTTGTAAACATTTTCCAAATTCATCCCCTGTTGTCATAAACTCAGCTCTGAAAGAACATTGTACTTCGACAGCAGGGAAAAGAGATGCTGAGAAAAAAAATGAAAATCAAAAACACACAAACAAATTAAAAGCACACAATCAAAAACATGCCCATTTTTATGTTAGAAATAAATCCCTGGGGACTATTGCAATACACATTCAAACATCTGAAAATAAAACACCAGCTTCCAGGAAAACACCCTCAACTTCAATTTTGTCTGTTCTGATGTCACAAAAAATTCAAGCTTTATATGAACTGCAAGATTCATTCATTCAAGTTCATACAATTTAAAAAGCCAGGTTTTTTCTGCTGTTGTGTTTTTGGGGTGATCCAGTCACAGTTCACATTGCAGGTAGCACTGTCTCCAAAGCTGTAAAAACCTTTACTAGCACAAAGAAATTGCAAAGCAGGAAAAAGTTTAAATTATTGCAGAAATAAACCTAGAATATAAATGGTGCTATAAAACCCTACTTGTTTCAGCACTTTTTTTTTGTACTGCACTGTCACTATCATGTGGCAATCACAGGAAATCTATTCTTCAAGAACGAGCTCTTMGCCACTCTTGAAGAGCTAAAAATGCCTTTTTTCCAGATGGCCTAATGATAATGGCTTTTCACAGATCAGCTGCAAAAGTTGGTTGTTTTGTTCTCACTTCAGTTAAGTAAAATTCCAGAAATGCCACAGTCAAGTTAATCTCAAAGAAAACAGATATAATGAATACAGAATCAGGGGACTTGTGGAAACAGTGACTTCAGTGGAAATGCTTTATTCAGCTCTGCATCACCAAAYCTCACGCTGTGAGATCTTGTGGAGCTACTCCAGCCAAGGGCAGGAGCTCTTAGGACCAGGACCAAGCTTGGACACACACCCAGAGACTGGGAGCATCTTTCTTGTYCACTGACCATAAGCTCAGCATCTCTACCGAACCCGAGCTCTGACAAGGAGAACACAAGGAAAGGAGCATCACAGCTTAATTACAGCCCAGTAACTGTGGTCCAGCCTCTGAGCAGCCAGGRTGCTTCCCCACAGAACCCCAGGCAGAGGGCAGCTGTGGGAGTTTCCACCAGGACTGTGGGGCTCTGTGATGCTCTCGAGCCTTTTCCCCTCCCTGAGCAGAGATGCCCAACACCGGCGCCTTTAGACCCGACTGCATTTCTGCAAGGAGAGGAGCAGAACTAAAAAGGGCACTGGAGACAAGAAACCAGGATCAWCAGAAGCACAAAAGCACAGGTCATAAATTGCCAGCTTCCAGAAACAGGGAGCACAAATTTGGGAAAATATAACCCTACTTGTGCTCTGCAGCTTCCACTTGTTYCCTGTAAATCCTTCAGTGGCCAATGTCACAAAAAGGACAGTGTCCTGGAAGGCTTTCGCTCCGCTGTGCAAAAGTTGCTCTCATGATCATAAATCTGAAGGTGTGAGGGAGCACTGCAGAACCAGTTCCCACTTCAGGAAATTTCAGCTGGCCACACACCAAAATTAGCAAACTGAGGCCACTGGGTTTGATCTGAAGCACCACACTGAGCACATAAACCTCTAAAATACCCTCAGAGTACCTTACGTGTCTTGACAGGCATTTCCAGACTCACCTCKGTCTATTATAAATAAGGAATTTTCAAAAAATCTCAGAGAGCCTTTGACTTCAACAAAAACAGAATCAGTTCATCCTACTAGCAGTTGGTTGGAAAATCTTATAGACTCTATAATAATAAATTGCATCTAGATAAAAACTGACTGATTTTTTTTAAGCASGAGCAACACCCACAGCAACAAGGAGAACTCAGTACATCAGTGGTTTAATGCATTTAAAACAAAACTCAAAATCTGTTTTGTAAGCAAAATGTAAGATTTTTTTCTTATGTTCCAGAAAGCTTAACAAATCTCCCCCCCACCTTATTTTCAGTTCAAAGTTTCCACTACTTTTAACCAATATAATTTTACTTGATTATCATTCCATCAAATCACTAGTTATCATAAGAAAACTACATTTTCACCTGACTTAAAACTTATTTAACTCATAGAGCTCAAAATTTCAACATAGACATAGTTAAGTCGTATAAACCCAGTAGAGAAAGCTAAAAGGGTCAGAATAACTACTTAGAATACCTAAAAAACAAATTCCAAAACACAGCTTGCCATTTCTATTAATCCTTCTCTTTATATTGCRATGTTTTTGGAAAGCTTTTCAGCAAAAATAATCCAATACAAATAATCAGTGAGATACAGACTGTGTTTAATATATTTTAAAATACTGTCTACAGTCTTTAATGAGAATCAATCCTATTCCTGCAAAATTTTAAAAACATGTAATGTGGRTTTTTTCCCATCCAACTTGTTCACATACATGTTTGCTTGTTTAAGTATAAAATCCTGATAAAATCACATCACTTGTTTCTGATAATTCCATTATTAAGCACACTTTAAATGCCTGATACTAAGCATAGTCACACACAGGAAAAAGCAGAAATAGAAATAAATTTCAGCTGGAAGATTCCTTCCCCRAAAAACAATTTTTTTCCCAAAAAATAACCACTACATAAATGAAACTCATGTCTGAATATGTTTGTAATACATCAGTATTTTCAACAACAAAATGCAAAGGCAATATATTACACCAGACCCTGATCTAGGACAGGCTGAAACAATAAAAAATCCCTGGCAAAACGAAGAAAGCAAAAAAGATGCTGAAAACAATCAGAATTCTGCAAAGGGAAAAATCAGTTTGGGAGGACTTGGAGCAGAGCAGCCTCGTGAGAAGGAGGGGGGAGCACAGCAGTGCAGCCTGAGCAGCAGCAGCTCCTCTCCCTGCACAGAGCAGGAGCCTCTGCCTGGAAATTCAGCTTTTCCTCGCAGCACTGCACAAGCTGGCTCTGCCTCCGCTCGCCCTCGCTCCTCTCTGAAATGGTATTTTAACTTCTCGTCATAAAAAGATATGATTCCAATGTTTATACTATGAGCTACATTTATCTTTAAGAGCAAGATGTTGGGTTTAGCTCTAATGATGAAAAAAGCCTTTAAAAAGGAAAACTCATCACAACTCATTATGGACGATAAAGGCCACAATTTAAGGATTCTGTAACTCCAACGATGATCATTTTAAAGTAGATTTATAGCAGAAAATAGTTAGATACTTTTACTTCAGTTATAACTTTCCATTTTGTAATTTAACACTCCTTTAGTTCATATTTGCACATTAAAAATATAGCTTGAGAAGTCCATCATTAAATACTTTTAATAAGTGCAATAAATAAATTTTACAGTGCGCATAAATCTAAGAACAAAACACAGCTTAAATTGTTAATCTTACACTTTTTCTCATTAATTGCAATACATAAACATATGTTTTATACAAAGATATTTGCTACAAAATAAGTATAATAAATACAGTTTACCACATGTATTAATCTTAATAGTTACAAGCTGTTAATCTTATATATTAGGTAATAATTTGCAATAAATAATTGTTTATTATCTTGATGTCTGCTTGTCTTGGGTTTTAGCAATATGCAATAAAGAAATGCAATTTTGAATAATTTGATTGTAAGACTGCTGGGAAAATACTGTAAGTTATAATTAGCTGAGGGAGGATTTTGTTCACTAGATGAACCATAGAGATATAGTTCAATAACAGAAACATGCATTATTGCTAACATAAATAATTTAAAAAGTTAACTTCTGTTTCAAGCAATAAGATTTTTTAAAAGTTAAATGCAAATAAAATTAGTAAAATATTTCACATTCTTTACTTCTATCATTTTGTGTTCACTGAAAACMGCAACAAAAACCAGAGAAGCATTTCAGCTTCCTATGATTTTTGGCACAACCCACACATATCTGTCTCCCACTATCAATACCCACCTGCTCAAAAGCAAATCAGATTTCAGCACCAAACCATCTTCTGTCCAGTTCTAGTAGAACACAATTTCTCATGTTTATTAATCTTAATATTGTTTCTCTTATATAGAACTGGTAATAATTTGTCACAAACATTTGTTCATTATCTTAGTATTTTCTCTCACTTTGGTATTTGKTAACTTGCAATAAAGAAATGCAATTTTGAATAATTCAATTGCAAGACTGCTGGGAAAAAGGGTAAATTCTAATTAGCTGAGCAAGGACCCAGTGGCTTTAAAAGGAGACTGGTGCTTCTTCTCAGAAACTCTAAAAGTTTGCTTTTTATCAAGTAAATGTTCCCTCAACTTAGGCAAAGAACTGCAATTAAGGCATTCCAAACACATCCCTTCTACACAAACAAAAGGACAGGCACAAAAAAATTTCAGTAGAAGTCCTCAAACCCTAAGGTGCTTGTGGTGGGCATTAACAACAGGATATAGTTTGCATTTTTATGCAGCAGGATTTTGCACTTTTTTTTGCTTACATATCCTAATACAGATAAATAGAGAAATGAAATCTGCCTGTAAAATATATACAAAAAGAAAAAGTAAAGCTTCTTGTGAACCCTAATCTGGCTCTGTTTCCAATCTGTAAAGCATTACAAACGCAACCAGTACAGAACAAAATAAAATCCATCAGAGATCACAGTACTTCAGAATGTTTATTGCCAAAGTTACTATGCACATACCTATAGTATCTCTGAAAATTATCTACTGATAAATATTGCTACAACCACCAGCATTTGCAAAGAAATGCCATTTACTATAAAAGGAGTCCTGCATTTCTGAGTTTTATGACATGCAAATTCCAAACACTCCAATGCTGTAATCGTTGTCCCACCTCTTCACCTGGGTCAGTTATCTAACCAAATTGCTTGCATTTTGTTTAAACATCATCTAAAAATTATCAGTAAACCACCAGAATTGGCTGAGATAAGGACAGAAACTTCTCATTGAATGATCAGAATCTGGTGTGTGAATATATCCCCACTGTAAACTGCAAAGATGAAGCAAATAATTTACCTTTCTAGAAATTTTAACTGAAAAAAATAAGGCAATTTATAATGCAGTTATAGGAACCTTAGAATGCAGTTTGRTAAAACTGCCAGTGCTAAGATCCTGCCAAACAGTGGTGAAAGAAGAATTTATTTGTAGGTAGATTTGCACAAGTGTACTGATATGTAAAGATTTTAAGCTAACAAAATTTAGAAACACGTTGTTAAAATCAGAAAATATTACAGTGTTAATCATTAGATAAGTTGAAACATAACAAAAACAAAGTCAGGGTGAGAGAAAAACAAAACCACTCAAATTAAAACCTTACTCCAACTTGCCTTGCCCAAATAGTCCCATTGATTTTAATGGGACTGTGTGAATAAATAAAGCCTGGAAGAGAACAGGATGAACAGTGTCAGAGCTAGGACAGAATAAATTCAGAGACTCTTTCCATAACATCCAGGGAACATTTCCATCTAGAACTCAACTGGATACCACTACTTCAGGCACTTAAATGAATTTGTACCCAGCACGGAACAGGAGAAAAGAAATCGGAATCCTCTGTTCGCCAAGGATAAAAGGAAAAGATCCTTAAAAAAAAAAAAGTGGGGTTTTTACATCAGATGAAAGGCATTTGTTAAACAAAGAGCTGAAGAAGTCTGCTATTCAAATGAAACACTSTACTACAAAAACACAGCGAGACAGGCATTATTAGAGGCTTCACAGCAGATGGAAAAGCTACTTCGTTGTAGCCTAAAGATGTAAAACGCAATCCCAGTCCCTAAGTGGCACTGGTACAACTGTGGAAATCATAGAGCCAGATGAAGCACATAAATTTCCCCCATGAACAATTGTTTTCATTTCCCTCCCGCGCCACCGGGCACCGCGGCCGCTGCGCGCTCCCGCGGCCGGGCACGCGCGCGGGGCTGCGCGGGGCTCTGCTGCCACCGCCCGGCCGCGCCCGGTACTGCACCCCGCGGGCCCCGCGCGGGAAAATTCCCGATTTCCCGGCGTGAACGGCGGGAACCGGAGCTAAAAACGGGCTCGTGGGCACCTCGCACCCGAACAGGTCCCTTCCCACACGTACTGCTCTCCTGCTCTCCTCGAGTCGCCTTCAGCAACAGCTGCACGTGCTGCTCTCCACAAACCCAAACAGCAGCTCTCTAAAGTAACATTCTTAAAACTACCAAATGTATTAAATGTATAAATGTAGCTCTATACAATCCTCACCCAGTATTGCCATATAAACAGAAAAGGTTTAGGTGACCACAAACCCGTACAGCAACTCTAAAGTAAAGTTCTTAAAACTAGTAAATGTATTCAATACTCTGTACAACCCTCACCCAGTATTGCCATATGAACAGAAAAGGTTTTGGTGAGGTTTATCTTAGCAAGGTTTTGGTGAGGTTTATCTTAGCAAGGTTTTAGACACTTGCCCAATAGCATTGTTTACTGTATTAGCAAAAGTGGCCTTTGAAAAAAAACCCCACGTGTTTTTACATCCGATAAAATGGATTTTGTAAAAACAAAGCGTAAAATTCTGCTATTCAAATGAAGGTCAATGTCATCTTTTGGACAATTAATTTCATGTTATAAATCTAACATTACTCATTTCACAGTAATGTAGTTATTAGTGTGGAACTCCATGAACACGATTTTTTTAATATAAAAAGTTACCCATTATTATTGTGGTTTTTAAGAGGAAAATGCTGTAATAAATTAAAAACCSTGTTGGGTGAAAACCAAAATATGAGCAGAATTTCAGAAATCTGAATATGTCTGCTGGAATGGTTCCATCCTTCCATTTTCTGTTTAATAAAATACCTTRCAATTCTCAGTCATGTCCAAACAAGACCCAGACCCTGGAAGTGGTCAAAGGCAGAAATGGCAGTGAGGTCCCTCCAGGTAATTGAACAGGTCACAGATGTCTAATTCTCATTTATGCTCYTCATAAGAGCCCTTTTGCAGCTCTTTGTGAATAGCAAGGCAATGCACTCATTTTTAGTCCATATAGATGACAAACTCCTCAGCTTTGAGTAACTCTTCCAGAGGCAGCAACGGCAATTTCCCTCTACCCCCAAAATTGCACGGGAAGATCATCCTAGACAGTARCAGGAACATAAATGGAGCACAAACACAGTGCCATTGATATAGTATTGGACATTTTTATCTGTTTGGGCAGYTCATGGCATCATCTCTAGGATCTTCTCATAATTTGGCAACCTTGTCTTTAAAAAAAAAACCAAAAAAAACAGATCATGCGTGTTTCAAAGTTCCCCGATCTGCTTCTATGCCACTTTTTTTAACCTCAAGCTCACAGGATACATTGGCTATTTCTGGCAAGGTAGCCAACAAAAGATGGGAGCAATCCTATGCAGACAAAATTCAAACAAGTAGAAGAGGAAGGAGGACACAGATCTTTGTCWCAGAAAAGTGAGAAACATCTTCCATTAAGGTCACACTGCCTGAAAAGTGAATGACAACACAAAGTAAGTGGTGCCACAAAAACCTCACTGCCCATAACAGGACTGACTGCCTGTGTCCAAACTGCTGCTCCTCCTGGCTTTGAGGGACAAAAATCATCTGCAGAGAAGCTGCCAGAGCTCTGCTCCCCTCCCCAGGAAGGGCCACAGCAGAGGCAGGAGTGGCCCTGAGCTCTGTTCCAGCCCAGAGGGTCCCTGCAGCCCAGGCTCTGCCCTGGCCTTGCTCCCACCTTCCTTCCAGCCAGGCTGGAGCAGGGCTGGGGATCCTCTGCACACRAGGAGGGCAGTCACCAGCAGTCCCTGCAGGACTGGGTGGAAATGGGACATTTTGGAGCATCCTCCCAGCCTGCTCAGGGCTGCGCTGCAGTGCACACGCTGCATGGGATCGCTCTGGGYTCCTTCACTTCTCTCCTGTTTCCAGAGCCAACAGTAAGAAATTAACAGGGCTTGCATGTAACAACAGTTAAAGCAGAGACAAATTCTAAATGTAAACCCCCAAGAGTTTAATTGTAGAAAAATTACCAAACAATACCTAGGTCAGGTCTCCTGTTGCATGTTACATAGAGTGAAGCTGCTCCTTGGTCACGAGTTTTCATTTTGGAATGTGCTTCATCACCTGCACCTCCTCCTCCTCCTCATGACCCAGCCTCTTTCTTGTTCATCCCACTGCCTCCTTGTCTCCCACCCTTTGCTCCCCTGGCCTCGCTGCCCAAGCTGGCAGTGCCAGCAGAGCCCAGCCTGAAAATCCCAAAGCATTTTATTAATTTAGGCTTCAGGCCAGGCCATGCCATGCTTCAACACCCCTGGGGTAGCTGGGAACCAGCACCTACAGTCAAACTCCAAACTCCAGTGCCAAACTCAAACATTTCAGAATTATAAAATGAATTGACAATTTCAAAGATCTTTATTCTGGATGCAGGCAAAATCTGAGTGCCAATCTCTGTCCACATTGCTCTAAGACATCTGAAGTTACAGAAGCTCCTATTCTCCCAGATCATAGTAATAAAAAYGCTTTATTATCCTGCCCATGTTCAGGATGTTTCATCTTCCCACTGTGTGGGTTTCACACAGTTTAGTTCACCAACTCCCCAGCTATTTCAGGTCTACCTACAAAAGGATTTCTATACATGTGAAAAGCATCACAATTTCACTGCACAGAAAAGCTCCAAGGGAAGCCTTGCTATTACACAAAGAAAGGAATTTTTTTGAAAGTTTTTTTTTCTTTTAGTGCTGTATGGACACAAATTTTTTTTTTCTAGACCATATGATAAAAATTGACACCATGAATAACCAGATATTAAGCAGCATGTTATAGATCAGTTTGTACTGGCAAACCTGATACTTATTTCACCAGCATCATTTGCTCTTCATTAACACTTCTTTATTAATTCTTAATATCATTTTGATATCATAAAAAATCATCCCTACTGACTCTGCCCAAAAGAAATACTAAATACAATGCTAATATGATACAATGGAAAATTGCTAAACAATAACATGGATCTCTAAGAAAATTTGATATAGATTTCCTGTAGTTTCCCTGCACTATTTTCAACCCTTTTCACAAGGGATACAGCAAAATGGCAATGAAAAGTGAATTTCCTGCTGTTACAGCTACTTTGGATGCTCATGCTTCTGTTCCTGTGGAGCCAGCTTGGATCAATTTCAAGAAAATAGCCTTTATCTACACTTTTGCACAGAAAACACATTTCTGTTTTCAGGAGATGCAATATTTGTCTATGGCCAGTATTTCAATCTGCAGCATAACATTGTTGTAACTTGCATATAATTAAAGCATCCCATACTATCAGAGAAAGACAAAGCAATTGAGGAAAATTATTTTTGCATTATATAAAATAGGTAGAGAAGTATCTAGTTCAGAAAATTTAATAAGATTTATGCACTGTACATAGACCTGCACATAAACAGAGTATAGTTTTATCTGCTGAAGGAGAAACTGAAAGTTATCTGGAAATTGGTATTGTCACAATATTGGGCCTGAAGATGCTTGCACTGATTTTTAGATCATCCAAACCTGTGAGCTGGTCAGGATTTTGGAGCTGTTGCAGTTATTCCTAACCCAGCTGCCAGGTGTGACAATTGGAGGTTACAGCCCACCCTTGTCAGCAAGAAGACACTGAAAGAAATCACTTCATTTGYTTTGGGACACAGCCACTCAAGCAAATGAATGCCCAAAGCAGCAGCACACCAATTTACTTACTCCTCCTTCACTGGAGAGTTGGGAATAACTGAGGGGCTGAAATCTCACAGCAAGAGTGTAAAGGCACACGTACACACATTCACACCAGAGTCAATCTCATCACAGCCAGCATTTAAATATCCTTTATAAAAAATAAATAAAATCCCATAGACATCAAGGGTGCAAGAGCAGACCCATTTCAGTTTGAAAAAACACCAGACAAGAGRCCAATGAAATTGGAATCAGCCACCTTTCATCCTGTTCACAGGCAGTCAAATCATGCACCTTTTACTRTTTCAGCTCTGTTGGATAAATATGGACAGGCATTAAATAAACTGCACACTCTAAATAGACATATCTGTTCTATACCTAAACAAATCACTGCATCTCTGCAAGGAGAAATACTGCACAAGAATTATTAATCAGAATTTGAGCTCAGACTCTTATAGGGTTGCAGTAGACCCGAGTTGATGACAACAGCCTGGCCAGGCCCTTGCTTCAGTGCAAACAGAAATCTGAGGTGCACCAGGACAGACAGACAAACCCCTAAATTAGAAGCCAGCATTTCCTAGCTCTTGTACTAGGATTCACTCTACCAGAAGCCTTGTTCCCATCTTGGATGCCAACTCTCTGGAGCAGCAAAAGTGACTGCACAACGTGAGCACCGTGCTCAGCTCCAGAGCTCAGGGTTCTAACRCTGAAACAGCAAAAAACAACTGCTGCAGCTCAGTTTGTACCATTGMACGCCAATTTCCAGATATTTAAAAGGAAAAATGGTAGAAAATATTTGCTTTTATTATTTTTAGAAGGTAGAGGTTCCTCTTAATAAGGACTTCAAGTACCAAGTACAGCAGGTACAGCTTCCTCTCTAYACACTCCATAAATCTGCTTCTTCAATATACAATTCAAAAAAGCCCCAAATTGCTATTGCTATCATGATAAACATTGGAAAGTTCTGCTTGACCTTTTATTAACATTTTTCTATACCAATATGGTTCTTGTGCTACAAGCACCCTAAGGAATTATGAAAAATACTTTTTTCTCTAGTTTAGCCCATGTGCACTTAATAGGCTCACAAATATAATACCATTATAAAAAAGAAAAACTGCCAACACTGCTAAAAAAATTGTCATAACACTAAATTATTATATAAATATAAAAGGAGTATGTCTGTAAAATATTCACTCAATGAACATCCCAAGGTGATGATTTTGCTATGTTGTTTTTATTCCTGGGAGATCCATAACACATTTGGATATGCCACATGTCACCACATGAATCAGGCAGTTAATGCATGTGCTTTTTAGAAGCAGAGATGTCTTCCCAATAGAATGTGCTATAAAAAAATGTTGAGATTCTGCTGCTTTGTCTGATAGGCATAATTTAATGTCTTGCTTATAATGCTGCATCTTAAGGAAAAATGTGCACTGTCCCATGTAGTTATTTACAATATATTACTAAATCTATGCAAATATATTTCCCTGAGCTTGGTATTATATAAGAAAGGTCAACAATGTTTGAAATATTTTGAAACACATTCCCAATATATTTTGTATATAGCACTAATGTCCAATATAAAAATATATATCTTAATATATTTTCAGATATTTCTATTCATTTTATCTTGCTGTAGATTATTACAATAAATATGTGGGAGGGTTTGMCTTAAGACTATAGAAATTGGCCTATCAAGCTATGGCTTTTCATTAAGAGTGCTAATTTATACATTTGTTAAAAATGCAGCATTTAAATTGCCACATGACAGTACTATTTAACAAAATAAATTTTAATAGTCACTATTAAACGCCATTCAAKAATAATTTTTCTTAAATGAGTGTCTGTTTAAGGGGAAAAAGTTTGAGGTCTGTTTCCTATGCAGTTTTTTTCACTGTTTCTTCCATTTTCCTGTTTTTCCACTCACATTTAAACACAAGATCCTCAAATACTGTTTACCTGTCCCATGTGGGGATAAATACTTGTCCAAAGGGACAAGTGGCTTTTGTGCAAACTCTGGACATTTGATCCCATTTACATATCCTCTTRTCATTTCTACCTCTACATCCAGATTAACAGGTTTGTTCCTACAAGTGAAACTGTGTAAGTGATGAGCAGCTTATAAAAACTTTTGCATCTCAAAGCAGGAGTAGGAGTTATAAAGGGAATATAATAATTTTTTCTTTTTTCTCCCCAGTGCACATTAGGGACAGCATGCCTTTTATCTGCACAAGAATGTTTTGGTTTTTTTTAATTCAGGACTTACAAGTTGAAATATGAAGTGTTGCTAATATTCATGTGATATCACTGAAATACTGCACTATTCCTATTTGCCCTAGCAGTAACTGACATATTTCTATATTTTACGTACCTGTGATTTAAAAATAAARGTTCTGAAAATTAAACATAGTCAAGTTGTATATATTAATGACACTTTTTACATTTTTRGGTGAATTCTGTATCATTTTAATAGAGAGCCAAATGAGTTCTGACATTCATTAGTGGTCTTGCAGCCCACATATCTAAAGAAGATCCATAGGTTTTCAAGGCCAAAAGGAATCTCCCYTTCTACTTATTCCAAATTACAAGTGCCACCACACTTCACCAAGCCATTCCCAGGTCACATCCAGCTGGCTGAATCACTTCAGGCAGTGAAGAAATCCAGTTACAATCAGCCATGAAGTGCCAAACCCAGCACCTGGCTCCACAAGTGCCAAGCAAACACAGCCACAGCCAGCAAAAGCCAAGGAGGGACCCAGGAGCATCCTCCAGCTGCTTGCACACCCATATCCATGGGCACATCCCAATTGCATCCCTGCAACATGGGCCAGGTCAAGCTGAGCTCACAGGGTCAGACCTGTGGGKGATGTAACTTGGTGGCCAGCCCTGGGTGTGAGCCACAGGCAAGGGCAGGGCCAGGATGAGATCCATCCCCCATCTTCTCCCAGGTCAGAATTTCCTGTGTACCTGCATTTCTACTGAGGCCTTCTACTGCCATTCTGTATCTTTCCCAAGTATTGCTGGGCRTCTTATGAAATATTTAAGGCATGTAATGTCATTACTCTGTTGATGTTTTCATTCTCTGTGTGCAGTGCTGGTTATTATTAGAATTAATATTTTAATTTCTAACATGTTTCAGTCATCTCTCATGGGTTTTTACTCAACTGGTTCACATCAGTTCTTACCTATTTYATTTATTTTAATGTTAATCACATTAATATTTCTCCTTTTTGTATTTCAACTAGTGATAAATTCATTTCAAAAATTCATTATATAGTTGATTTTTAATTCTAATTACACCTAAGTGTAAGAAATGTTATTCTGAAAGTCTATTCAGGGCCACATTTTCCACAGAAATGTCCCAGACTTTTGTGATGGTGATACAGTTTGCATTTGCAAATCAAATAATACAGTGTGTACATAATTACTTAATCAAAACTACATACACAGCCACTGGGCCTGGTAATATAATGGAGCTTAATCCTGTTTTCAGCATAGGTATTTCTCACATTGCCTTCCTGTTTTCCCCTCAACATGCTCATGAGTGTTTTGTTTTTCCTTYTCCATGCTTAGCGTGGGCTACACTGCCTGTGGATCTCCTACACTTTCATTCATCTGAATTAGACAGTAACACAATCCTTTGAATTGATAATTCACACATGAGGCTGGGCTTAGATCTAGGATAATCCTGGTCAGGAATTAAGTGTCACTGCATGTTTAAACAGACCAAAACTGTACAGAACACTGATAAACAAAGCTGATGTTTAATACCACAACTTGTGATATTATATATACTATAAATTCAGCAGACTGACAAAGGAAAGCTCTCAAAGTTAAAACATACTCAAAAAAACCCCAAACACTACAGCAGGAACAAGCTATGAATAATGCCTACGACTGGCAGATTTTTTTGTTATGAAATTSTTTCTAGGAAAATATTTTGAATTGTGCCCATAATGTTTGCAAGTAAGAACAAGATTTCCATTCAAGACTAGAGTTACTTTCTCAGCATTATCCTTCTCTCACATGTACATCTACACCACCACAAGGCTCACTGCATTTATCAAAGGCTGCAATTTTCTTTTGATGTCAGGGAGATCCTCTACCAACACTGGATCTCTCCACACTGCTCACCCMATTCCAGCCAGCACTGCCAGCTCCTCTGGAACCTCACCATGCATCCCCCTGTGAGTGCACACACAACACACAGGAGGGATGCTCGATGCCTTGAGATCACCTTCCAGGAAACATCTGGACCTCAGCTCCTGTACCCCCAGTAAAGCTCTTTTGCCTTGATTCTCCCTGATATATCCTATTTCAGAAGGGCTGCAGAGGCRCCCTGTTCCTGCCTCCTTCAGCACCAAACCTCCCCACCTATTCTGGCACTTTCACTCTGCTTTCTGTCTGTAATCAATGCACAATATCTGCAAGGGTTCCAGAAGTCCCTTCAACAAAGATATTCACCAAACCTAAATCAAGGAATTTCTGCAGAGGGCTTTAACCAATATCATCAAAAGGAACACATTGCCTTCACACAGGAAAGTATAATTTTCATAATCTCAGAATATATCTGCCAAACATGAACTTTATGTTGCACCAATTCTTGGTGAAGGTAAGGTGACCAGAATCTATTGGTGTATTTAAATAGCAAGTCATTTTGATATTATACTTCAAAAGTAAACTAATTTAGTCAACTAATCTTGTTTATTTCCTAAATATTGTTAGTTTCTATCAGTCCGATGATTTTTCCAGACACTTACATAACAAGCATTAAAAAGATACATTTAGCAGCTACAACTGTTAACATAACAAAGGCTACAGAATCCAGAGGTTATTGCATTCTCCCAAAAGTACTTAAATAATAGCCTAAAATCTGAAGAATTACTTTAATACTTCAATAAAAATAACCCAATTCAAAACATTTTCAAGGAAACATAGCTCCTTGCTCTAGGCTACCGAATAATGGCTGAAAGAAAGTATATAGCTTGTCACTTCTGATTAGAGAACTGTGCCTCTGTGCTTTGAATGAGAGGCATGTCTGGTAATAGGAAGTGCAGATATTAAATTTAATAAAATAACGTGGAATACGATATATATGAAACTTGACCAAGTATAGCACAAAATGTAACATACATTACCCTGCTCAGTCAACTACTGTGGCCTAGCATCTAATGACAGACTTAATTTCTATTTTCCAAGGAGAGTACTACAAAAATATAATTTTCAGATTATACAAATATTTTATCAGACTACGCAAAAAATGTAACAAAAAATTGCCTTACATCGCTACATGAATACCGAACAGCAGCAGAAATTTGTTAGACTATGAAACATTCAGCCTTAAAATTCCACAGAAAGGAATTCCACATTAGGTCTTGTAAATAATTAGTTACAAAGACCCTGATGATAATACATTACAGCATCATATGACCCAGAGCATAGTTCTTTCTTGCCAGGTTTAAGGATTCACTCAGTTTGGGGTTATTTGTTGGGTCATCTTTGGTTGTTTTTTTAACACACAATCAGGATACAGCATTAACATACTGCTTAGGGAAAAGGAAATGCCTTATCTTTGTTTTTGTCTTAATTCTGGCATGCCAATGCAAATCCTAGCAGCTTTGTCTTTCAATGCATTAACCCTCACCTTGTTTTTTCACAATTAAATAAGCTCCACACAGTATTTTCCATTTCCTTTCTAAAGCAGAACTATGCTACCTGTGATATGACACATAAGGGATTTTAAAACAATTCCAAGAGCTAATCCCAGTAAACCTAGAATTAAAGTTCTTGTTTTCATATTTCACTTTCAAAATATTTAGAACTTTGACAGATATGACATTATGTTTTCATTAAAACAGTTGATTTCAAAATGCTGCACTGTGCAAAAACACCATAAACAGTTTATGATGAACTGCCACACTCTTAATTAAAACAATAAATCCAGTGCACAATATTTGTGCAGCCTCTGGTTTGACCTTTGCCTCTTGCTATCCACTACCAAAGCTGCTGCCTCATTCTGTGCACCAGATGTAGAAGGTTTTAAACCATGATCTGAAAGGCAGTAAAGATAAAATAAGAGAAAATGTGCCATTACTCTTTGCAGTTATGATTAATTCAGTTCATATTTTACAATCTGGTTATGGAGTAAAACTGCAGACTTTACATCAAGCATTTGCCATTCAATATACCAAATGTATAAAAATGCCTGATACTTTAGAAAATGGCACAAAGCTAATTCACAACCACCACATGAAGGACAGAAATAGGAATAATAAAAAAAGGACAGTAATTAGCTATCCATCTAAAATAATGAAGCTATTTCAGCCACTTGGTCAGTCTTGGCAAGAAACACATCTGTTACAACAAAACAAACTAATGCTCCCTTATCTCTCTACTCCTTGATTTTAGATTAAAATATCCTTTAAAACAATCAGRTCTGCTCCACAAAGAGAAACCAAAGGTTATTAATTACTATGACATGCTGTAATGATCACAGGTTTGTTGTGTTTTCCTGGAAACAAATGCAGAAACAACTCCAAGACCCAAGGGCAGGAAATGAGCTGGGGTCCTGGAGTACAAGCTGGTGGAGGCAAAAATCTTGCAGACAAGAAGACAAATGGAAAAGTCTTCATTCTGAAAATGCTTATAGATTTGTCAGTTTGTTACTTTAATCCTCTARCTTTATGTACAGTAAAGCCTCAAGGAGCAAACCTCTGGTAGGTAGAGTCAAACATGACTATTCATTGCATCCTTAATATTTCCCTTTTCTGTCAAAAGAAATCAATTGACCAACTGAAACCAATATAGGTCATTCTCCCATTAATGGGAAATTGGCACAAAACATATTTCTGCCTTAGGATGAAAGGGAAAAACACTGCATGTTGCCAAATTAAGAAATTCAGGATTCAAATGCAAGTCCATTCACGGCCTAAGCAGTGCAGATTTCCTGTCACAGAATAATCCCCYAGATATCATTCTAGAGAAGGAGAACCTTTTCTTGCTGGTTCTCTGCTTTGCCCAGAGTCAGAAACCTCTCTGCCCATGGTTTCTCCCAGAGACAGTCACSCTGCAGTTAACGAGACACCAGGTGTTTGAGGGGGTAGGGCACTGCTCAGAGTGGATTTTGAGTATTTCTTTTACTCCCCAATTTCATTTACAAATCAAGGGRAAAAAAAAAATACAGGAACACACACAAAACTTTCTCCAGCCTTGTTTTCTTACACAATAGCCATTATGCATTCAAAATCTGAGTGCGTGGCTGTAGAAAGCCTTGTATCACTTTTCTGCATCATTCAAAAACAACACAAAAGCTCACATTCAATGCAGGAGTTCTTCAAGGACACAAAAGGAAAYACATATATCTACTTTCCTGCCCACTGAGAAATTAGAAAATAAATTTTTAAAGGCAAAACATCATTTTAAAAAATCCACTGCCTTAAAAACTCTAATATCTGTGTTAGTATTGGTAACTCACGCTTGAATTAACTTATTAAAAGAGATACACAAAACAATTGCATGATAATCTCTCTGAACAAAAAKCCCAACCTATAAACAATTTTAACTCCAAAAAAATAGCTTCCAAGCATGTTAGGAAAAAAAAACAACAAAAAACCCCCCCGAAGTTAACACAGATTTCAAAGTTTATGAAGAGGTATTTTATTGTGAGAGGTTTCCTTGTTTTATCTGTATTATCAGAAGTCCCACTGTATTGAATCTAAAACATTTGTGGAACTTTAATAACATGAAGTAAGAAGAGTTTTAAAATTTAAAGCTTCTTCTCTATCTTAAGCAAATTATTCTTCCAGCACCTCTTSCAGATCAACATTTTCCTATTTTCTTTATTTCTAAGGGGATGTTGGGGATGAGATGGTGCTTCTGTAACATTTCAAATTGTTAGCTAATTTCTGCAAAGCATTAAACACTCTTACAGAYTAAGTATACAACAGGAAAAGTTTTAAAGACATCCCTTTGTGAAACACACACTGATATACTGCTTAAAAATAGCAACCAAGAAAGGAAGTGTTTGCACACTTTTACATTTACCTGAATTCTCCTGCTTAAAATATGCAATCTATTTTAAAGGGCTGCAAATTCCTCTCCATTTTCTTTTGGTTTATTCATCCAAATATATAACATGTTTTAAAAAGGCCTTTCTAACTAAAGAGCTGACATTTTTGCCAGCTTTTTGCTTTAACAGTACTGCATTCTGAAAACTGCAGATCACTCTGCCATAGCTTTCATAGAAATTTTCAAAGACAAGTAACAATCTAACTCATCACCAAAYAAACACCATTGTATCAAACACTCCTCTCTAAATCTCACACAAAGTGGATGATTTTTTATATTGCCACACATRTTCATGAGCTCCATGCACATACCTGTTCTGTCAGGAAGGACTGGCWGTTTCCACAGCCAGGTAGAAGGGCAGGAGCACAAAGAGCTGCCCCRAGTGAGCCACACCCTTATAAACCCTGTCCCAGGTGCTTTGGGGATGGGCACCAGRTGCACCCACTCAGCCTAACGGGGCTCTGCAGCAGCTGAGGGACAGATGGGCAGGGAGAGGAGCTGGGAAGGGGCATTTGAAGGTTGGGACWTTTGTCTGAGTGCTAAGGTTGTGTGAGGTTGCACCTGGGTTCATTGATTTCACCTGAAACCTTTCTGCTGTGCCTCTGCCCCAGCTGGGTCCCAGCAGCCAGACTGGCCCTGCAGGTGGAACCCATGGAGTGCCCCAGAGCTCCTGCAGCCCCTCAGCCAGAAAGGGACCTGGGGACAAATACTGCACACATGCTGGGACAACCTCCAAATTACTAATTAATTACTAATTAATCCTTAATGCTTGCACAATACTGAACTTGTTCCTACCAGCCATGATGCTTCATGAACAAATATTACAATTGCAGGAGAGCACTGGCAAGATTTAATTTCAATTYAATGTAGCATTTTCCAAAGCAGAAATCTTGACCCTGACAAACTCACCCCTCAARGTAAAAATTTCTAATGAACACCTGTAAACATAACCAAGTGATGATTGGGGTCTTTTAATGTGGTCACCAAAATGCAAAAAAAAAATCAAATGTGCCCTCCTGCTATAGATCTATAGCAAAGAAAGTCAAAGTTTCCAAAAAACAGCTGCAAGAATATTGAACATTAGCCAATAGCACATTTCCTCTAATCTAGTTCTCAAAAACACTTCAGTTAAAAACTAAAGCACGTTAGTTCAAACAGTAATTTCATGAACTTGTAAGTTTTAGCCCATAAAAATAGGTGATATTTGACAAATTTTCAAGACACTGAAAACCATTTTTTTTAATTGGAAAGGTTGGGCAAACTTAAATTAAGGGTGATGCACATGTTGCTCTAATAATAGTTGCGTGCCTAYAAGGAGTCCAGGCTTTTAGAAGAAAACATTGTTCCACAGAGTAAATTGCATAGGGCATGAAATTTAAATCAGCTTTAAATAGGAATTTTGCCTCAAGATCTACTCCACTCCAGCTTCTGGTAGATGTTTTTTCTGAAGAATATGGTTTTATTCTGTGCAACAATTAACTTGCCTTCCTTTTCCTTCCTGGAAAAAGGAGCTGGTCAATTGTGGTAAGATTTCTGGTGTGGGCACCTTCACATGAAATGGCTTTACCTTGCCAAATAAAGTTGTGGAGCTCTGRTTTGGAGAGAGCACTGAATACACAACAGAAATTAATACTGGCACATCCAYACACAGCACACCCATGAACACAGGGAAGTTAAAAACAGGCAGCAAAACCCTCTCCATCCTTTTCAACCATGAAATATCTGCATTAGCTATCTCCTGCTGGATCCCATTAACATCTGCAAAGAGAAGTTATGCCCAGAAGGAGAAAAGAACCAAGCCCAGGCATGAGCAGCCTGGTTTGATGGCAAACACAGACCCAACCATGATTTGTCCAAACTTCCAGCCCAACCACCTGAGGAGCTGAATGAAGTCGGACAAAGAGAATGAAGTCACCACAGGGAATTTCCATCAGGTCAGCTGCCAGTCAACCAGCTGCCAAGGATAATTCYACATTCAGCATGATGCAAGGCCACATTCTTGCAACTCTTTCAATGATCTTATAAAAAGAATGATGAGAGAATGGAGAGAAAAATACAAATTCGCCTTCTTGTTCAAAATACTCACTTTTCTCCTCAGCATTATCCTTCCTACAGCACATCACTAACACTTCAATTAAGAGAAATTCAATTTAATTCTAAACAAAATTGTAAGGAATTCACATCCAGAAAAGGAATCAATGAACTGCCCAAAATATTTAAAGTTTCAAGTTTTCATAACTGCCCATCTCTTTGGGATTTTACTTCAGTGGGGCCTGCAGATGCYCAGAACCTTAAAACAAACAGGCTCTTTTCTCTATGTTATTCTGGAATTAGAGATAGAGTCTGGATCACACAGTGCCTGACTTAGCCTCTAAACCAAGACACCTAAAAAGTAATCACTCACAGATTTCTAAATTCAGAATAGTCATGATCCCAACTGGCTGAATAAAACAGTTCACAAATGTTACTTCAGTCCATAGATTCTGAAAGATGGCATCTGCTGGTCCTCAGCAGAGAAATATTCTGTGCTTTAAAAGGCCAATATATAGTGTGCACTAATAACACTGACAGAAACTAATCTATAACAGTAGGTCTAGGTTTTAAATTTCTCATGGAACTAAAAAGATTAGGAATTTTTCTTTAAAATAAAAATTAATTCCTGGGGGTGAGGAACAGATATATTATCATTTATGTAAAATTAATATACAAATATTAAATGTGCTCACTAGCACAACATTTCTGAGTTATGTATTTCCAAAATTCTTCTATGAGCTGAACTTTCCTATTATCTTCTTTATCCTGACTTGAATAGCAAAGATCTAAAGAACTGGAGAGAAGTAGATTAAGAAAAATAAAATACATGCTTGAGTCACAATATTCTTTAACCTTCAATCAGACGCCTTGCAAGAAAACTGGGCATGTGAAGATCAGCATGTGAAAGATAGCATCCATTAAGGTTTATGCTGCAATGGCTTTAGGGTTCATGAATAACAAGAAATCAGCTCAGTCAGGAAAAGTGGTTGAATAAAACTGAGACTAAATACAGTATCCACACAAGGCCTACGAAATCCACCTTCCTGTGAACTCAGTTAGTGCTGTTTTCCTATTACAAAAGTAAGGAATTACTATTTRTTCAATTTTAAAGCAGATAAGTGAGGAAAATCTACATTTTCCAGACTATTATAGTCACGTAACAAGTCTGTCCTTATTGAGAAATGTATTTCAGGCATGGAATGGAGGAAATAGCAATTAAGTAGTACCTTCAGTGAATTCAGCTCAGTACACACACAAGGATCTGTTGAGCCAAGAAATTCATATTGCAACAAAGGGGTAGAAGGGAAAAACCTGGAAATTTTTACAGCTTATGCAAACAAGTATTTCTTTTACATTCAGCAGATAAACCCCAACATTCAATGAATGTGAACAGGATAAATATTCTCTAAAGGCTTGGTAATCCAAAATAGCAGGTAGTAAATGAGCAGCATAACCCTCCCTGCCTCCCTGCTCAATTGTCAGCTCTAGGAATACTCTGGGACCAGCTAAAGGTGCTTGCTGAGCACATCTGCATGCCCAGGAAATGTCTTCAGTGGTCCCAAACATCAACTCATGGCACTTTGTCCATGATTGCTTGGTARATGTAGATGACTGATTTAAAAACACAGCTCTGAGGAAAGTATCTGAATGAAAAATAACCTTGAATYACATCAGGTAACAGCCAAGAGTCTTTGTAAAAGAAAAAGATATGCTTTTCTGATAATGTCAGAATATAATCTCCCTTTTTAAGACTGCAGTAARGGACTCCTGTTTGCTAAGATGACTAAACAAATAATGAATTATTTGCCAGAGCTTTCATAACTTTTGCTTGAAAATGCACATCAGACATTGAAGCTCCAGCAGTTATAAGTATGAGGACAAGAATATTGCAATAGCCTTGTGACTAAAACTCTCCCTGAATGAACAATCTATACCTTTACAATGCTGACCCCTGGAACTACAGAAACCCTTTAATAACTATATTATCTTAGTAGGTAAAAGGAAACATTTTATATAGCTCATATGAAAAGGGCTGATCCCATTCAAAATTTGTATGAGAAACAAATAAGTCACCATAGAGAATCACAATGCAGTAAATAAACTTCATTCTGAATCTTTGTTTTCTTTTTTAACAGCTCGATTGTTTCAGTCTGATTTGATTTTTTTGTGTCAATGTGGGAATGCGGAGCTGTCACCCAAAAGAACTGCAGAGAAACTGTTTAAAACAAATTGGCCTAAGCACTGAATCTCTGAGACACTGAATTGTTTGGATTGTGAACCTTAATTTGTACAGCACCACACATAAGCAGTGCCAAATGTGAACAATACAATACAAGTAACACTCAGTTTCTGAAAATCTTGAATTCTAGTTTGAATTCTGTGAGCATTATTTAAGAAAACATATCCATATTTCATGAGGAATTCTTCTTGATTTATCCCTGAAAAAAAAAATCTCATCTTGAAAAAAATTAATAGAGGCTTTAAGACACTTCTCCTAAACTAAGTTACCTGAAAAATTCATGCTACTAGACATGAATAAACATTGTTTTTAAAATTTATACAAAATTATCTGTATTTCATCTTCATAAGTGTGTCTTACTAAGTTCTACCACTGGGACAGTAGAAAAAAATAATAGTGATACATCTCCATCTAATTTTTTTATGTCTTTCTCGGTGTTATTATAGGACTAACATATTCTACCTCTCAGCTTTTTTTTTTTAATTGTGGTAGCACCACTGGGAGCAGGTGCCTTGAAGTGGGGGCACATACCAAGCCTGACCTCCCTATGAACAGCTCTAAATTCCCTGATCTTGTTATGAATATTTTTTCTTCAAATGCAAAGCTGCAAAATGCATGAAGGCTAAAGTAATTCAATTAAGTATCTATTCTGAGCTGGAAAGGACCATTTTGTTAGAAGCAGTGGAGCACTAGTTTAACCCTGGTGCTCAGAATTCCCAAGCAAGTCAGCACATTAAGCCAGCTCTTCAACTTAAGAACAATTACTGTCATTTATCAGCCTGAATAGCAATAATGCACAAATCGACAGCTTTCAAGAGGCAAAGACCCAGCTAGGTGTAATGATATGCAAAGCCACAGCACTCTGCATTTTGAACTGTCTTCAGCCCATCAATACATCTCCAAGTACCTACAATTTATCAATACAAATGTGGTACCCAATGAAGGCAGGACCAAAAAGATAAATATGAACAGGGTGGAATAAAAGGTTCAAGAATGTTTGAATTTTATAGTGATGAAGTGCAGATCACATTCTTACAGCATTTTACATGCAGTGACCTGATCACATCACATTTCCCTCAGCAAGAGGAAACTAGGATAAGAGATAATCTTTCCTTCAGGTAGTTGTAAGCAGCTGCTTTGCTATTTTTCCTTTTTGTGTTGTTGTTGTTGATGTCTCCTTTCTTTTCTATTCTTTCTTTTTTTTCCCCTGCCATTTCTATTTCAAATGTGCATCTATGCAGTAGTTACACAGACATGGTTACTTCTATTGAAATATATAATTAACATATCATTATTTTATCTCAACAAAGCATAGCTCATACAGAAAGCATCATTTGTGTCTCATTACCTTATAAACTGATTTTAGTAGCAACTGAAGGACTAAAGGAATGGTTGAAATTATCTGATAGCATAGATAGCAAATAGCATTCAGTTCATGAAAGTCTCAAGCCTGTAGAACCGATTTCCTCTGTACCTGATCTAATTGTGTGGGGGGTTTGTTGTTGACTTTTTTGGCTTTTTTAGCATTACAGCTTCTTTGTGAACAGAACCTTTCAGCMACCAGAGCTATTGCAGTGCTCAGGTATTCAGATTCCCTTTCTCATACASGCGGGTATGGGCATTTGGATTATCACATATACAGGGAAGAAAAGGATTTCTATGTTTTACCATGACAAAAAGAAATCAAGACTATAATTATTTCATCTGCAAGTCTGCAATTCTACCAGAAACACCTTGCTTTATAATATTTTTCATTTGCTAGTCCTTACTTTCTATTACTATACCATGTAAACTGTTACACATAGTCCTTCCTTTATTCAAGATTTCAAGGTGTTTCCTTGAATTAAACATCTACTTTGAAATGTATTTTGCACAGGAGACTTCACCATGCAAGATCTTTTTTTCTACACAGTTTTCCTCTTCCAAAACTTAATAATTTTATAGAAAGTACTAAGGTGTSCAGATTGATAAACTGAGGGATGAGCAGAACCAAAAGAGGTTTTGCCAAAGAGGCTTTTAGATGAAGAACAGAGAGCAGGAGCTCTGGAGTTTATTCTGAGCTCTGCTCAAACTTCACACATCACAAAAACCTGTTCTTCCTCAGTTTCCCCACAGACAGCTCCTTTCTAGCCACAGGGTAAAGCCTCTTCAGGGGACAGGTGACAGATCCATGGAAAACACAACACCCTGACCTATGGACATCTGTGTGTCCTGAGCAGAGGACTGCAACAGCCTCGCCTTCAGCCTTCATCAGACAGAATTCACTATATCATGTGAGGATATGTAGCTCAAAGTTGACAGAACTTAACAGGAGCCTTCACATTATTTAAAATACTATTTTAAAAATAAATATAATTTCCTCATGGTTATTGTCTTTGTAGAACTCATTCATCTTCTGACATTTGTGGGCAGGAATTTATGTTGAATTTATGTTCAAATGCTTTGAGTTTATTTTTCAGAACGTTTTTTGCTCCTGGAAATTTTTCTCACAAACTTTTACCTTCTTACCAAGGGGGCTCATTCCATGTTCCTGAGCATATTTGTCTTTCAGGCAGCAGCTGCTGGAAGTGTGCAGAGGTGCAGAGATCCAACATCTCAAAGCATGAGATGAACTGAACCTAAGAGATCCTCCCACTGTGATCTTGGTTCTACTGCTGATTACAAATGTTCTCTAGTTTGGCAGACTTWCCAGTTAAATATATCAGTATTCCTTCAGAAGTAATTCACTGTCAAGATTACAGAAGAAATAGTATGTAGGACCATCCCATTTCAAGGCAAAACAGAGAAACCTGCCACTGATTTAGAGTGCACAGTTCAGAGAACTCCAGAACTGCTGTGTTTGCTCCAGCATTCTGCTTTCAGCTCACTTAGCAATGCATATGGAAGAATCCACTATAATGGAAACATAATAGCATTATTTTCCAAGAAGGTGAATGGGAAACTAAGCAGAACACAACGAATGCTTATTTTGATTTATATCTCTCTTATTTGTTACTGCTTTGGCAACACTTATGATTTTTCACATGTCTCCTGTTACTTGGTATTTCTTCTCATCTAGCCACTCCTGCAGCTGTATTATTATATTTTTAAAATCTCTTTTTTTTCTTTTTAAATTATGTTTCTAACATTCAGTAATTATGAGAACACACTGCAAGTTCCAAGACAAAAGTTTCAGAATACAAAGGGAAACAAAAAGAACATAAAATGCATTGTTTTTAAAAWATGCTTTAAACCAATATAACTGGGTTTTTTATCAGAAATGCAGTGGTTATTATTCTGGAATATTCCTGTAAGT
This sequence comes from Cardinalis cardinalis, assembly GCA_014549065.1. Taxonomy (NCBI): domain Eukaryota; kingdom Metazoa; phylum Chordata; class Aves; order Passeriformes; family Cardinalidae; genus Cardinalis; species Cardinalis cardinalis. The sequence continues at coordinate 342,710 of JACDOX010000155.1, read as the reverse complement.
AATGGCTCTAAAGCTACAGCCCCAATAGAACTTTCATCCCTTCTCTTTCTAACATGTTTGTGCTCAAACTCTCTACTGTTATAAAGCTCTCTTACTTCTGTCTAATAGCAGCATCAGAAATGCAAATTTGCTATGAAAATCTGAGGCACAAACCATTACATTGATAAAAAATAAATAAATTATTCAGAAGAAGAGGAGAATACACTCAAATAAAAGTGTAACCTGAACAACCTAAATGACATGTTATTTTGTCAAGTCCCTTTGTTCATTTCCTATGTCTAAACTGACTGAGAGTTTGATCTCACTTCCTCTGAATTCAAAATAAAACTTCCATTTTTTCTTTGAGAAAGCACAGAAATATCTTCTGGAGCACAATGATATCTTCTGCTGAAAAAAATTTCAGATTTATCTCTTCCTTGGCTCATGTAATAAGCAGAGACAAAACGSTAAGAAAAAAATAAAATAGAGTTTCAATGACCAATTAACTTATAAACTGTGGTGTACAAACAATAAAATGGGAGTCAAACCCTCTCAAACKGAAGAAAAACTTCTTGATTCTTGTTACTCTTCAAAGTATCCATGCAGTAATTTAGAAGACAGTGCAAACTCACAGACTGAAAAGAATAGAGGGCAAATCAGGGCTAATTCAGGGATTCAGATCCAATGTTGATATATTTGCACATGCTACAACCCAAATAGGAGGGTTTTCTTCAATGTCATCTTATTACTCTGCAAGGGAGGAAAACAGACAGTTCAATCACAAAATCATAATGCTTAAGCAGCATGAAATCATAAAGCTAGCAACAAAACAGGTGAAGCATGCTACATTTATGATTCATATGCTTCCTTTCACCCTAGCACAGCATTGGTTTGCTCACAGCCCTAAATGGCCAGTCCCTGCTGCTCTCCCCAGCACAAGAGGAGTGAGCAGTATTGTCCTTTTGGGTGTACTTACTGCACTGCACTCCATCAGGCAAAAATAATGCACATGAATACTTTAACTGTTTAGCCAACTGCACACATAGGTTACAAGAAACTCGAAATAGGATTGTTGTTTAGACATGTACATAAAGCTGAATGCATACAAATAATCTTTACTGTCACATTTTAGATCCATTGGAATTGGTATACAGCCACAATGTAGTTTGGTAGGTTTAATTTTCTACAGACATCCAAATCCCCTTAAAAATCGATGTGAACCAATATAAAAAATTATTTTCAAAATCATATCGATAAAAGAAAGTCTAAAGAAAGTCTCTCTTTGCTCATTTAGTTTTCTCATCGTTTCTTCAAATATTTTGTGATTTTGAGATCATCAGTGTTGATTTTCTCAAGCATATGAAGGGCAAGTACAGCTTGAAGAGGTGTGTCCTTAAGACGTGTAAAAATCCAGAGTAGAAATAATTTAAAGAAAACCCTCAACACTGTCTYATGCCTCCACATGGTGAAATAGGCATTTCCAGCTAAGATATCAAAATTAGAACATCGCAAAATAAACTGGGACATTTCCTCTCTGTGATGAGGCTGGACTGAACACAGAGATGAGGAGGAAATGAAAGGACAGCTCAGAGCACCTCGGGTGGGCTGGAGACTTCTTCCCTCTCTGCAGCAGCTCATCTGGCYGAGTAAGGAACTGACCTGCAGAATTCAATCCACCTTTTATTATCCCACATCTTCCTGACACAAGTCAATTCCTAACAAAGGGATTGTATTTCCTGGAATGACTAAATAATCTAAAAGAAGTGAGCTAGGCTCCCAACTGCCTTTTTATAAATTTCAGCCATGTCTCATACACTGGCATTTGTTCATGACAAGGTAAATACACCTGCTATACTGCCATCTGTTGTCAATCAATAATCCACAGCATCAACAGAATTTCTACATTGTTTTCAAGATAACATCATTGCTCTCAAAAATTATTTGAACCAGCTTGTTGCCTATAATGTGAATGTAATAAAGATGTCTTTTTCAAGATGCACTTACAATATTCTTTAACATACGAAACTTGTTGCAGTCAAAAAGAAAAGTTAATGATACAGCAACTAATGGAATATTTATTTGCTACTGGCATCTGCATGTCATTTTCTGAATGCTAATTCCAAGATATCTGTTAGTATTTTCTACCTCAATCAAAAATTCTTCCATTTCTYATTTCAGCCAGAAGACAGAGTCACYGTTTCCTTACRAAGATCCTCCCCACACACATTATCCTGCCTAGCTCCTAGAGCTATGGTAGCTTCCAACCAGCTATATGTTAATAACCATGATAGAAATTGCAAGTTATTCAGAATTTTGAGGCCCTGATTCTAMACAGGACCTTACCATTGCCTTAGGTGAAACTCCAGCAGCTTATGATAAATCTTTCTAGAATATATCAGGGTGGAGTGCTTATGAATTACTTCTGTCATCTTAGTTAGTGTCTTTCCAGTCACAGCCTTCACCTCACTGAAATTTCCACAAAAGCAGAGGCAGTCTTCACAAACAGAGTCTGCTGATCACTCTTCCTGAGAGGAGATTCCCCTCTGTTCATCAGGGAACTGGCAACTCTGGAATTAGAGCTTGCTTACTAATGCTGGATCTCTTGCAAATTAATATCCAAGAGTACAGCACAAGGAAGCAGTGAGGTTAAGAAAAGCAGATAACTGAGGGTCACATGTTCTTCACAGACAGGTGACCCCAGGAAATGAACAGGTTCCTCTCACACAGCTTCRAAACACAACTCAAGATCAACATGAGCTATCATTAACTCATCAATTAACATACCACTGTACTGACTGAAACGGCTGCACAGGAGCAAAATCCTGGCTCACAAACTATGGCAAGCACAAAGAGACAAGCAGAAGGCCAATGAAATACAGATTATAGGCAAATGAAACACAGATTACAAGTAGCAGACACTCCTGGACTTCTGTGTGTACTCACCACAGTGACCAAAACCTTCTCTTTCAAAATGCTTCACATGAAAAGCAATTTATCAACCATCCCACTAAATCKGACTTCCACAACGCTGTAAGGAGATTGCAGGTGGTCTAAAATTAATTTTAGTTACATATTTAACTTGCAATCACAGGCAAGTGTTTCAGCAGTCACACATTGTGTGACTACACCCGTAGTGACATAACAGAATGCCCTGGCTATCCACTGCTGATTTGGGGCCCTGCATGGCTCTGACAAAAYAGAGAAACCTAAAAAATCAGGGTTATCCTTAACTTCTGGATTAGCTGCAAAGGTGTATTCTATGGGTTTTTTTCCTTGATTTAAAGCAAAGAAAGCAAACCACCACCCAGAATTCAAACAAATGTGTCAGTGAGCACCCAGGAATTCACCAACACAGACACCCAAGTAGTCTGTAAGAGGAAAACATTTTGCAGGTACTCTGTGACTTAGTCTGATCACTGGTAAATTCCAAAAAGGTAAATGAAAGGGGGAAATKATTATATTTCATTTCCACAAAATTTTAATTTAGACATGTTTGCAGAGCATTTTTGCATAATAAGACACAAATTCCTATAACTGAATAAATTCTGCTCTTTCTATTTTTTCTTTAAAAAAATACAATCTTACATACACAACAAAATGTATTTTCTCAGTGATCAGATATTTCTTTATAAAGTTTTCACTGCTACCTAACAGGTACAAGTTTCATGCACAAAACATCAATAGTTTAGCTCCTGAAACTTTGTGTTACTTCCCATGAAAGACATCCACCCACATTTAGGGTTCAAAAGGTTTAAAAGTTTCTGCAGCATTACCAAGGGTCATGATGGTAACAGCAGACAAGGTAGGGAGACTGCACTGCTATTAATTATTACTTACAGTACATAGTACTAAATTAATTGAGCAATAAAAGGTATTGCTAAGATTTATCAGAGTATTAAAATCTCATTCACTGGATTTTTATTTTTTTTTCCTACTGAACTACTGAATTCAGTATTATAAAGCAAGGATTTTACCTTTTCAGTTYAATTAGGTGATCCAGTTTTGATGCAATTAAATGGAATTCTTCTGAATATTAGTAAGAAGAAAATAGTAGTTGTGTTATCATTAGGAAAACAAAAATCTAGGGTATTTTTAAAATATATCCTTCATCTTAAATTTATGCAAGTGCAGCAGTGCACAAAAAAAGAACAAAAAAGATTGTTTAGGAAGTCCAGCATTTGGGAAATTCAAAAAACCCCTGGACAAATGACAAAAAATGTGAAGTCCAACTTTARCAAAAGGAAAACAACTGGTAACCAGATAGGGTTTTATCTTCAYTATTTTTTATAGTTTGTGAAGAAGTATTAACTGACAATGATGTTGCATTTCCATGTAAAAAACCAAGCTTATTTCTGCTCCATCACCACTCTTTTAGAGAWTTTTTTCAGAAATAAGCCATCTTTATTAAAAGAGAAAATGTAACTAATATCTGGCAAACCTTYWGATAGCCATATTCTCAATATTTTTCTACAAAAAAAATTCCTGAACTATTTTCAATTTCCTATCTTTAATACTGGTTTTGGGACTATTACTTTTGTGCTAAACCTGCAGAAGCAGCCAGTATGGTAYCGAGATGTAAAGACCTAAATTACTGAGCTCAGCACTTTTGCCTGCATGCAGAATGCTCACAAATACATTATGTGTAAGAAAAACAATGTATTATTGCATAACATTCTTAATTGCATCTCTCCCTGCAGGACTCCATCCAAACACGGCGTGTTGTGTCTCTGTAAAAAATATTTTGTAGAAGGACTTTGGAAAAGCAGAGAGCTGGTAAACAGATAACCATTGCACATATAGTTACAATGCATTATGTATTTAATAACCTAAATTTTTCAGTTGACAGTGCAGATTTTTAGTGAACCYGAATGGACAGAAACTCCACATGCTTATATGTAGTGCTATCTTTARCTGCTCTTATAAAGATAAGCTGTTAGCACAAATGGCAGATACTATTTCCATGCTCACAAATACTGCCTAAGTATTTCTTCACTTAAAGACATATTTAGAGTTCATTGCTTTCCAGATTTGAATTTATATAAATGTTGGAGAAGAGGAAAGTTTTCTGAACTACATTTCCAGGGGAAGTGGGTGAGTTTGTTCTGCAAAAGCACATTATCAGCCTGGAGGAGAGAAACAAAGGAACATGGAATGTGAATTCCCAAGACTGCTGTGGGACAGCATCTCTCATTCTGATAATTTGCTGACAGTCTTTGCTATTTAGGTCTATGCTATTTAGAACATTTATGCATATGAAGAAAGAGAAAAAAAAAATCTGAATTTTACAGGTAAAGTAGATTCTTAGGACTTGTGTGCAAAATTAGAGAGACAAATTTTTTTTTATGTCCTAATATCTACCAGAAAAACTGTGAAACTTTCCTTTAATTTCCATGACAGCAATTGGGAAGTAGCCCTTGTCCAACATGACAGGGGGATCACCTCTGTTTTCCTGTCATTGCTTTCTTCATCACTAGAGCCAGGCAAGGACAATCCCAGCAGCACATCTGCTGGGAATCTCTGACTGTTGTGCCCCATTATCAAATGCTGTTTAAGTTGATTTCCCTTTGAAAACTCCAGCTTGGGCAGAAGGGAAAGCAAAAGGGGTGGTGAAGAGGAGGCCAGAGAGGAGATGCTGATGGCTGGATTTGTATTGGTCCCCCCAAGGTTCCTACTCAGTGGAAGCCTTTCCATGGTACTGTCCAATTATTCATCTGCTGTCTTTAATACAAGATATTATTGCAGCATTTCGGATGGAAAGAGAGGCTGGAAAAGCATCTGAGTCACTGCAGGAAAAGTCCTCACTCTCACACTGCTGATCTAGAACAAGGAATGTCAGTCTTGATAAGAACCTTATAGAATCCTAAAAAAGTCACTGCATCCTTGTAGACAAAGCCCAAGCTCCTTCATCTCAGCAGCAGTCCTACAGGAATAAAGAAATTAAGAGCTGATTAGCGTAAAGCTGATCAGTGCTGTGTGCCCAGGGGCTGGCACTGCCACTTCCACAGCTGCCCCAGCACAGGGCACAGCTGAGCCCTCAGCACCCCTGGGGAACACATCTGGGAAAGGAAAAACTGCCTGGCAGTGAGGGAGGRGTGAGGAAAAGCAGGATGGAAAGCAGGAGTGAAAACAGAAGAGCAGCCCTGAGAGCACTGAGSCTGGAGGAGCCCCTGGCTGGGGCTGGGGCTGGCAGAGGAGTTTGGGAGGAAGGAGTGAAGCTGAGCCTAGGAAGGAGGGGAGCAGAGGCAGGGGGTGTTTTTCTTTTGTCTCTGTTTCTCACTGTTCAAATCTGTTTCATTTGGCAATAAATTAAATTAATTTTCCCTGATTCAKGTCTGATCTGCCCAGGACAGCTACAGGTAAGAAAGAGATCCRTCCCCCAGTCCTTGCTGTGACCCCAAGGCTGGCTGCAGGACAAGGTCAGCCCCAGGCTGATGAACACCAGCCCTGACTGCCAGCTGGTGTTCATCACTGCCAGGGGGGAATAAAACAAAAAAAGGGGGAAAGGTAAAGGTGGTAAACATAAAGAAGAGGGAATACTAGATTTATTCAAAATCTTATCCCTACCTGGGCTATTCTTGACTCTAAGTTCTGCAGTCAGTCCCTGATATATTTGGATATTTTGATCACACATCCATTCTGCCAATATTTATTTCAGTGACACATTTGGGCCTCTGTACTCACTTAGTTCTATTCTCAGCACACGACCAGAACCCTAAATATAGTCCCAGTCTGTCTGTGGGTATCATGCTGTGCAGCTACAACAAGCATGCTGTAGTGCAGTAACCCTTTCTTCTACTCTTGAATTGAGTAAACATTTGGAAGGATCTGTATCTAAAAATGCTCAATTTCTTTTATTGTGTCAAATCCTGTATATATCTATTTGTAGGGAAAGATGAAACTGTATGGCTATAAATAAAGAAACATGCTTTCTTATAAACATTGTATTAATCTGACAGGGTTTATACAAAAACCACCAAAAAAAGAAACTAATAAAATACTTGAAAACYATATTTTCAGGAGATATATGCTGAATAACCTTATAACATCTCCTGTCTGCTACACAATTAGCCTCTACTCCCACTAAATTKTTCCAGAATCACACAGCTGGATACAAACTCTGTAAATGCTACCTGTAATGCCAGGCCCACCATCCTGCCCAACATATGRAAAAGTGATGGGTTTTTTCTATTTTCCACACTCCCCATTGAGTTCACACTTTCACATCTCCTTTCCTTAGGTAACCATAACATTCTACCAAGAATGTACAGCAGATTTTTGTCCATTGGTAATGACACTGGTGGCTCCTGAGGAGCACCAGTCTGACTCTTACACCCTCAGTTTGTGTAGCAGTTGTGATATTGATCTAACAGTCCACAAAACACAGCTCTCAATGGTTACCATAATTGAGCAAAACACGTCCACTCTGAAATTATTAGTACTATCACAGGGAGATTAATTTCCTTTTGATGTTCTTCTATCAGGAGCTCTACTTTGATTCATTGATGTCACAGAACAAATTAGTGCACTACATAGCCAAGAGTCTGATATTAAAATCGGACATTATTCTGCTGCTGATATCAAACAATAAAGTAGCAGATGGCTGGGTTTTTTTCAGAAATGGGTTTCATGTTAGAGTAAAGGGCTGCACAAACCAAAATTATTTCTTTTTCTGGAAGTTGTTCCTGTTGGTGGCATACCTGGATCAAAATCTTCAATGTCTGAAAAGACTGCATTGTATGATCAAAGGCCAAACATCCAGTGGTACAGAGAAGACGAGAGGTTTCATAAGCTTCTATGGTTATGCACTTCAGCTTCAAAGTGGCAACAAACCATAATATCTGGTGAAAAAACAAACACTGACCAAACTGTGTTTACTTCTGGACAAAATGTTTGCCAAACATTCAATTTTAATAACTTGTCTTCTATACACAAGATTTACTTATGTCACGTGCTRAACTTGCCTGAAAGAAATTATTCCTTCATAATTGATTGAAAGCAAAGGTATTTACTCTGGCATCAAAACTGGATTTTTAGGTGCAAGCACAACTATTCCAATGTTCTTCCTTTCTACACTCAAYCTGAACTTGCTTCTCCAGAGGATTGAAGACAAATGTTAAGACTTGTCATTTGTTTCAAAGGTGGTAAATGTGGTTCAGGTTCCTTCCTCAAGCACATCTTCCCACGATACCCCGGGTGCTGTAAGGGCATCTGCAATCCTTTATCCAGCACAGCTGCTCATCACAACTGAAGGAYTTGCACACCAGGCTTGGGGACAATCCCTGTGCTGAGGAGCAGCCCAGCTGTGGCTGACACATCTCCTCCTGCTGACTGCCAGAACAACAGGCACTGCGAGGAGTCCTTGTCTAGGAGCACCGTCAAATAAATGAATGAAACAAAACACAAAGCACAAAAGTTTRTTTCACCTTGTGTTCAACCCTGAAAATGACAGGTAACAATGCAGGGTTTGTGCAGCTATTCCYGCTCACCAGCAGAAGGAAAGAACAYCAGATACAGCAGAATCCTGGAGTCTGAGCTACACAGACAGGGTCAGAATAAGTGCCACATTTACTGTGTGTCAAGTGGTTACTTCAATAGCTTTGTACAGTACAATTTCCAGGATCTTAGGAGAATGAACAAAATAGAGCCACTTACTTTGACCTCGGCCCATGGGTCTGGCAAAGAAAGAAAAGGGAAACATACATATTTAGTTAAAACAGAAAGTCAAAATATAGACTCTAAATAAATCTATAGGATCTCTAAAATAGGAATAATACTTCAAAACTTTCATTTAGAAACAGCTCAACAGAGGAACATGTGTGCTGCTAAGTGGATTAGCAGTAATACAAGTCCTGTGGAACAAAACAGGCCTTCTAACAACTTGCAATTTGCATTTCCCCATGGAAGACTGGTGATTAGTTTTACATTAATTGCAGCATCCTCTTAATACTATCCCAGCCAGGTTTCACTGGCAACCAGAACCACTTTTTTCATTACTAATTCTTATTAGCTGTTATATGTATCTAATGCTAACATATGAGTTCAGTTGAGTTTTTCCATTATTCTCATTAATAAGGGATCTTTTGGAAGCTTGGACTACTCATGAAAGAGATTGGGGGTGGGGGCTGGAGAGGATTAGCCATAGTTTATATTATCTGAAGAGAGAAAGTATCTGTGCTTGGTTTTTAAAGTCATGTAAACTCTGGGCCATGATGTCAGCCTTTAACACTCCCACTTGTTAAAAGGTAGACACTTAAATTCATTTAGAAGAGCAAATTAATTACAAGTAAGTTAATAACACTAACCCAGGTATTTTTAGAAAGTTCTGTACAGCCAAGGATTTTCTTTCCTAAGCAAAATGTTTCACAAGTTCATAGCATTTTTCATATATCCATCTCCAATTTTAACGAAATCCTTTGAAAAAATAAGTATCAAAACAGGTACAAACACAGGATATGTGTTCAACTTACTTTTTCTGAGTTATTGTGCCTCTTTCTCTTCCATAGCAAAAAACACCTCAAAAGCTGTCATCACCATCATTCACCGTCATAATATTTAGAAAATATCATGTTCTAAATGTTCAATATAGTGAAAGCTTCCAATAAAGCTAAATTAACAAAATCTCCAGCTTTCAGGGTTATCAATTAAATCAAGGACAGAAGATGATGGGCAGTGAAAATGCATTTTGTACTCACTGTAACAAACACCTGGCTCTGCAGCAGCAGACCAGGTACTGTGTTTTAGGCAGAACACAATGCAGTTTGCTCAGCTTGGAAACTGAAAAAGAGCAGAAGCTTTCAAAACACAGAGAAGTAGAACTTAGTGCTCTTTCCCCATAAAGCTGCAGAATGCAGGTCCCTCTCAGCTGTTAAGATTGAAGAATGACTTGGAGTAGAACAWTAATGTCAGAAGAACAGTGAAGTGCACACTAGACAGCCATAAGAACTTCATTTGACTTGTATTGGCAATTGATTTAAATGGAATTGCAACCACCCATCAAGGTCAAGAGTGCTTTCTTGACATTAGGGACCTCTGTGTCAACTGTAAATGTACAGTGGTCATCTATTTTTTACAAACATGTTCAAATCATTATAGATCATGTTTTAGAATGATTGTTTTAATGTTCTAGGTAATGGGATTTTGCTGAATGCTAGTATTGCTTGCTGAACAGTTTGCAATTTATTCTTTGCTATACAAATTACTCCACAAAATAATAAAATACCCTTTATCAGATGTTGCACAGCTTAACCAAAGAGATGGATCACACCAGGTACCTTCCATTTTAGTTGAACAGTGGTACCATTAAGACAATGGTACAATCACAACAATATTGTGATTTCAAGACAACAAGATCTTGCTTAACATTAGTGTAGAGCATTAGGCAAATGTTACACTAACATTTAAATAAACCTAAAATATTTGTTCCAGGTCAAAATCTCTGGAATATCCCACCACATCTAGAGTAGATTGTTCTCCAACTGAAGTTGAGGGCAATCTGTTTATTTGGACTTTGTATATTTACAAAGAGACCCCACTGTGACAGCTATTTTTATTTTTCTTCAAGAAAATGTGTTTATGTTGCTCTAAACACAAATAAAAACACATCTCCCTTTTGGGACACTGATAATCAAGGTCCCTGACCAACAGAAATAAGGGTTACCCTCTAAGCATCCTTTCTATATGGTTCTGTGCAATTACTCATTTAGTTTATGGTTAACTATGTTAACTATGTTCAGCTCATACATATTTACTGCCTTACTTTTATTTCTGAGGTAAATATATTTTGATGATAAAGAGCCAGAAGGTTAAAATCAGGAAGAAAGAGGAAATAGGCTCGCAGTGAATTACATTCCTCCAGGAGTACTGCTGTTATCTCAGTTATTTTGCTTTTTTGGTACTCACTGCATTCACGTCTTCGGAAATTTTGAAAAACCACAATCCCAGAATGGTTTGGGCTGGAAGGGACCTTAAAGCTCATCCCATTCCACTCCTGCCATGGCAGGGACMCCTCCCACTGTCCCAGGCTGCTCCAGCCCCAGTGTCCAGCCTGGCCTTGGGCACTGCCAGGGATCCAGGGGCAGCCCCAGCTGCTCTGGGCACCTGTGCCAGGGCTGCCCACCCTGCAGGGAACAATTCCTCATTGCCAAGATCCCACCCAGCCCTGCCCTCTGGCAGTTTAAACCCACTCCCCCATGTCCTATCACCATGTGCCCTTSTAAAAAGTCTCTCTCCATCTTTTTCAGGCGCAGGAATTGCAGAAGTTTGTTCAGGAAACAGTGAAGTGTGACAAAGAGAAGATGACAGCACAGAGCAGATCTGTGTCTTAGAGAAGTAACAGTATTTGTATTGGCTCCAGCAACCCTGGCACAGCCCAAACAGCATTTGTGTGCTGTAATCTCTGTTGCCTTGTGGTTTGTGATTCTCTGTTTTTTAAACTTAGTAAAATCTTATTGTGGAACTAGAATTCAACTTACATTTTTGTTTACATACTTCTATACTAGTTTATATTTAATACTTTTATTTGCTTAGTTGAAGAAGTTATCAACAAACAAAACAAGTGGAAAAAAGTTAATATAAGGCTAAACAGGTCTAAATGTCATATCTTAAAACTTCAAATTAAAGACTGAATAAATTTAAAACTTAAATGAACAAGTTAATCTTATTTTTCATTGAATTATACTGAATTATTTTATCTATTACATAAGCTATCTTTAAGCAATTTTTGGGACTCCTTCAGCATCTGTTACATAAAGGATTCCTTCACACGAGATTTTAACTGATACAAACACACCACTATAATTATTTTTCAGCATTTTTGAGGGAAAAGACTTTTGATGCTTCCCCATCATTCCACTGGATAACAGAAATCTAATTGGGATTCTAGTCCAGGCTTGGGCTGATCTTGCAGAGCAGCAGCTTCTGAGCAGCAATGCCTCCACAGCATCTGAACACCCAACACCCCAGCATCCCAGCACCCCAGCATCCCAAAATCCCAACACTCCAGCTGCCTTCTCAGCCCAAAGCTGGCTCACAAGTTTGTCAATTCCTTTTCTTCCAGTGCCTCCCTCCTATTTGACTAATTACCTAATCATAATTTGGTAACCTAACAGTAATTGACAGCATAGAAATGCAAAATAACCATGGCCTGAAAGCTGCCATGAGCAGAGTTATATCACCCAGCATCCTGGCTTTCACACAACTATTTCATTACCTGTAAGCTTCTCCGTAATGAATATGCTATTAAAAGGGTTTTTTAATTTTCATGTTTCTCATGTTGTAATTCTCCAATAAATTTCCCTGACTTCCAACATAAATAAGTTTCATTATTCCTCATTATTAAAAGAAACAAACACATTCTCCTTCACTGAAAGGGTGTCATATAATTAGATGACCTTCCTACATAAACTCATGAATGAAAAAAGACCTGACAAGTTGCATAAAAATATTTAATCAGACATTAGGACATTAAATATAGTTAGTCAAAACACAAGACATTATTGTACTAACAAATGCTTTCAGAAACAGTCTTTTACAATACAAGAGATCAAAACAGACTTTAGTTTTACTACATCATTAGACAAGTCCCAGATTTTCAACAATTTATCACCAATTTCTTCATTTGGTTGCTTTAAACATGCTTTTAAAACATACTTGATAACTAGTAAAAATTGTATACAATGCAAATGACATTTCAGATAAGTTTTATTGACTTAATGCTCTGGTAATAAAATTATAACAATCAGTATTATTTTGATTTATTGCAAATTTTACTTTCACCTTCAATGGACTTGGTGCATGGCAGAATTGAATGTAATGCTGCTGCCACCTCAAGGTCACTACAGAAAACTGTGATGGTTCATTTTGGTCTCCTTCTATCTAATAAACAGTAGGAAGATTGAATAACTAAGAATGAACAGGCTCCTTTGTTTTCATAAAGTTGTTTGATGCTCATTATGTGCAGATTCCATGTGCATATTTGTAATGAAAAACTGATTTTTTKCCTCTGTGTACATGGAAGTACAGACACAGACACACAGACAGGACCTGAAGACCTGCAGGCAGGCATAGTGCTGAGGGTTAGAAGAAAAAACAAACTTTGGATGCCAAGAAATGTTCATAAAATGAGCCAAATCATGCAGTCCTAATTTTACACCTCAATGAGAATTTAAACTTAGTAAAATTGCAAAGGAATTTCAGTCCATTACCTTTTCAGGGTTTATGTTTGTTTGTTTGTTTGTTTGTTGCTTTTTAAGCTTTCAGATAAAAATCACAATAGGATGAGTAACTCCAGTTTGTCACATTTATGTCAGTATCTTGACAGAGATTTTGAGGGGACAAGTGCATAGTTAAGTTCTGTAGCCCAAACAGGAAACTTGTGCAAATTTTCCTATTTGAGATTCTGTAAAGCAAATGAATATTTCAATGAAGAACTGTCTTTACTATAAAATAGCTGCAGTACTTTGTGTTTCTATGGATGCTCAGAAATAACAGAAGTTTGTACTCCTAAAAGTCCTACAGAAGCATAGCAAAAGCCTCACACCATCATCCACATGACAAATATGGGGTCGGTTATATAAATTTTGTAAAATTTATCGTGGTTAGGTTAATGTGACTGCTRCCCTGAAGTTATCAGAAAAATGTCACACTCAAAAATTACAATCTACTGCTTAAAATCCACCTCAAGCAGCTCTGTGCTTGATTAAAAAAATCTGTGTAATCCCATTTGGCAAAACACAGATTGCAATTCAAGTAAAAAAGTCTGCAGGAGATCAGCCTATGGAATGTAAGGAAAGTTGCCAGGACCACTCACTGAAGGACAAAGGACTGGTCCATGATTCCTTTTAATGATATGAGAAGTACCCAAAGGCACTTCTTATTTCTTGATTTAAACTATCTAGTTTCCATGCTGAGCAGGAAGTTTTAATACTTTGATACTGTCCAGCATTGGTAATTAATACTGAAATTAAGTCATGGATGTACCAGAGTTTCACACTTGACTGGATTTCCAAATTTTTGGTGCTATTTTATCTTTTGGAAGCTAGCATGTAGTACATACTCTAGAGGTTCTTGCTTGCACCAGAAACTAGGGTATTTTAGTCCATACTGAGCAATTTAACAAGGAGGGAAGAGTAATGCCTTTTAACTACAACTGTAAAAAAAAAAATCACCAATTTAATCAATTATAGGACTATAAGCTATATTAGAACTCCAGGGAGTCCAATTCTTTTTAGGGAATCTCCTTYTACAGGTGAAATATTAATTTATGTAATGCATGATCTGATTCCAGGCTTACTGCAGCTTACCACTCACAAATGAATCTCCTGGATGTGTAAATACACACTGAGGACAGCCACTGGGGCATTTCTGAATGGCAAATGTAGCAACTGGGATCACTATGTACCTGCTCTAATGCAACACTTCACATTCTGAGAATTTCTCTTAAGAATGCAAAAGGCACTTCTGTATTTTCTCTGACTATAACAAGACAAAAAAAGTGGTACTTTGCTGTCATTGCTGTTGGAGTCTTTTGTGCATATGACTCCCCCTGCTCCAAGTGACAGTAATAAATCCCATTCTGCACTCCCTGAGTTGGATTAAGACCTAAAGCACTGTTTGGAGTAAGAGCTGGCAAAAATATCAGTTTCTATGCAAAGTGATAAAAAAGGAAAAAAACACCGGACATTACAATATAGTACATCATGTGGCAAGTCTCTGTGAACTGCCTTGRTATTTTCTCTATAGATAGGTAATTTTTGTCCCTATTCTAAGTGGAGTTTCCCCATGGCCAATTCAGCAGTAAAATACCACACAAAATCTATGATTTTACTAATTTAAAACAGATCTCAGTACAGSTGCACAGACCACACTTTATATTAACTCAGGTGTAAGGGAACTGTTCTGAGGCCTGTGAGAAGCCCTGAGAGGGGCAGACAGTGGCAAAACACCTCTTAAGAATCTGCAAGTTTATAATTTCCCCCTCCAAGAAAAAGGTGGCAGTAAGGTCCTTGCTCCCTCACACTCAGCTGCAGCCYAGGTTTATCCTGCTTTCCACTCACTGCAGACCTTCCAACAAGAGACAGATGTGCCACAGCAGTACTTTGACCAAGTCCATCAAAATCCTCTCCCAACACACTCAGAGCAGTTAGGGTGTGATTTTGGGTGACATGTTTATGTAAGATTTAACATAGAATGCAGTTCTAATTAAGTTTTGCCAGCATCACTGGCAGAAATAAGCTTTCACTTCCTTCATGGATGAAACCGACAGATACAGAAACTGTGAAAAGYATTGCTGTGCAAGTGTAACTTCTATATAAATGGTAAGTTATTTAAGTTGCTTTTGGTATAGCTGTGTTTAAAAAAACTCCTTATTTACTGCAGAGAACATTTTAGCACCTTGCCTTGAGCCAATGTGAAGCTTTCCACAATGCCTCACTCTTTTCAGCTCATCTGGTTGCCTCTTCTGCTCAAGACTAATGAGAAGTGAGTATGTTGAAGATAATAACAATATTCCACAGAATAGCATGGGGAGAATTTGGGAAAAAAATACATTCTCTTATTCTTGAGAAAAAGTTGTAAATATAAGTAAAGAAGCAGATGAGAAAGAAATATAGAAATTTTTTTCTGTAAAAAGCAATTCCAAATAAGTGACTTATGGTCAAATAACTAAGATTCAAGGGAATGAGAGTAAGTTTGCAAATAATAGGACAGATGCTGTTAAATCATTTCTAAATTGCAATTACGTATTTTACGTATACACTTACTTGCACACATAAAATTAGATTTATGTAGAGCTTAGAGGTAGCCCTGAATCACAGGGTTTAAATCTGGACTCAATCCTATGTCTACACTCCATAAAGCTGGGAGAAGCAGGGGATTGAATACAGGGATTTTTAGTCTCATTTCCTGCACAAAATCAAGTAGATGTGATTCTAGGAGACAGWATAAGTCATGTAGGAAAGCAGAGGCAAAGTGTTTTCCCTTTAATTCACAGAAAAGTATACCTAAAGTACAGAGCGAAAAAATCTCATCATTTGATAACGTGTCATGGGAAAATACAAGGTCCAAAGTAATGAGAGATTCACTGATTTGCAGTGGTAGCAGCAGTGCTAAAATAATTAAAAGACAGATCAAGGGGAAACAAAAGACAAAAAGATAAGAAGTTAAAAATGTCATGGTTATTCTCTGAATATATGACATATATCAGATTCACAGCTTTTTAGCAAATACTAATAATTTAGATTTAGTAAACATATTAGTAACCATCTTCTCAAAACTAGGAGATACGAATCTAAATTAAATTAATATAAATCAGCCCCTAGATGTCATTGTTGCAACTGAAATATCACTTAATACAGAACTTTCCTAATTCACAGCAGAAAAGGCTGTGTAAAACAAAATAAACCATCTAAGTAATATAAATTCTGCTCAGCTTTAATGCCTCACTGCCAAAGCACAAAGAGCTCTGAGGCTGTAACAAAAAGATAACTAAGGCTAACTACACAAAAGGGTTGTGTGTGAGGTTTGAGTTCTGGCAGCAGAGAAACACAACCAGCCCAAAGGAAATTGCACTCTAAACCTTGCAGCACAAAACATCACACACTGTCCCAAGGGAAGATCCTTCCTAACTCACATCAACGCTGGCCTCAATACTAAAAACGTTATTTCATAACACAATCTAAATAAATTGAATAATATTGAAATGTTATTTCAGTATTTACATCTCTGATTCTATCTGGAACAGTTGTACATGTTCTCTCATTAGATACAGAAACTTGGGTTTAAAGTGCTCTTTTTAATTCTTGCAAAGTTTTGTTTTCTACCATCTATTGTAGCAATGAGGTCCAGAGGTTGATTACCCATATATAAGGAAAAAAAAAAAGAAATCTAAAACTCCCTGTACCTGTTTTGAAAGTGCAACCATTATTCAGCTTCCCTGAATAACTAATTAATCTAATGGTAGAAGAAGTGTATTTAAAGCGCAATTTATTTCCTTTATACTATTTATTACCCATATATGTCTATCATGTTCTATTGTATTGTCTAAATGCAGAGACACACTGTTCATTCTTCCCTGCATGATTTCTCAGCACTCCTAACAATTCTCAATCCACCTGCAGGTTTTCTCTCAGAATACAATGTAGTCCTATTTCATAAACAAATAACACAATATCATTTTCCTAATCCATGTTCTTACCATGCTTCTCTCACTCTCTGCATTTTCCTAGATCATGCATCACCTTTGCAAACTTCTGTGTGTAGAGGGTCAAAATCTCCCTAAGGCTCCATTACACAATTAAGGTTCTCACAATGCTGGTCTGATAAATCAGAGTACAATACTTGTACTCCTACGTGAAAATGTGCAAATTCTTCCAAATTTTCTGAGAAACTAAGCATTTCATTTTTCATGTGACAGTGAGTTGTATTTTATGCACTCTAAACTTCTTTTTTTACTCAGAAACAAGACAGCTATGAGCAGATACAAACAATATGAAACACATTCTGTCTGCCAAAAAGAATTAAAAAAACTAAATCCAGGTTTCTGTGCTGTAGTTAGTTTATAAAGATAGCAGAACATTCCCTACTTGCCAATCATATTGTAATGCAATGGCAAATTCCATCTTTTTATGGAGGATCTACCTCACAATAAAGGTCAACTCCAGGCCACCGAGAACTGAAACTTAGGTGAAATATTAAATTAGAATTCTCCTTCTCCTCATGCCACTCCAAGTGCTCCCATAGCACTCCTGGCAGTGCTCACCCAGGAAGGGATGCACCAGCCAAAGCCTCCCTTCCCACCAGGGCTCCATGCAAGGTTCACTTCTCTTGTACACAGAGCCACAAATCAGTTTATTTAATGCCCACTCAATACAGTCAGGGACTCCAGTTATATAATACATTATAACAATAATGTGAAAATTATAAAGCTTTTGGAATGGTTTGGGAACTGCCAGGCATGAAAATGTAGAAAACTCATGGGCTAAATTGGATTTTCCATTGACAATTATATAACTCATTGCTGGYACAAATCATTAATGAAAACAAGCCTAATTGTTCATTTGATGACTGAAAAAAGTATCAAGACTGAGGCCACAAAGGATAAAYAGGCACCTCATAGGAAAGCTACTACCTGTAGACTTCTGTTATKTTAAAAGTGTACACAAAAACCTGTGCACACTTTGCAGGTTTTCACTTCAAGATTGCATCTTTGCTGATGTAGCTCGGAATTCACCTGGTGTTTCTAGACTATGTGTTACTCTTTTAAATTAAGCCTACAATGTTTACCATAAAACTCATGCCACCGACATTCTGTACATATTTACAGTACTTAGGAAGCAATTTGGTATAAACTTTTACAAAAGCATCAACATTCTGAACATATTATCCTCAAACCAAGAGCTTCATCTCTACTGCTCAGGGAGAGGTGCCTTATCCAGATTTCATTTGGTTTCATGTCTCCTTCAACTTGAAAGCAATGAAAATGAAGAATAGGAAAATAGCTTTGTGAGTTAAGAAGCCTTTCAAATTAATGTAAAAGTGTAAAATCTAAATCTGTCTTTTGGTACAATCATACCTGCACAGAGAATGAAATCTTTAACTTAGTCCAGGTTTAATTACAACAAAGAAGAATAACAGAGTCTACGGAGATGATTACTTATTATCAACCCAGTATTTTTAATTCAGATCTATCAGATCCTAGCATATTTTGATTGGAAAAAGGAGGGTGAGAGTCCTGTATGTACAAGAGTGATTCAATTCAGGTGACTGATTAATTAACCTATGACATATACAAAYGTGGAAACAAAGCTTTTAAAGGAACAGGATGCATGAAAAATAATCATTTTCTATGAAAAGGCTCTACTTAATATGGCAGAAAAAGCTGAAACAAGTTGTCATGATTATTATTACTACCTTTGACACTGTGAATACAATACAGCTTAAAGTTTTACTTTAATTTTTTCAATTAAATGCATTTAATAGGTGTTAAGAAGATAGGTTGTACCCTTGCATTTTCCTGACAGCAACTTATTTTTTAAAAAAATCTTATCAAAGGCTTACCGGGTTTTTCTTACCAAGTCAGAGATTGTAGGATAGGACTTCGATTGTCTTAAAACTTTGTATAGTTAAACAGAGCTTCATAATTCAAGGAGTCAAAGAGAAAAAGTAAAATTGGAGGTGCCTATTGAAAGCATGGTCAAATCCACCTCTTGGATAATACCTGATTTGACAATATTTTAGAAAGACCATATACTTCAAAAAGAYCATATGTCTATGAAACAATATACAATCATTAACAAAAAGTTCAATCATTGCAAAAAGTTCCTACAATTTTACCTGATCCCTCCAAATCCAAATCTCCACATCAATACACTTCAGTCTCCGTTCTGGAAATGAAGATTCGATTTTACTTGCTATCACCGAGGCACATTTGAAATCACCTTTGAGGCTCACGATTCCCCTGACTTTTCAGTCTGTATGAAATATCTCACATGTAACATTCCTGGTATGTATTTGCCAAGGTAGCCCCTGACATGCAGTGTATATGTAAATCTCAATTTCTGCCCACTTCAAACTGCTAAACCTTCTTGACAGCTTTACACCCACAACGTGGAGGTTGGGGAGTTTTCAACTACAGGTGTTTACCATCGAACACCGTGTTGGGAAAAAAAAMCAGCTTTTGGGAGATTCTACGGGTTTTGGAGCGTGCGGCGCTGCCAGCGTGGCCCTGGCTGGGGGCATGTGGAGGGTGCTGGGCTGGAGCGGCCGGAGCCGTCCCCAGAGAGCT
>JACDOX010000155.1:200418-322008 GCA_014549065.1 Cardinalis cardinalis | reverse complement strand
CGGGCTGCAGAGACTCCCGGCGGAGCCTTCCCGGGCCCGGGGCTGCCTCCGTTCTCTCTTCCCCCCTCCCCTCCTTTCCTCAGCCCTCCTCGCCGCCCCAGCGAGCCGGCTCCTCGCTGCTTTGGGCCGCGGCGGCGCCGCTGCCCCGCGCCCGGAGCGCTGCCGGAGCGGCGCCTGCGGGCACGGAGCGCGGCGGGCGGCGCGGCTCGGCCGTCCCGGTGAGGGTGGCCGGCCGGCCGGGGAGATTCCCTGCCCTCGGAGGCCGCGATGCCATCGCACCGCCCTCTGCCAGACAGGTTGGGCAAAGCGTGCTCGGCTCTCCTGCCCTGGAGGCGTTCGCCCTGCCTGGCCGCGCTCGGCCCGYAGGGTTGGGCTGGGCTGGGCTGGAAGCGGCAGCTCGGAGGCGTTTGCTCGGGGCTGCATCTTCTCTCCGCGTCCTTTTGGCATCCCCAGACATTGCTGTTTAATTACTGTGTGGGTGGTTTGGACAGCGCTCTCGGGCACGTGTGACTCTTGGGGCTGCTCCTGTGCAGGGACAGGAGCTGGACCCGCTGATCCTTGTGTGTCCCTTCCAACTTACTCTGTGGTAACTTGTGTACAGCTCTTACCATCCCTCTAAAARCCAAAGTCTGCAACAGTAAGAATTAAACTCCATATATATAACATATATATACTGTAGTTGTGCACCTGGTAATGGGGATCAGCTCCAAGCATCCAAATAATACAGGTGAAGGTCCTCTCTCTGTTTGCCTTTTTGACATAGCAACAGTACATGGAAGCATATTTCCTTTATGATCTTCTGTCAAGGATTTTTCATTTTAGTTGGTATGCTGTTTTCAGGTAGAGAAAATATTTACGTGTTTAGCATTACTTAAAAAGTTTTAAAAGTACCAAGGGTAGTTTAAGGTAGCATCAATTTTCCTTAACTCATTTTCATTTTGAAAATATTTCAAGTAGACATTACTRCTTTGAGCATTTCATTAAATCTGCGTTCAGGGGGAAAAGCAGGTTTGTTCACTTCTCACGATGGTTTCAAACCATGTTACAAACAGTTTGAAACAAACACCAAAGTGTTTTTATATAACTGAATTAGGGTTTTCAAAYAATAGCTTTCAACTTGAAGTATTTAACATGAGGTGCAGATGATACTAAAAAAATAACATTGCTTATATTGATAGCGCTGATGATAACCTGAATTGTGAGTTGAATGGCAGATGAAGGTAATTTATGTAGTTCTGCCCAGAGATTTTCTGTAGTGGGGAAGGGGCACCACAGACCCTGCTCTCATGTGTCTGTGCATTATAATGCTCTACACTAAATCCACAAGTAGAAATTAGTGGATTTCATGGGTTTTTAGGACCAGTTCTGGAAATTCTTTTTTGGCCTCTGTATTTTTCTTGCAAAAAAAAAAAATCCACATGAATTTACTTGGCATAATTTTTCAAGGATGACTGATAAATACCCCTCATCTCTTTATGTTCTCAGTTTTATGTGTAGTATAWAAAAACTGTGTATAAAATATATGTGTGTGTATATGTAGTGGCACTTGAATAGATTATTTCTAGACATTTTTAGAGAAGTAAATTCAAATGTAAGACCTTTTGTCCAGCTCCTTCACCCTCCACCCCACAGCTCTGCCCACATCACAAAGTACATTTTCATGTACATTTTTGTATATTGGCTTCCAATTTGACCTCAAACATTGCACATTATTGCCTGTGGTTTATGGTTTGATATTTTTAAAAGAGGGGTAATTGGAAATAGTAACTGCCTGTAKCTTTCCCTCAAAACAGAAAAGAATTGCTCTTTATAACTTTAGTACCATTTGATTTTCCCTACAATTAAGAAATTGTAGCTGCAATTAGTAAGTTTTCTAGAAAATGACATTTATAATGAGAAGTATGATTTGACATTTGAATGGTCTTTAAAATAGTCATAGTGAAATGACTAATGCAAGTAAACGACAATTACTTTCTTTTAACATTTCAAGGAAAAAAACTGCTTATTTTTGTAAATTATATTGCTGCGAATTGTCATTTGCTTTAGGAGCATTGATGCATCAAAGTACATTAGGAATATATTTTCATATTCTMGTGTGCTTTTAAACATCAATATACCAGTTACTGTCAATTGGTATTTTAATGTTTAGCATTCAAATGTGTAGTGCTTGTAAAGAAAAAGAGAATAGCTGTTAAGAGTAACACTGTTCTTCAGCTTATATTTGAAAATATTTGTCTTACCCTTGTACAACTTGGAGGCAGCCTGTTGGAGGCTCTCTTGGAATTATTCTCTGCAGCTGTATTGAAAAGCATCCATTAAATGTCCCCAATATCTTTGGCTATTTCTGTAGCCATTCTGAAATTTTTTATTAGTTTAGTGGAATTGGGCTTCCCTGTTTGAAAGAAAGAGCAATGTAAATAGCACTGGGCTGTATTTTCATTATTGTGCAGGTATAAATCTTTATTTTTATAACCTCCATTCTCCTAGGTATTATGGAAGAAGGAAGCAGCATTGCAGTATTGATGCCAAATATTGGGGAGCAGGAGGCTGTGCTGATTTCTGAAACAGTCATTGGCCCAACACTGCAGAGCAGCGAAGACCAGAGGAAATGTAAAACTGACCCCCTGATCCACGTTATCCAGAAGCTGAGCAAAATAGTTGAAAGTGAGAAGTCACAAAGGTGCCTTTTAATAGGGAAGAAACGTTCCCATGCCGACGCTTCTGTGCAGTCCTTGGACACAGCCGAGCTCTGTGAAATCCCAGCTAAAGCCATCGAGCTSTCTGTGATTGCTACTAAAAAGACTGAAGAGTTACAAGCAGATTATTTTGTGACTGAATGTCTTCCACCAAGCAAAAAAAAGGTGACGTGCTATCAGTGTGGTCTCTGTAATTTTCTRTCGCCTTCGCTCTTAACTCTGCAAGAACATATAAAACAACATGGGCAGAAAAATGAAGTGATATTAATGTGCTCAGAATGTCATTTTGCCTCCAAAAGCCAAGAAGAACTTGAATCCCACTTCCAAAATCACCATGAGAACAGTGGTAAAAACAGCATCCAGACAAAAGTRCAGCAGTGTGTCAATGTCACCAGTTCATTTCTGCAAGGGCCAGTGGAAGGAAGTGTCAAATCAGGGACTGATCAGACAGGAAATGTGGAATGTAAGGATCCAGCTCAATCTGCTCCTGTGCCTGAAATGGGTAGGAGGAAGTGGTACACCTACGAGCAGTATGGCATGTACAGGTGTTTAATTTGCAGGTACACCTGCGGTCAGCAGAGGATGTTGAAAACACACGCTTGGAAACATGCGGGGGAGGTTGATTGCTCCTACCCCATCTTTGAGGAAGAAAATGAAAACACCAGCTTGTCAGAGACAGTTGTAACTCACACACCTCAGAGTGTGGATACAGTTGTCCTCTCTTTGGAAAACAGTGAACTTGATATCCATAGTGAGCCTTCTCTTCAGCTTCAGATTTGCAATTCTGAGCAGCTGTCGTGTAAATCGCCCGTAGGAACAAATGTAAAAGAGGAAGAGATGTTAARTGAGTCTGTGGTGCATTCTCCTACTACAGAGGTTGTAGAGGAGACTGTATCAGATACAGAACCAGACAATATGATAACTGACAGCCTGCTTTCATCAGCACAGAAAATCATCAGTTGTAGTCCAAATAAAAAGGGTCACGTTAATGTCATAGTAGAGCGTTTGCCAGGTGCTGAAGAAAGTGTTTTACAAAAGACATTCTTAATGAACACTGACATTGAAACAGAAAAAACATTGATCTCAGAGGAGTCCTCTGTTACCTGTGAAGAACCTGCTGAAGTTTATCATTCAGATGCAATTCAAGAAGTAATAATAGAATGGAATAACACCGAGAAGAAAGATAACGAATTAAGCGCTAATAAAAATGTAACAGCTGATGAAAATGTGCCTCCTGCACGAAGGAGGACAAATTCAGAGTCATTGAGGCTGCACTCCTTAGCAGCAGAAGCTCTTGTTACAATGCCAATCAGAGCTGCAGAACTGACCCGGTCCAGCCTCAGGGCTCTGACCGGAGAAGATGCAGTGGATGCGGGTGCAGGACAGGGAGGAGCTGATGGCCCATGCATGGCTCATTCCAAAGTGGTGTCCTCACTTAAGGATCCTGCAGAGGAGTTCGGTGGCTTAAACCAAAGTGAATGTGCAATAGTTGAGATAAAGAAAGACAGACCGGAGTTATCAGAAGCCCCAATTAAAATGGGCATCAGTATGTCACTGCTCACCGTCATTGAAAAACTGAAGGAGAGGACAGACCAGAACGCCTCTGACGATGACATCCTGAAGGAGCTCCAGGACAACGCGCAGTGCCAGGGCGGCGGGGACGCGGCGGTGGCGGGGAGCAGCCTGGTGGAGTTCATCCCCAGCGCCGAGCGGCCGTACCGCTGCCGCCTGTGCCACTACAGCAGCGGCAACAAGGGCTACATCAAGCAGCACCTGCGCGTGCACCGCCAGCGCCAGCCCTACCAGTGCCCCATCTGCGAGCACATCGCCGGCGACAGCAAGGGCCTSGAGAGCCACATGATCAACCACTGCAAAGCCCGCATGTACCAGTGCAAGCAGTGCGAGGAGTCCTTCCACTACAAGGTACAGCTCTTCCCCGTGCCTCTCTGGAATCCCTAAATAACCTCTTTYGCTGCTTTCTTAATAACTGGTGATCCCTTATTGCAACCTCTCTGGGGTTYGGGGTGTCCCCAGCAGGCTGCACGGGGTCCAGGTAGCGCAGTCCTGTTCGGGACAGACTGAGCTCCCAAGCAGTTCTTAGCCGCAGGCACCTTAGCAAGCTTAAGTGACTGATATCACTTAAGCTTGCTAAGGTGCCTGCGGCTAAGAACTGCTTGGGAGCTCCGTCTGTCCCAAACAGGACTCATTGTGATTTCAGCTCTTCAGCTTGCTAGGTGCCTAGGCAGGCAGACCAGGGAGAGAGAGGAGAAGTCTGTGTGGGGTTCCACAGGAGCGTCTTTGATTCTTCTGTGAAAGTTCCCAGTGACAGCCTTTCTGCCTGAGCTGGGCAAAAGCAACTCTTTATATAGGGTACAGAAATTGTCCAATAGCAAGGGTTAGAGGAAAGTGAYCTATAGTCTTACAGAGAGATAAGCAGGGGCCCAAAGGCAGGAGAGGGGCTTCTAGCCCATTCACCATGACTTGGCATTTCCCATCTTAGGCTTCTGACCGCCAGGGAGCYCTTGCAGGCTCAGGGCCTGCTACAATCCCTCTTTCTAACTTATTTCAGTCTGACATCCTGGCTTCATTGTAATTACCATTAGGGATTATTGCCAGCAGCACATGCTGAATATACAGTTCAACTGTAATTATTCTGCTTTACCCACTGAAATAACCTTGCTTCCTCACATAACTTTTTTCCTGAGAATTATCTTACAGACATAATAATACAGTGTTGTTTTTCTGCCCACACGTAGCAACTGCAGGAAGAAATGGAAACATGAAAGAACTTAATAGCTGAAATTTTAAAACAATGCTCAAACATGCCTTCCTCTTGTGAGTGTGGCACTTGGGGGTATCATTGAACCAGAATTTTTTTTTTCCGTTGTTTTGTTGCTCTGGATGTTCTGTAGAACTTAGATTTGAAAGATTACATACCAGAACAGAATAATACATTTCTGCCATTTTCCTAACTGCTATTTTAAGCAATAATGAGTGAGTTCCTATGCACTCAGCTCAGTACTCAGGAATACAGAACAGACTGCATCAGTACCCAGCTATACAGCTRAACCTCTTGGAAGCACTGGTCATGCAAATTTTCCCATATTTATTGTCATTTACTCCTAGTTTGAAAAAATACACAGGTAGGGTAGCAAAAGGCTCTCTTTTCTCCTCCCCAAGCAAGTAGAAACAGGACTGGTGTATTCTTAAGTCACCAGGTAATAGGAAAAYTGAGGTAATTTTCACACAAGCCTCTAATCTCATACTGCTTTTGGAGTACAGTAATTTTGGAAGAAGAACTGTGGCCACTTGTCTGTGGCAATGTGGAAAGAAAGAAATCTATTTTCTAAATAAACACAAATCATAGAATCCTCTCAGTCACTCTCACCAGTCCTTTATGTTACTAATCTATGATATTTACTTGTTTTCTTTGTAGTAAAATTACCCAAGGGATAATCTGTATATATGTTAACATGCATTTCATACCAGTTGTCATTAAAGCTCGAGTAACAATGTCACAGATGATTGCAATATCCCAAGTCTATGTGTTTGTCACTGTATGTTTGTAATGTGTTTTTTAACATTAGGAACTGTTTTTTTCAGAGCCAGCTGCGAAATCATGAAAGAGAACAACACAGTCTTCCTGATCTCTTCTCTACAGCCACAGCTAACAAACTCACAGTTTCCAACGAAGCAGATGAAAAAGAAGGTACTGTTTATATTTACACTTGAAATTACAAAAACTCACTCAAACATTACTTGTTTGCTGTATTTGTGTAACTGGTTTTAAGATCTCTTGTGTTGAAATGCTTTCATGCCTGTTCATAACCTTAAGTGTGTGTTCTTTCCAGAGGGCAGAATTTACCATAGTCAGTCTTGAGGTGGCATTTATTGTTAGCTGATATATTTTTAGCCCCAGTAATTAAACCCTTCTTATGACAAACAACTTATATGCAATATTATTCTGGATTTTTAAGAGGAAAATCTTTTTTTTTCCTTCATTCCTTTCCTCAGCAGCTGYAGTATTTTCCAAATGACCTAAAGAAAACAAAGCCTTTTTTTTAAACTCACCRTGGTTATGTAGTTTACTGTCAGTATATGCATACAATGCCATCCCTTCTGAGTTTAGAAATTTCTGTTTAATTATGGTAATGTCCAAAACGAGTCATTTATTTTAGCCCTAGCAAGGCAAATGTAAGACATTCTAAATATGCAGCCTGTATCTGTAAGAGTTGCCTGGGTAACAGTAGGTATGCATTTTCATAGAGACATAGAATGGTTTGGCTGGAAGGGACTTAAAAGCTCCTCTCTTTCCAAGCCCTGCCATGGGCAGGGACAGCTCCCACTAGACCTGGTTGCTTAGAGCTTTGTTTATTTGTGTATCTGCTTCTAATTTAATAGGGTTTGTTTGCAAAACAGAAACAGCAACAAAARAACAAAACARAAACAAACCAAACAAACCTTTGATGCATTAAGGTAATCARATGGGGGGGAAATCACTAAATTCTGAAGTTTAGGAGAAAATGTGGCCTTAAAATCCCTTGTGTGTCCTGGAAAGCCACTATGTATCATTGCAGCATGAATGCATCCTCTTCTCTGGTGAGATACAGCTACTGAAACTATTTACAGCATTTTTATTTTGAAGGCAAGACTGTAATTATTAGCATTTTGCAATTTTAGAGCATTATGGTAAATACTAGTAATTAGATAGTCTCTGAACAACTGTGAGCTGAAGTATTCCCATTTTGTGCACAAAGCTCTTTTCTGTCCTATCTGTGCTCTCTTGTTTGTTTAGACASCAAAATGTGCACTCTAATAGTACTTAGGTTGCTGTGGTAATTTCTGGGTTCTGCTCTTTCCTCTACAGCTGCTCAGTGAGTGCAAAAGTTGTTGAAATGGATGCAATTTCTTGTGAAAAAAGGCACTGACCAGCAGGAGCCAGGGTGGATGGGCAATGATTTGCCCAAAACAACTTGGTTGGTRCATGTCAGAGCAGAATGAGTTCCCAGCTTTGCCTTCTGCTATCTTTGCTCACATTGCCTCCTTTTCTGGCTTTCAGTATATGAGTTAAAAGTTAATTACCTTATCAACCTCAGGTWGAATGACCCTTCCCAGCTCCTTTTTGCTCTCATCAATGCAGAAGGCATTTAAATTCGGGAAATTGATCTGTAGTGCTCAGTRCATCCCCAGGACCTAAACCTGAGAGAGCCATTCAAAGCCAGGGGGAGACAGGGAAATGGCCAGGGAGGCTCTGCTGGGAGTGGGAACATTTCCTGTTACATACTGGRAGTTTCCTGCAAAAGCAATAGCATAACTATTTAATGGAAGTGATAGGATATAAAACATTGTTACTTTAATAAGTTACAAATATSTGTTTACAAATACTGTTACTTCTGGCAGTGTTTTGTGTGCTGTAAACCAGTGTTCCTAAAGATGTCCTGATACAGGAATAACTACTTTGCAATGCCTGAAASGTGTCAGGTTTGGAGAAATACTGTACTTTTTGAGCTCAACTCCTGGTAATATGAAAATCAATAGTCCTATCTGCTTTTGAAATTAGTATGTTTAATGAGGTTGTTTTACAGTTTATATCTTGATTTTGTRCTTTAGCTTCCATGAAAGGGAAGCCCCTGTTCAAGAAATCTGCCTGCTTTCAATAATTTAAAAATGTTTTTATAAATATTTTTTCCTTATTACCTTTTACAAGTGTTCCTGCCATGCACTTTAATTGTTTACCCCACATGAAATTTAGTAATGTGGCTTGAATGAAAACAGTTCTCCTTTTAAACTTTTATTAACTCATACTGTGGAATGCTTAAATTATTTCAGAACCAATTTATAATCAAATTGCAGCACCACTGCAGTACAGCAATCTCTTGTCAAACAGATGTCATCCCTATAAAGCGACACAAAACAAAGAAGTTTATGGCATAGCAGCTGTTTATGTGAAAGATGCCTGAGCTGGAACAGTTTCATTTCTTGTTTATGAAATGGTTAGTCCTAAAAGTCTCTTTATTCATCATGGTTGTACCATAAATTAAAAGGAGCATTATGACACTGGATATGATCAGACTGTAAATGTCTAATAATGAAGGAATAGGGTAATAAGCAGCGTTAGAGGAGCACCTGTTACTGCTGCTGCAGCAAAGATCTGTCATTTCCATATTCACTTGTAGGAGACCTGATATTCTCCATCCAGAAAGCAAAACAGGCCCCAAACCCASAAGAAATAAGCCAGTTGAGGGGATAAGGGACACAAATGCTATTTTGTAACAGCAAGAGAGTCTGTGATGTATTGTAATTTATGTGCATTTTCTGGAAGGAATAAATATAAAGTARTGATTGGTATAAATAATTGCTCCTAAGTGTGTGCTGCTGAGTGTGAGCATCTTAGAACTATGCTGTAGCAAATACGTTTGCATAATGCTTTCAAAATCTCATTGGATACTGTTGGTTTTAAACTGCCTGCCCACTGAAATACCAAATTTGTAACAGAARATACATTTGGAAGCCGTTCATTCTAAAGCTGCAGAATTTAGGATGGAAAACCCCTTCAAGCAGAGCACAGCCCSTGCTCTCCCATGGATCTGCAGCCCAGTGAGTGTCCTTGATCCACTTGAGGTCTCCTACATGAATTTGTTTTCAAAAAGAATARTGCAGAAATATAAATTCCAAAGTCTTCAAGTAAATAATTAGGATTGCTCTGATAATTTTTACATTAAATGAAAAACAAACCTAATAAATTTTGAGCATTTTGTAGGAAAAATTCCAATATATTTTGCTTTAAGGTTGACTTGCAAAGAGTGCCTGCTGTGTTTTACTTCCATAATTTTTCTTATAAGAGCGTTAAAGAGTGAGAACTGTGTCATGTTTTAAAATGAAATATAGGAAATATATTTGTGGTTATCTTGGTACACAGAGAAATATTCCAATTTTATTTCCCTATTTTTGCATTCAGACTGCTATTTTATTTTATATGATATACTATATATTCTTCACAGTAACCCTCTGGGGTTATCAGCYTTACCTAATTACTTTGCATCTTGAACCAAAAGTGCTAAATTTTGAATTGAAAGTTTAATTAGTTGTAATTTTTCCTTACTATTGAAGCTGTGTGACTGTATTCATCAGAATAATATATCTAGAACCCTTTTTGGCATAATTCAGTGCCTGCCTGTGGGAAAAGAAATGTCTCTTTAAAAGAGTTTTACCATCATGACTCTTAATTGTTTTGATAATGAGAAAATTCAGCCTAAAAAAAAGTACATAAGGTACAGCATGATAGGCTGGAATGGGAAAATTACCTGCATAAAAAATGCCATCCCTCTTCCCAAATGTTAATCTCTTAACCCAAATCAGTCCCATTATTCAGTGAGGGAACAGGAACAGGGCTGTTAAAGTGTACACACTTATGTCTCAAAAATATTCCAACTGTGCACTGGTGGGCACATATTTCCCTGTGTAAGGAGTCATTAGCCTTTGTCTCTGCAACCATTAAGTTTTCAAGAGTCTTTTTCATTCTGGAAGGAAAAAATTACTTTTGTTATAATTGTTTTTTAGTAATTTGGATAAGTTCCAAATTATTTATTAAGACATCTGGTCAATATCTATTTTTTTATCATCTCAAATCTTTCAGAAAGTGCGAGTGTATGTTGGATGATAAAAAGGATTTAGAGGCTTTGGGAGGTCTTTTGCTTTTCTTTTCTGTGTTTGCCTGTTTGAAACTCATCCATTCTCAATCCCAGTCTTTTCCTTTGATTTGATGCATTCTGCAAAGCACTGAAACTGCTGGGTTCAGCAGTCCCACATATTACCACCTTTTGCTGTAACACAGGACTTCACCCAAATGCAGGGAGAAGGAAAATGTCCACAACGAGAAAAAGCATGTGTTTTCCTAAAATTTTAATAATTCCTGTAAATGGCAGGGCAAATGCAGAACAGTATGGTAAAATGAGCCATACCTTTATTACCTCTTTGTCTGCTGGCTTATTTAATACTTTAAAAGTACTAAATATTTATTTATCAACATTCCAAACTATTACTTTAAAATGTAAATTCGTGTTTCATAATTSAGTTGTGCTGAAATTATAATCTGAGAATTCCTTACAACGCTGAGTGCAGCTCTCTAAAGTAATGGCTTTTGTTCCAACAGGAAGCAAGTGTTCATCCCAGAAGCTGTTCAGGTGTGATGTGTGTGACTACACGAGCACGACGTACGTGGGTGTGCGCAACCACCGCCGCATCCACAGCTCGGACAAGCCATACAGGTGAGTGCCTGCCCAGCCTGCCAGGGCCACTGGCTGCTCCTGCCCTTGGCACAGGGGCTGGGAAAGGGCTGCAGTTACACTATGGCACTGCACATTACTGAAGGAGACACGCTTGCTGCCTGACTCAAACTATGTAATTAAGATTTGCTAATTTTTCCAGAATGCATCTTTTGCTGTGGCAGTCTTCTGCCTGTTTTCAGTTTGAAGCATTCACATGTGGAGAGGAAGATAATTTTGTTATAATACTGGACTTTGGCCAACAGTAATAATATATTTCTCAAAACCCTTGCACACCTAACTTCATTTTGGAATTGCTTTATTGCAAAATGTTCTCCATTGTCATATTACTGCTTTATACATCAGCTGCTACAGCGTGTGGGAAAATTCTGCCCTTGTCACCAWGTGCCTCATCTTTTTCATTGATTTCTAACAATAGTAACATACTCAGGATCATATTTTATAGGTTTTCTACAAGGGTATTACATGGATTTATATAGGAACTTGGGTACCTAAAATCACATGTAATACCACTGCTGAGGTCCCCAGCAAAAAAATAAATCCTGCATTTTCCTATTGGTTGCTGCATAAATTTCCCCAAATTCAATCTGTGCTTATACAGTGTGGATMTCTGTCCCTCTCTAGTGGCTACAAAATAGATCTGAATCAATAGATTTTTTTGAGCTGATCTTTAGTGTAAACTTCTGACTTTAGTGTAAATTCTGGAATCTCAACACCTTGAAAGGCTGAGCTAAGGCAGGGACTTTCTCTTTTGGATAAACAAACCCTGAAGATGTGTTGTATTTTGATTTGTGCATTATAATGATATCCCATAACACCAGCAAAAATTCACAAGATGTTTACTCAGAGAGCAAGTGTGGAATACAAATAGATTGTTTTCTCCTCAGAACCTTCACTATTACCATTATTTATTACTTAGTGAGGTTGGAGGAGCAGATACTGTAGAGTGTCTTGTACGTGGTAGTTTTCAAATTGGTGTTAGCAGCCTGTTTTGATTTAGGAACCCTTGGAAATTTTCCATTGGTGATACAGACTGCTGCATACTAAATACAAATCAACCCATCTGCCTTGCTTCTTTTATTATTTTTTCATAAACCCCTTAGACAAATCTGAAAACCTGGCAGGATACTTGAGCCACATCTGAACACCATAATGATCCAGTATTTATGGTATTTTTCCTTCTGAAACATGAATTCCTCAAGCCTTCCATAGTGTCAAACAGCAACCTACTACATTGCTGCCTTTTGAGAGCTGTAAACATACTTTATATTTGTTTGACAAAGCTTCCTGGAAGCTAAGGTGTTGAGCCTTAAAGGATATGTTTCTGTAGATGTGATATGTTCTGGATTTTAATACTGCACAATTAAATCCTTTCAAAAATATAGTAAGTTTTCTCAGGCTAAGTATGCTGCAGTCTCAAACTGTTTCACACTAAAGAACAGACTTTCTAACTGGACGTTTTACCATTTGAAAAAGAAAAGAAACACCTAAAGTTCAAACAACTACGTAAGAATTTTTGCTGAACTTGATGGTTTCTGTTTTAATATGGTAGATACAGGAAGGTTGTGTGGTAGTATATTGATATTTATGAATAATAAGGAATTTGTGTAATACTTTGGCATCTAAATCCATGGATCTGAGTTTAGATCTAGACTGTTTTATGTATTGGTTTTATACAAAGATATTGTGACAGAAGTAAAAAAAAGAAAAATTTGAATGGCATGATGTGACATACTTAGGGCACTTAAATCTGAATATATTGATCTTGTCACTGACTTTTTTTCAGCAATAAAGCCCTGAACTTGATGYTTTATTACAGGTTTGGCTTTTACAATGTCCTGAGAACATTGCTGGTGCATTAAGTAGAGCACATAGTCTCCCCTGCAGCTCTTAGGGTCACATTGTGCCTTTGGAAGGGCTGCACCCAACCACCTGCATCCTCACCTCCCTTGCACTTAGTGATGCTTACCCACATCAGGAGAGGGGCACGAGAGAGATTTCAGGAAGAARCATAACCTGTAAGCCTGGTGATGCCTG
Source organism: Cardinalis cardinalis (assembly GCA_014549065.1). Lineage (NCBI taxonomy): Eukaryota > Metazoa > Chordata > Aves > Passeriformes > Cardinalidae > Cardinalis > Cardinalis cardinalis. The sequence goes on along the minus strand of JACDOX010000155.1, from coordinate 308,990 downwards.
CTGAAAGGTGGAGGCTTTTTTGGGCTGCACAAGATTGTCACTGCCCAACAGCAGGTCAATGTCATACCTTGGAGTTCTGTAAATATGGGTAGTCCTCAGCTGCAGCCTTTCTAGGCACCTTTGCAGTCTGGGAGCTGCTGGGGTTTGGAGCAGTGCCAGCAGTGAACAGTCAGATCAGTCACTTGTTGTTGTCTCTTCAGATGTCGCGTGTGTGACTTCGCCACCACAAATATGAATAGCTTGAAGTGCCACATGAGGCAGCACCCCCAGGAGCATCAGGCAGTGCAGCTCTTGGAACAGTTCAAGTATGTAATGGGGCTCTTAAAGCAGTGTTCAGATCCTGTTCCCTTCCCTCCTAGAGTCATTCTTTGGTCCACAGATTTGTTTGGGGTTTTTTGATGGATTTGCCATGGCATTCCCAGGCTGATTAAACATGTCYATGATGTCCCTCTGGGACCTGTTTAGCTTTTCCTTTCCAGAATGTGGTGGTTGCACACAAAGCTGCCTATTGCAAGTAGTTTCTGGACCATGTTCATTACCTAAGCATGCCTGGAATTGTTTAGGAGATTGTATGAGGCAAAACCTTGCCGTGGCATCTCTAATATTTAACATAGACAGGTAAATTCCAGTATCCAGGAACATTCCCTGGCTTTCTTTAGTATCTCAGTCTAGACACAGCCTTTGCATGTACATGTCAGTTGGAATCCAGGTTGGCATCACCTAGTTAAGATTTAGTATGAACAGCCATTAAGGGATGAGTGTCCCTTATAGTCTGTCCATAGAGATGGGTGGTTTATAAATATATGAGAAAGTTGGTACAAATGTGTGTAATTGCCTACTACTAATTTGTAACAAAAAAGAGAAGTTGGGAAGGGAAAGGAAAGGAAAAAAAAATTGGGAATATTATGAATATTTCTTAGTGGAAGATTGTAAGGGCAATATGAAAAGTCTAAATAAAGCACACTCATATAGAGGTTTCTTCTCAAGAAAAGCTGCTTCTACAGTTTAAAAGTATTTCCACTGCATTTTCCCCAAGTGTTCCTAGAAGCATTAAGTTGTATTTGCTCAGCTGTCATACTTCCCATAGTATTGCTCTTGGTATTACCACGGATTACTGGAAACCTCCACACTTTGGTCCCTGATCCCCAAGGAATTAGTCTATCCAAAGCTGCAAGAGAATTGTTTCCTCAGYGTATCAATGTAAAATACACCTGAACAGTGAAGTTTAATAATTCAGCACAAATCAAGCAGTAGGGCAGGTCATGCTATGGAATTGAAAGGCTTCTACTACTAAACTCAGTGGTAAATAATTTTGTTTCTCTGAGAAAGTTGCATATACTGTAAGTGTATGATCATTAACTGTAGTGCAGCATACTTTTAAAAGCTGTTGGAATTTCTATGTCTGATTTGAACTGTATGTTTAAATAGTCAACAGTATTTGGCTCAAAAGATCCTGTTCTCAGCAAAGTAAATTTTATTAGTAAATCACCTGAGTAAATTCATGAGCTTCAAAAAATGAGAGTATTTAAAAGGGACTAAAAATGGACACTGGGCTGTGGCTTCATTGATTGTGTTCCCAAATCACTTACCAAGTAGTGTTAGTGACACAGAAAATCATAGGTATGGTGAGACTAGTGGGCACATTAAATGAAATTAAGATTATTTGTTGATCTTTATGTTTYACAAAAAAATTATTTTGGCATATTTTATCTATAAATTAACTATAAGGTCTGCCTTTTATCTAATTACTATTTTGTAACAGCCTCATTAGAGATATTAGGATTTCCAATCTGAGAATAGACTCACCTGTCTTTGAAAGCATCCATTTTCTTTGTAAGGCTCCAAATTAGAAGGAAAAGAGACAAATGGGATGCCAGAGAAGAGTGAGCTAGAAGGACACACCCATTGTTCCCCAGCAGGACAGAATTACCTTGCCCCATAAGCAAGGTAATGTACTGTGCTTTCACCTCATTTGGGAGAGTTTTGCTGTTCTCTGCAATCTTCTGCTAAGCAGAAGTTGTTTTCTGTGTATGATTATTTGCAGGGCATTTCAGGACTATACCCTACTGTCATTAAGAAAAATCATAAAGCCCTACTGAATTRTAGTGTATAATGTGATTTTATGTAGGCCTTCTTGTGTTTCCAGGTTACATTTCTGAAAAGGTCTTAAAACCTTAAAAAAACTGACTTTRCATTGTGGTAATTTTAACAGACTCATCATAGTAACACACTGGGATCACATTGCTTGAGCAGAGCTGCATTCCTGGTTATAATTTATTAGCACAAGGTCACCTTCAATTGATTCTGATCTTTTCCATGGGATTTGGGGAACTGAAGCCTTCCCAAGGAGCAGGTAGCTGAGCAAAAGAGCTTTTTTTAYCCAAAAGACAAAAAGACAGATCCTGCTCTGAAGTGATGTCATGCAGTATCACTCATCTCCTTCATGCTGAGGTGACTAATTTATCATCTTAAAAAGCATGTAAAAAAACCTCCTCTGGTGTATATTCATGCATGAAAAGGGTTATACAGGATTTGATCAGTCTTGGGTTATTTCTGTCCATAAATATACACTGCATCTCCCTGTCAATAGGATTTATTCTTCAGGGTTTTGTTCTTTACTGCCTAAGATGGTGTTTTACAGGGAAATAGAAAATTTAGTCYTGTGGTACCAGAGCTGATGGAAAACTCTATGGAGAAAATAATCACCTGTGTGAATCCTGATCTGTGAATCTATTCAGAATCTGACAGGGCCCTCAGCAACCTGCTGATCCTGCTTGGGGGGCTGGATTGGACTGTGCAACCTCAAGAGGTCCCTTCCAACTTCAATAACTCTGTGATCCATAATAAACTAATACCTGCTATACCAGGAAAGACTTATTTAGTTCAATTGACATAATTAGTGCTAATTACACAGTTCCTGCTTGGTTCAGAGCAGTGGCAGAGAGAGCTCACCACCTCCCTGCCAGATGCCCTGTTTCTGCACTCAGCAGAAGTACTGCATTTCTGCAGTGTTTGAACAGTTTTATCAGGCCAAACAGATAAGATTTCAATTCAGTTGTTTAGGAAATTTAAAAAAAAATTAGAATGTTCTCAGATCCTAAAAATAAAATTTCAGGATRAAACTTTGCAAACAAACATGACCCAGTTATGAAACTGAAAATGGGACCAAGAAGAAGGTTCACTTGGATCTCTCTGCTTACTCATCCTTTTGGAAGGACTAAACCATTACTAAACTAATRAAATTTGACTTTGAAATGTTTCTCTTTTCCTTCTCCATTTTTCCCCAGATGTTCTCTCTGTGGATATGTATGTAGYCATCCTCCATCCCTGAAGTCCCACATGTGGAAACATGCAAGTGACCAAAATTATAACTATGAACAAGTGAACAAGGCTATTAATGATGCAATTTCACAAAGCAGTAGGTATGTCTGATTTACTGTCACACCCTATTATCTTTCAAAAGACCCAACCCTGACCCAAAATAAAGTTCCTATCYTAAAGGAACAGCTGTATATTTTAATATTTGTTTTGGTTTTTATTATTATTTCAGGTTTCAAGGACAACTCACTGACAAAACCCTATTAGAAGGCACAGATGAAAGTACAGKACCTATACTAGGAAGTTCAGACAACCTGGTGTCTTTTACAGAGTCCATTAACCAGACTACAAATGAAATTTCAGGTTCTGATGAAAATGAAAAACCTACCTTGATGAATACCTCATGCAGTTTAGAAAAGAACTCCACTCTACCCCATCTTGGCACAGAATACTGTGTTCTTCTCTTCTGCTGCTGCATTTGTGGTTTTGAGTCTACCAACAAAGAAAATCTGCTGGATCATATGAAAGAACATGAGGGTGAAATCATAAACATCATTCTAAACAAGGACCACAGCACGACTCAGAATACAAACTAGGTGAAGCAGTAAGTTAAGAGAGGATTTCCTAGAGTGAATATTTTCCTTTTTTGCTAATTTTTGCCTGAGAAACTTGCTAAAGAGAAGAATTGCAAGCAAAASTTGATTTCCCATCCTGAGTTCTTGTTTCAGTAGGAGTACAGTGTTTGAACCAGGGACTGATGAATCATTTAAGAGATAAATACAAGGTGTGGAGAATAGAAGGATCCATTTTAACCTGTTACTTCTTTATATGGTGCCAAGAATGTAGGATTGTTGGTTTTTTTCATTTCCTGTCAGGTACTAGTCAGTAATAATGCATTAGCACAGTACTTTAAAACCCAAAGGTGTGAAAGCTTTGAATCACTTGAAAAGCTTTTTTCTTCCTCCCTCTTTGTTGTTTTCCAAGTAATTCAGCAAAGAAGGTTTTTACCCTCTTTTTTGAAAGATGATCTGGCAGCAGATCAGATAGAACTGTTACAGTGTGATCTGGTAAACCCCCTGCCTGGAAGGTGGGGAGAGGGGCGGTGGCCAGGGCATGGGTGTGTTCTATTCACACACAGGAGTTCCATTTTTCCCAGTCTATTTTTAAGGCTTTACAAACTCCCAAGTCATTTTCCAACAAAGACTGCCATCCTTTCCATTGATTTACAGCAGCAGGAGGTGAAGGGCCTTAGAAGCATTTTGTTATAACTATTTGTTTGATTGGATCCTAACTACAAAACTCCTGTCTTTTCAACTCATAGTATGTAACAGATTATTTTTATAACAATAACCTGTTGTTTCTTCATGGTTTTCTTGACACCATGAAGCTTATAAAAAAAGAAAAGCTTATAATGTTACTTTCCATTTTTGGTGATTATTTTGCAGTATGGATGAGCAATGTTTTTAATGAGAACAAGGTATTAACAGTAATTGCCACAAAGTGATGTAGATGAAATCTATGTAGATTCCAAAAGATGTAGGTGAGCACAAATTGGGATTTTCAGAAACGCCTACGTGCTTTGGCAATCTTTGAAATGCCACTGGCTGGCCAAATTTCCCACTTGTCTGTCAGAGCTGTAACTGTGGAAATAATGAGCTGAAAGATAATCTTCCTGTAGAAAATCATATTTAAAAAAAGAAATGGCAAACAATGTCTTAAGCCAAAACTGTATCCATTCGCTTACTGAATAAATTTTACTAGTGCCTATAGTATRGATTGATAAAGGGAATTAGAGATTACTTTGTTGTGTAAGAAAACTTAGAAATCTCACACTTTTAAAACCTTCAGCTTTTAAAATTAGAGTGTGGGGGGTTTTTTGTGTGTTATTTTTACAGTTACAGCAGTTGGCAATAGAAGATACTCATGTGTATATCAATGAGGAATGTTATTACACTGGCTAGTTTCCCGGCAAGTTTGTTGAGGTTATTGATTAAGTTGGCTACTTAATTTTTTTGAAAGATTCATTAAGTGTRGTATCACTTCCAAAGAAGCCCTTTGGCAGCCAGATTTGAACTTCCTAGTTCAGGCATGTATTCCTGCTTCTCATGAATGGCAGATGCACAGCAGCTTGCCTAGTGCTGACACGGGCATGCAGTGACCTGATCTTCAGTAGCTCAGTATTTATAAAGTTCCTTCTCTTGGGAAAACAGTGGTTTCTARTTCTTTTATTTACACCCTTCTGCAGCAGAAATCAGCTGCAGCTGTAAATGTGAGAGGCTGGCACATGGAGTGTCTGTATTGTGCTAGCACTGCCTGGAAGTGGCAACCAGGAAAAGAAAACWGTACCAGAAGTCACAGTTTCAAGAAGCAGCACAAAATGCAGAGGCCAGGGTAAAAGTACTAAGACTTCAAGTGTATTTGATACTTGTTTTCAAGAAATTTCCTCAATTTGACTTCTTTTGGGTTAAATATGTATTATTTTGTTTATAAATTAGATAGCAGAAAGTACACATTTGACTTGAAAAATTAGTCAGGATATAAGGTCAAAGCATTTTTGTGTTGAATTTTTGAGATACTTTAAATACGTATTTGAAGTTAATTAKACATTATTTTCAGTTAATAGTTATTTTTCATATTCCTACAGTTGGATTTTACATTTGAAAAACACATTATTTATTTACATGATCCCAAATTCCAGAGGAGATAATGAACTTTAAATGAGATATTCATATTGTCTTACTGACACTGYTATTATACCTTGAGTATAGAATTAATGTGAAAATAGTACATYGTCTGGAATATATCTCAACTTTCTCACTCAGAAGTCCCATTTGTTTGAAAAATTAAAAGACAGTGAGATCCTTAGTAATGCTAARCTACTAGTCAGTATTCACAGAAACAATATTTACAACACTGTTATTTTTGTGTAATTCTGTTAAAGTTGCTCAGCTAGTGAAAGATAAAAAAGGAAAAACTTGCATTCATAAGCTAAAAAGGAGATGGCAGTGAACCAAAATTTCAGAAGCCAATAACCTTGAATGCAGAAGAGCAGCTCTGGTGTGTGTGGAAGGCACACGAGCAGCGTTCTGTGCAGTGCCCCAGGAATCAGCGCCACAGATTCCTCAGCAGGATGTGGCTGCTCACTGTTGTTCTTTGCCATCTTGTTGCTCTGTTCTTTTTGACCATGTGTTCCTGTAAAACAGAAAGCTACTTGYCTCTAAAAACCATTATCAATCCTGACAAAYGGCAACAAAGAATTCTTTCCCATACGCACAGAGATTTACTTTTTTTAGCTGTCTCCATGCTGCTYGCAATTAGTTACCCACTCACGATTCCCAGGGACTTTGTCAGAAGTCCTGCATGTGAAATAATTATAGACTTGGTTTTTCTGAAAGCAAATTGTTTCTCAGGTTATCTGCTTTCGAAAGTGTATGGCTGGCCTGGTTGCATGTTTTGTAAGGGGTTTTAAGCACATTTCAGAGTCACTGACACTGCAAATTTCCCCTTTCTTTAAGCTTTTAAACTATTTTTGTCTCTGGTCACAGCACTAGCAGGTGATAAGCTATTCATGTGCTGTTTGTTCAAATTYGATTTTATCCTGTGATACAAACTCTACCTTGCAGCTTTGTTTGCAATGCCTGTACTTCCACTAAAGAGCAAACTTCATTCATACTTGGCTGTACTGAAAAATGGGTGCATATTTCATCTTCCTGATTTATGCTTGACCTGGAAAAATAGAGTGGGATTCAGTGAGAGTTATTGTATTTTCCTCTTTCATAAGCACTTATTTAATCATTTGAAGAAATGTACAGTTGGTGCTCAAAGTAACATTTGTTAAGATATATTTAATAGAAATTTACATTTGCATTTGATATTCATGGACATGGGTACATGTATTTTTTTAAGAAAAGGTATTGTAACACTATGGCACTGCTTTTATAGCCAAAGTATAAAAAAATTTAGAAAACTGACATGTAAAGACTGCAGTTAATTCTGATACTGTATCTTATTAACTAGGATGAGTTTTGTTTTATAAAGTTATCCAGCACATTAAGCTGCATGCCTTAAGCTCTCTCTAGGATTGTGTTCCTGATAGGCAACTCTTTGGAAGGATGAAGCAAAGTCTGTAGTACTACTTTAACTACCTTCTGGAATACTGTACAATGGTAGAATAATTTATTTTGCTTTACAGGAGTTTGTCACGTATTGACTTTAATATTGTATTTTGGTAATAAACTTTTTTTTGTTAAACTCTTTAGTCACTTTTATTTGGCCTCTATGAAATATGAATATAGAAAATACAAACACTGAACCAGTGTTTAGAGAGAGGGAAATCCATTGAGTGAAAAAGTATTTGAAATACTTTACTGCCATTTCTTACTGTTGTATGAAATTATTAGTATTAGTTGTTATTACTAGTTTAAATACTGCTAATACAAGTTTTATCAAAGTAACTGTGGTGAAGAAATATGAAACTATTAAGTCAAAATATTTGTAAGCCTGCATGCAGTTAGGGTGGCACCATGCTGAAGAACTGCAAATTCAAAATTCAAAATGAAACTAGTAGGAATTTTTCCCTAATTGAAATTAGAGTGAAAGCCTTAATCAGCTTTTTTCAGGTGATTGACTTATGCTTTTCCATCATATAAGCTAAAACATATCTTGAAACCTATTTTTAAATATACAGCATRTTTCTTGGCCTTGCTGGAGCTTTTCTTTCCATCATTCTCAGGAAAAAATAAAGTCACTTGGTGTTGCTGGGGAGAAAAGAGAGAGTATGGCCAGGATACCCACTGCTGGTATTAGTTACATAAACAAACAATCTTTTGCCATTTTCTTGTTATTATTATATAATCTGTTGAAATAAAGGCTGGAACTACAAATGGCTTTAGATGCAACACTACAGAATGCTGTGTCATGCAGCTTTTTCACATTTTCTCTAATGCAAAACCTGGGGGAAAAAGCTCTTTGTAGTAGGATGTGGCATCCAGGTATTATCCTGTTCACTGGGCTAAAACACCTTCCTTGTTCAGCTGAACAAAGCCCAAGAGCCTCCTCAGGAGTTTCTCCCCCATAAATAACGTGGCCGTGTGTGGGACTGGGCACCGAGGGGCCTGTGAGGGTTGGAACAGCCCTGGGAACTGGGAGGAAAGGAGCCAGAGCCCTGGCACTCAGCAGTGGGGTTCAGTCACTCTGTCCCAGAGCTCTGGCAAGYGTTTAGGGCTGGAATGGCTGCAGAAAGCTGATGCACCACAGGGAGCCTTTGTTCTGCATCCCTTCGAGGCAGGTTTGGAGAAGAGCTGTCACACAAAGGAAGGGACACACCATTAGAACTGACCTAAGATTAGCTAGCTAATGAAATCCACAATTGGTAAAGCCAAGAGGTTGTTTTTTTTTTTTGGCCAAAAGTAAAAACTTCAGGATSCTGAAAAGCTTTAAAAGTTGAGAAAAGTGAGAACCCAGAAGTTGGGCATGTTTGCCACAAACCACAAGGCTGCTGARCAGCAACTCAAAAACACTGCAGGTTTGGACTTAAAATCTACTGGGGCAGAACTTGAGTCCTCCTGCTTTTCTAGTTCGTGGTAGCTCTTTCTACAGWACAATCCAAGAGAAAACACAAATAAACTGAATTTAAAGTTTCTTCCAACCATTTCCTATTTGTAGATGTTTGGCATTTGCTGGGATTATGGCTAATTTGGTGCCAACATGAACACTCCACTACTTTGATCTAGTTGGAAGAGAATGGGCAAACAGAATATTGTTAAATATCCTTTTTGTTATTTTAGCAAGTAAGAAGCCAGCATTGCAATGTATTATAACAATACAGTTATGATAGAATCATCAATATTACTGATTGCMAGCCACTTTGGTAACTTTTAGTTTACATTTTATAATACAAGTTTTCGATATTAATATCCATCTGGAAGCTCTTTAGTTCTTCTGGATTCTCATACTTGAAACATTACAAATCCATTACATCCATGCATGGGGTCATAAAACACAGGAGAATTAAGACAACTCCCCCCTTCTCTGGGATTTCTAAAGCTCTTCACTGTAACTGCTTGTTCTTGTACAATTTACTTTGCATTGGCCTCTTTAGTGGAGAAGTAGAACTGTTATTCCAGGAAATATCTCCCACAGCATGCCCTTCTTAGAAATGTAAGTACATTATCTGCTTTACACAAAACCTGCAGGCACTCAAGGTGTTTATCTACACTGTAAAATTTCTTGTACGAATACAATGTGTTCATTTCAACAAACACATGACATCCAGGATGTGGCAGTGACAAAAGRAAGGTAAATCTATTGCCCATGGTAAGGCACATATTTATTTAGCTTTCATTCTTAGTTTAAGCATTCTCACAAATGTAGGACCTGCCTTATTGCTCAAAAAAGACAAACCCAAAACCAAAAGAAGTTGGGCTGTAAATTGACTTACAGTAGAAATGTTTAAATATTTGGAGGACTTGATCAGAGGAAGATAATTCTGTTGGTTCCAAAAGTATTTAAAAAACAAAATAAGCACGCAGAGCAGATACTGAAAAATTTCCTGATTTCTAGTGTCAATGGCTTCAAAGTTCAGAATGACCAGGATGATCACTGCATCATTTTCTTGTCTCTGAGCGTGCTTTCTGTGAATTTCATGGCTCTTCCTGCTCGAAATACTAAGTTTTTCAATGAACAAAGGTTGTGGAATGAGAGAGAAGAAAAAAGTAGAAGTACTGCTGTACTATAAAATTGTGGCGGAAAATCAACTAAATATTGTCCTGAAGAAGTGAAGTCTCTCCCTGACAATTCCACAGAATTTGTATGGATTATTGGGAATCAGCTTTCTGTGATAGGACCTGGAGCCGTTTTGTTGGTTACAGCCTCACGGGGCACGGCTTTTTCTACAATTACCAAAGACAGTGCAAATAAAACTTACAATCAAGACTTACGGCAGGGGTAGGTTGTACCCATTAAGCAGAACAAAGTCTGGCATTGCTGAAATCTTCCAGCTACAAAAGGTCTTTTCCCCCTCTAAACCTTTATGGTGCAGTTAAGCAAGAAATACGGTGGAGCTTATAATGTGTTGAACAGAACACGCAGCTCTAACTTCAATTTTAAAATCACACATATATGGAACTATATCGCAGGGCAGAGGGGCGGCGAGAAATACATTTAAAAAACCACTACAAGTAAATTCTCGGGCGCTATGTGAGCAGAGCATCCTCCGACAGCGCGACCCTCGGACAGCAGCCCCGCAGCCCCTTTCCCGTGGGGATGCGAGGCTCGGGGCGCCGGCCGTGCCTCGCTGTGCCGGATTTCCGCCCGCCCTGGCCCGTTCGAACGGCGATGGAGCGGCAGCCGGGGCGGGGGCCGGGCCTGTGACGGGCGCCTGTGCCCGCCCCGGCTCTCGGTCTCCGCCCGGCAGGGCCGAGCGCCCGSCGCCGCGCCCGCCCCTTCCCCTTTCCCTTCCCCTTTCCCTTCGCTTTCCCGTCCGTGCCCGCGGCGGGGCCCGGGCGGCTCCCGGAGCAGCGCCGGCAGCAGCGGCCGCAGGTAGCGGGGCCGGGGAGCGGGCGGGGGGAGCCGCGCGGGGCCGCGCAGGCCGCGGGAGCCCCGGGCCCTGCCCCGGCCCTGCCCCGGGCCCGGCTCTCCGCGGCGGCGGGGCCGGCTGCGAGCTGCCCGCCCCGGCCGAGCCGAGCCCTGCGGCAGCGCCGTGCGAGGAGCGCTGGCACCGCGGGCGGGGCGGGGATGAGCATCTTGCCTTTGTTAATTAATTAATTAATTGTCAGGAGCGCCAMAGACCCGCTCGTCCGGAGCGTGAGCTCGCGCGGCTCCCCGCGTGTTTTCCCAGGTGTGTGAGGGGCAGGCGAAGCTCACCCGCTGCCAAAGCTCCGCACAAAGTTGTGCGGCTGAGGCGCCGCTTCCCTGCGGCGCTGCCCGCAGCAGCCGGGTCGGATCCGGCACCGGGAGCAGCTGTTGCTGCCGGGATGGAGCGGGCGGTGCCTCCGGCAGGGAGGGAGGGATGGAGGRATGGAGGGAGGGATGGCGCTGCCCGCCGGTGCCCGGTGACAGCCGCTCTGTGCATGCACCGAGAGCCGAGAGCACCTGGCCRCTCGCAGGGCAGGGACTGCGCGGGCTTTTGGGCTTGTGATGTTCTCAGTTCTAGTATTCTTTTAATGCTGTTTCTAGCTTTTTATAACACAGGTGTTCTCTGGCATCATTTTTGCATCTTTTGACCCCCTTTTTTGGGTGTTTCCTGAAAGTTAAGATTTAAATGACTGGCTTCATATTTTAGGCACCCAATTAAATTAGGGTGAAAAGATTAATTTTTCTTTGAAGGGCTTACCCTTTTAAAAAAAGGGGACCCTGGAGTGTGTTTTGAGTCAAGGGCTAAAAAAGTGAGGGCAGTCAAAATAACAAATCATTCTGAAAACCTGTTCAAGAGTATGTAAAATGGTGAACATTAGTCTTTATAATTCTAAGATAACATTTTCTGTACTTTAATTTGCTGAGTGGTACAGATTTAAAGAAAAACCTTGCATTTTGATAAGATAGCCTCTATGTACAGTAGAGTTCCAGAAGTCGAAGTCTGTCAATAAGTCGATGTCAGTAAGATGTGGTTTTATTTTCACATATTTCATACAGTATCAAGTGACTGCTTGGGTAGGAMGATGCATTGCTTGTGTGTGTCCATTTAGGAGTCAGGCTGAAGATAATGAATTAAAGTGACTGACACCATGACAACCATAAGACAGAGAAGGGTTGGAAAAGGCTCAGAAGCAGCTGAAGATCAGCCTTCAGAGGAGACAAATGTGAAGCCTGATGGGAAAATTCTGCCTGGTGGGTAATGAAAAGCAAAGTGACATTATGGCTTTTTAGAAGTGTTTTGGTTTTGATCTGTCCTAAGCACAGCTCAGAGCTAGGCATGTGCCAAATGCATTTCCATACTTGAATATCACCAATATTAATTGGATGAGACAGAGGGTCTCACGCAGATTGCTGCATGTCAATCTTATTTCTGTTTTAAAATCCTAATTTAAATTGGTGAGAACAATTGTTTCAGTTTRTTATTGGTGACACACTACTAGCTTGTATGGAGCCATCCAAAGTTCTTCAAAGAATCCCAGTCCTAATCATTGGTACCATAAAAGGATTTAAAGACAACTGATGAAATGTACTTAAAAATAGGCAGGTTGCATATAAAATGTGAATTTAACTGCAAACATTTTCTTTTTAATTTATAGGACACTGGTTAGGTAAATGTAAAAGAGACTCATTAAGTGTCTTAATTCCAGGATCTGTTTAAGTAATGAAGTTCTGACAACATTTTTGTATGGAATTATAGCTTTAGAGCAGACAGAGTTCCATGTTTTTTTTGGGGAGGATATTTAGATCAACTTATTTTAAGAGATATTTTGATCTAAATTCTAAATGTTTCTCTGCATTTGGGCAGATGAAAGAAAGGTTCTGTTGTTGTTTCTGCACAAACTCACGTAGGCTATGTACAAAAAGAATAAGAGCTCATAGCCCTCCTGCAGCCCAGCCCTCAGTTCCATGGAGTTGCAGCTGGAGCCCTTAAGCAGATGTCACACACAGTATGAAAAAGCCATTTCAAAGATACAATTCCAGATCTCAAATCCATATTAAACCTTACATKAACATTGCAAATACGAAAGCCCCAGGAATGTCAGTGCACAGTGAAGGCCTGGAGGGTCACACATCCTTTCTTTGCCATCACCCCGTCCCTGCCCTTGCTCCTGTGTCAGCAGGAGCCCATCTGCAATTCAGAGCATGGCACCATCATCAAAGGCTGCTTTGGCTGCTCTTCAGTCTCTTTGTGGGTATTTACTGAGGCTTCTGAACCTTCACTGTTGTTTTTTACAAAAACTGAGCACACCCCCCCAAAAAGGCAGCTATTTTTAGACCTTGCTTGTGAATTTCTTGCTTTGTCATCAGTCATGCTGTATTGCTTGAATTTTAAAAGTTCTGGAAGATATTTCAATTCAGATTTACACATTAGTTATGGCATGGAGCTAAACTTGTACAGGATCATGGTGTCCTTAAAYTTAAAGTATGCCAATTAAAGCACACTTTATTTCACTTTGTATGTAAATAAAATAYTCTGATTTTCCTATATGAGAAAATAAAAACAAAGGATGTGTTAAAACCAGGTGTCCTGTAACCTGCAGAATGTAAACTGTGCTAGCATAGGCAATGGATAAATGGCTTTCCACAGGTTCAGTAATATGTTTCACAGTTACAGACTGAAATATTTTTCTTCCAAGATCCTCCAGGTGGAAAGCTGTGGAGCATACTCTCAGTAACCGTTGGTGGAATTGTTGCCATCTCTCTTGGACTTCTTACTTCTGTTTATGTAGCTACACTGCATGAAAATGACCTGTGGTTTTCCAATATCAAGGTAACAAACATTTTCCTAGTTTCATTCTAGTTTTGGGGAGCATTAATATCAGKATTATGAAATTTCATTTTTTTGGGTACTTGTCTTGCAACCCGCTCAAGACCAGAATATTTCATTTTTAAAAATTCCATTTAAAAAAAGCTGTGCTTCCTTTCCCACCATACTTCATCAGTTCTATAAATACCTGTCCCCAATTTTTTCTCTAAAAATATTGCTAGAGAGCTCCTGTCTGAGTTGTAGCTATGGTTCTTCCAAAAATTCATCTTTATCTACAATAGAATTTCAACATTTTACTGTATGTTTTTCTGTAATCATCTTACTTTTATCCAAAGCAATCTAAAATTAAAATAAAAACCAACAGTTAAAAGAAAAAGTATGCAAAATCCTGGCACACARTTCCTGAATTGTATTTCCACTGTTGTAATATTATTTTGTAATAYAGTTTAGGAACAGTCTCTTGCTATTCAAAAGTAATTTTATACAATGTCCTCCTAAATGTGCAGCCCTCAAAATATATTTCTGCCATTCACTAATGTCAACCCAACCCCAGGACTGACTAGTTTTTCSTAGAATCACTGCAGAGAAAATAATGCAGCTGTACCCACAGCTAAATTTAACCAGAGAAAAGAACAGGTGAGTCATTTCCCTTTCAAATGCCTAAAATCCATTCTGCTAGGTCTGTGTATTGTATTGTTCAAAGAGTACATTTATTTAACTGGAATACTTGCCTTGCTATATGTCTTTTCTATGCTACACACTTTTTGTGGCCCAGAAACATTTATATTCCCCTAATACAAATAATTTGCATGCTGTTGTATTATACCTATAACACTGTGTTGTGTCCACCCTTATCTTCTCTTGATTATATAGAGAGGTTGTACTCAATATATTGAAGGTACACCTTGGGTTTGCCTTTTCCTTCCAAAAGCAAGTAGTGAATAATTTCAAGGTGTTGGATATTTCCAAGTACAAGCATGGGCTTATGGCAATGTATGAACATAATGGGTGCATCTTTTTTATTCTGTCAGACTGACCCAGAAGAGCACAGAGTTGACTGAAATAAGCAGCTCTGTAGTTATAATTCAGTTGTCCCCCTCAATGTGTGAAACAGTTGTTTTATTTGATAATTATTGTTTTCAGTTTAAGTACACTAGAATGCCACTAGATACCAGAACTGAAATAAACCCCTCTAGATTTTTGTAGTCTGTATTCTGTTGTCTTTGTAGCTGTTCTTTCATCCCATGGAGGTGATGGATAGCTGGTAACACTGCAACAAGAGCAATTTCAGCCAATTTGATGGAAAGATTGTAAGAAACATTAAGTTCATCYGGCAGCAGGGTAAAGGAGAAAGAGCTGCAGACACTCCCTGGTCTCACAGTGTCCCTTCTTCAGAGGGATGTGATCTCCACCAGAGCATGCATGTGGAGATTGCTCAGTGCTGCTCACTTTAAACAAAATACTGCTTTAGGAGTGGCAGGGGAAGAGAAGAGTGCATATGAAGAGTCTGAACTTTGCTGCAAAGCTGAGGCAGGAAGGCTCATCCCAATATCTGTAAAACAATCCACAGCTGTCTCTGTGCCYGTGTGTAGGAGTGTGGTCTCTCCAGGGATATGTACATGTTTTCCAGCACTTCTCAACTGGCTAATCTTTTCATTACAGCACATACTTTATACTAAGAAAGATAAGACCCTCAAAAATCACATGGAAAATAAGTGGAAAAGGTGCTTTCTTCTCTGACGTTTTATAGTTTGGCCAAAGCATCTATTTTTGCAGGTATTAACTGAACTTTCCAAAAGTTTGAAAAGTGTAAGTTTTATTTTATCCATACCCCTGCCCAGATTCTCAGAAGGGAGAACTGTAGTCTAATCCTTGCCCCACAATTATTGCCTGCCTTGATTAGTGAAATAGAAGTGATCTCATTTCGTTATGTTTTCATTAAACATAACATAGAATAAATGGATGCATTACAAATGCACATCCAGTGTTTTATTAACACCCCTGCCTATGAAATATAGTAGAGCCTCACCACTGCTCTGCAACATAAAAAGAAAAATTCTAAATCAGTTCTATTTCCATGTATTTTAAACTACTGACTTCAGTCACYCTGAGTTGGCTGTAAATGGGGCAAATTTGATGATTTATGTTGTTGAAATCTGATACAAAAATTATGTAACAATTATTATTCCCCTGAACTTTGTTCCTTTCATCCAATAAGCTAAAATTAGTCAGATGATAAGAATTCATGCCCAAAAGGGTCTGTGTAGCAACTTAATTATTACAGAGATGTAATGGGAGACCTGTTCTGTCATCTTTCCTTCTATATGAAGGTGCTCTTCTATTTGAAGAAGATCTGCAGTGTTTTTCTGACACTTTGCACCAGGCAGATTATTTGTACCTRCACCTTTTAGGTGCAAAAGGTGGAATTTTGGTTCTGAAGACCCCACTGATACATGAGCACCAGAACTGCATGTTTAAAAAGTAGGCAGTTGTATTCAACCCTAAAAATGGGAAGTAAAAAGAGCTTATTATGCAAAGYCATGATTCCTAACTCCTAAATAATTGGAGTCAGGACTTGCACACTCACTTGCAGTGATTGCCTTTCTGTAATTTCAGTTGCAATTCATTGAAAGCCAGTTCAGATTTGGGTGTCTTCCAGCAGTGGTTCACCCAAGTAGAAAAACTGTCTGGTCGTTGTTCAACTGTTGTGCTGTATTTTGAATATTGCTTTCAACAGTGCATTGATTTCAGCTGCTGCTCTGTGTGTGAGCCTTGTTCTTGTTTGCTGGTAAATGTGCCTGCTATTATCCATTAGCCATGGTCACAGGAGAAAGATGTACCATTGTTTTCTTACCAGAAAAACTGAAAAAGCACATCTTGAAGAGTGATTTATGCAATGAAGGAATATACAATGAAGGAAGTACACAGTTGTTCCTTTTTTTTAAAATTTATTTCAAGACCTCCTGAAAGAATGACCAAAAAAAAAAAGAAACAGCAAAGATTCAGCATATCATGATACCTAGTCAGGAGCTGTATTTGTGTCCCCTTACAGCAGGGATCACAGGGTAKAATCACTTAAATTGATCAACTAATTTTTAAAAAAAATTTTGAATCTCTTCTTGTATACATTAAACCAACAAACATTTCTGTTTGTGATGGTGGAAGTCAAAACAGATTTCTTATCCAAAAATCCTTTCTCAGTTTTCTGTAAATGTTCTGGCATAACACATCTGAAATGGCTGTCTATTTTCAGTGATTTTCAGTAGCAGTTTAGTGGCTGCCCCTCCAGTGTAGCATCTTTTGGGAACAGAATCTGCTATGCAAATAGCAAAATGAGGGGCCACCTTCCTGTCAGCCATTGCTTGTTCAGCTGCAAATTCTGAAGACACTTTGAGCAGGAATAAGCCAAGGCCATGTAGCAAATTAATGCTGTAAGAAAAGCAGATAAACTTCAGAGCATTCATTTCTTCTTCATCCCTTCTGAGTAAGAGTTTAGATACTGATATTGATTTTTCCTTTAATAAAATTGCTGCTTGCAGGAAGTCAGGAATGAAAATATAAGATTGTAAGTCTTTCAGGATAGGAATGCCAGGATTTAGTCTGTGAAGTGCTCATATTTTCCCTTTCTACATTTTGAATGCAAACCAAAGATCATTGCCCASAGAATCTGTGGCTGCCCCTGGATCCCTGGAAATGTCCAAGGCCAGGTTGGACATTGGGGCTTGGAGCAGCCTGGGATGGTGCAAGGGGTGGCACTGGATGGGCTTTCAGGTCCCTTCCAGCCCCAAACAAAATGACTGTATGAAGAAAAGCAGGGAAACAGGTGATGAGAACTGCACAAAGGGAATGCTCAGGCATGAAGGRAAGGAGGGCATGCAGGACTTGGGCAGTTGTTTTGCACAGAAGTGCCTGTTGAGGTCCTAGGGGTGCTTTTACTCTGGATCAGATYTGATCTGGAACACACCACTTGGAGAGATGGGCTTTAGGTTACCATCCAGGAGAGCTTTCAAAGGATTAAATACATTTGCTGAAGGTTTGTTCTCAACTGGGAACATTGACGGCAGCTGTGTGTTGAGAAAATGTTCAAATCTTCCTGGTCTTAAATTGAAAAACTAATAAATAGTTTCAGTTACACAAATTTTGTTTTAGCAGTCTCAAAAAAAGAAAAGTAATCGGAGCTTTATTTATGCTCATTATTTATAGAAAAACTCAGCTCAGACTTTGGCTGCTTGCTCAGCATTCTGAAGGCCTTGCTTAAGGAGTTTGAGGAATCATAAGCTGTAAAATTTTGCACTGCCCTTGAGAGAAAGTCCTTTGTATTTGGTTGTGAATGCTTAACATTATGAGGATGCAATTGCATAAATTGAAATAATAAGCAGCTCTCTGTGTGTCCCAGAGGAATGTGTTCTTTATTTTTCCCTTGGAACAGTGTTAACTTCTTTGTTACCACCTCACAAAGTGAAGATACAGACAGATAAGCATGTGCTCTCACAGTGTTTACCCATAAGTCTGTATGTTTTTATTGACATGGAAGGCTAGGAAAAGTATAAATTGCTGTAGAACTGGAAAAGTATTTTCAGTGACTCAAACAGATGTTATCTTAGCATGAAACAGATGTAAAACTCACTAGTGTTTGTCTCATAAAGTATAGCATTTGGTTGAATACAGCTGGTGCCAGGATTACAAATTAATCATGTTTGAATGCATTTTTGCTAATTAGATCCCCCTCTGTGACTCCTCTCTCCCCCTTAATAAATTCCAAATGTTAGCATTCCCTTTGTTTTTTCCTTTATGAGCATTTAAGAGTCAACYGCTTTTTGGTATTAGAAAACTTCCCAGTAGTGATGAATTTGAAAGTAGAGCTTGTTTAAAATCCAGCACTCTCAATTTGCTAAGTGTGTGGCTTTTGGTATGATGATGATTTATATGTCACAGGCACCTGGAGAGTTTAATTGTGAACTTAGATTAAATCACTTGTGGTTTTATCTATTGACATTTCTCAGACCAGAACTAATACTGGTTTGTCAACAACTGACTTCAATAAAACACATGCTTTGAGGTAAGAACCTACACTGAGCAGCAGAGGAGAGAAGAACATGGGGTTTTGTCAAGCTTTATGTCAGCTCTGAAATAGAATTGATTCTGCTCCAGCATAAGAGTTGGGATTGTATGAGAAAGTTGAAAGTCTTGGGGTTCTGTGCAAGGTTGCATTAACAAGATTGGCATTCATAAAAGTCTCTGGAAAAGTAATATTCTGTTATTTCAGTAACAYTCTTTTGTACAGAAAGATGAATTCATAAGGTTATTTTTATAAATCACACCAATTTTTTAGTGACTTGCATATACCACATACAGGGATTTCGCTGGATTTTCAAACCTCAGCATAAAMTTTTTCTAACTAGATAGAGACCTTTTCTAACTTACTGCTTAGGAGATACATTTGCTGGGATGTTGTTATACAAACTACTAAAAAGATCACTAATAATAGAACAATTCTGTATAAGACAATTGTTAGTTCTCATCAGATTGGTTGTTCATGCCATCTTTGTTTTAATGTGGTTGCCCAAAGCTGTGGATTTGTTAAATTTCATTAGGTCTTCACAACCAATGAGGTAACAAAAGGAAATGCATTCCAAAGCAAAGAGCTTTCAGATCTTACTAGACCCCAGCTGCTGCAGTGTCAGCTAAGAAAAAGGCATAGTTTGAAATGTACCTGCATTGAAGTGTACCTAATTTAAATGATTTGAATATTTTTAATTAGAAATAAGAAGTTCACCTAGCCCTAAAGCCAAGTAGTCCCTTTTCCTTTCGGTTAAGAATCAGAGTGATGGCAGCTGGCTTCCTGCAAGAAGCAGTGTTGAACAAGTGGGCAGCAGCATCCCCTGCCAGCTGAAATATCCCTGACATCATGGTGCAGCCCCCTCATAGCACGCTGAATTAATTGAGCCTTGAGCTGGCAAAGCCATGGAACACAGTGGGGTAACTACATCTGGGAGAAAAGGTTAAATGCACAAAGCAGGGATGTGCAGCTTTACAGCCCAGCTGTGGGCCACTGTGCCAATCTAAGTTTGTCATATTGCAAAAAAATAGTGAAATGCTCAAAGTATTTCCAAGCAGCTTATCAGAATCACAAAGAGCTTGTACAGTCATTTACACCCCAGCTGTTTGCCTCACCCTAATTTGTCCATGTATGTTCACCTTTGGTTGATCTAAGTTGCTTAGGATGTGAAACCCAAGGACTGAGCCTCTCTGGAGGTCMGTTTCTCTGGTGCTGCAGGAATTGGAGTAGAAGGCAGCTTGGGATGATGGTGAAAAGCAAATGGAAAGTGAATTTCCTGTTGAACTTCACTTGCAGGAGGTCGAAAGAGAAATTTCATTCAGAACYGAGTGTGGACTTTATTATTCCTACTACAAACAGATGATTCAGGCTGCTTCCATTCAGCAAGGTATTGTAAACTGTAAAGTAAGTTTTGCAGCTGTCTATTTGTAGGTTTGGTTGGGGCTTTTTTTCCAAATATAATTGAGAACAAGGCAAACCATAACTATGAAAGATAGTGTAACATTGTACTGGAGACAGATTTATTCTGTTCCTATGCCAGGGAGCCACTAAGTTATGGACATAATAAATTTCACAATGATGCATTGATTTCTGTGCCACACCTTCACATGCTGATGAAGGCAATCACTTTGAGGGACAGCTTTCATATCTGCTCGGGTTTCAGCTTGCTGGTTTATTCAGTTTATACAGTTTATTACTTTCATTTGTATTCTTCTCTTGTTTAATTTGAACTATGAGCTATATCTGTGAAGGGGCAATGTTTTTTGCTGTATTCCTGGACAGTAAGTGACACAAGGAGCAGCTTCCAAGGAAATCATACACAGTGATGGGGCTTTCTCAGACAGTCTCATGTTTTCTAGATATTTAGCTGTTGCTCCTTAGCAATTTTGCTTATACTACACATTTTTCAATAATAACTTCACCTGTGATTAAAGTAGTGCTAAGAACAGTGCTCAGGGTCCAGAATGTACCACAGATTCTATGCTGGGGATGGAAGTATAAAAATAAATGKTTTATACACTACTAAATATATAGTACTTGAATTAGCACTGTGAGTCACATTTGAAGCAGGGAAGCTGAAGACCTCAGAAGGTCATGTTGATTCAGAGGTAATATGTTCTGAATCGTTGACTCAAACTTTGCAGTTTCTGATGAGAGATCCTAAAATACCTTTGAAAAAGTTATTCACTGTTCAAATGAAGATGGAGGGGGAAAATGACAATCTCCTATTTCAATTTCTCTTTATCATTAAGGTTTACATGGTTTAGTATATGACAATAAAACTGAATCTGTGAGGACAATTAACATACTTGAAAGAATGAATGTTTACCAGGAGGTGTTTCTCAGCATTCTGTATAGGATTCTTCCAATTCAGGTAGGCATTTATTTCTGGCTTTAGATTGTAAGTGCATTATGAAGATTGCAGTGAATCATAGCTCCCCTTTGTAGATATTTTCTAATTAGAAATATTCCTGATACCTTTTTAATTTGTAAAAGCAAAACCTAATTTATACTAAGTATAATCCCCCCCATGAGTGTTTGAATGTCAACATAAGTATTCTTGTGTTTTACAGCAATACCTAGAGCCTGTTTATTTTTATATCTACACTTTGTTTGGACTTCAGGCAGTTTATGTCATTGCTCTGTATGTAACAAGCTGGCTTCTTAGTGGAACATGGCTTTCAGGGTTGTTGGCAGCTTGCTGGTACATTACAAACAGGTAAGTGAGATGAAACATTTAATCTTTCTAAAATTTTACCTAGTTTCAAAGGTAAGGCATTAAAGCTTTAACTGCTTGATTAATTGGACAAAACATGGGATTATAAGGTCTCTCTCAAATAAGCCAGAAAATTGAAAGAATATTTAAAAAACAAAAAATAATTAGAAAATAATCAGAAATGAGCTGACATATCAGACTGGGTTTTTAAAGGTTCTGGAAGTTTGAGTAGAAAATTTTGTCTTAAAGTGGTCTCTGAAAGTGGACTACATCTTTCAGATGTGTCTGGAGCTCCAGGTGATGTACCCTATCTGCTCCAGCCTAGGATCTCTCAGGTGTTAAAGACATCTGCATGAAAGCCCTTCAGGTGTCTCCTCAGTGCCCCACACCTGCCTCAGGGGTTCCTTCCACAGCCTCAGCTCATCTTAGGTTCAGCTTCTGTATCCCCTYATTCCTGTAGCCACCTCCTGCACTAAGCCTCCGAGAAAAAAACATGGTAATTGAGCTGTTCTAGTGCTTTATCAYTTGAAGAGTTACCAGTTTGGAGATAAAAACCTAAGAACTGGCTTTATGCCAGAATTAAGCTGCTGGCATGAAGCTAAGACTGGTGACATTGGCTGTTACCTGTAAATTACTCAAGAAATTAAAAGTACAGTCTTGGTTCTACCAGAAATGTTTKATATGTTAATGAACAGCTCTAAAGGAATTTATCTGCAAGCACATTCAGTACAGAATAATTACAGGTGTATGGAGGCAGGGTGTTTCTTTCTCCAAATATAAAAGGAATTAAAAGCCACATGCAATGTACTGTATTTCACACATTTCTTTCATGGGGTCATCTCTTCCATTTAAAGAATATCTGAGCAAATTTGTCCATCTTTCTAATAATTGGTGWACAGTGAGAGCTTGTTTACTTTATGCAATATAATAAGTGCATAGAATGGATTTGGATAAAGACTTTCTGTCCAGATTAATTACATCTGAGGCTACTGAGAAATTCCATATAAACACATTCTTCCTCCAGCTAAGCATGTTTCAGATTTGTTGCTTACTTGCTGCTTTAGCAAATATTTTCTCTACACTGGGAGAAAGAGAATGATTGTTTTAGCAAATATTTTCTCTACACTGRGAGAAAGAGAATTATTCTTTGTTTTTTAACTTTTAAATCAGGTTTTGCAAATGACTGTTCTTTGGAGAATTCTTCCATCACGTACTTCTTATGTTCAAAAGCTTCAAAAAATGACCCAAAGCTCATAAGCAGTTAAACTGTCTTCATGCTCAAGTCATTGGGATCACAGTGAAAATTATATTCTGTTTATATTCTTRTATGTGCATTTGCAAACCAAAAAATGAAGTAACATGACCTGTGGTGTGGAAATCCACAAGCTGGATTTTGTGAGTGCTTTTAGTTTGGGGTATATTTGTCATTTCTAAATTACCCAAGCTGGGCTTCATAAGTAAGATGTAATCCATGGTATATTTTTTTTTAGTTAGTGAAGCTGAAGTACATSATTTGAGATGCAGAAACAATGGATAACTTGCAGAACCTTCACAGTGATTTATTTTCAGAGCCAGGTGTGTTTGAAGGAACTGGAGTGTAGAGCCTCCATTTTTATAAATAAGGAGCTAAAATAGCACAGAGATGCCTGTCATTGCAAGCTGTCTGTCACCAAGTGTTGGCTTGATTTYAAATTTGTGAAACTCTCTGTTTTGTACAGAGTAGATACTACAAGGGTAGAATTCACCATTCCTTTAAGGGAGAACTGGGCACTGCCATTCTTTGCTGTTCAGATAGCAGCCATCACATACCTACTCAGAACTCATTTACAGCCTGCTCAAGAAGTGAGTATTTCTGAAAATATGACACAGTAAACTCAATAACAGAGAACTGTCCTCATCTRCAAGAATTAAAGCAAAGAGGTGAWACAGTTTCTTTGATCAACAGTTCTTAAGTTACCACTCCTCATTTTGATCAAATAACTGCTCTTTATACCACAGTAAAACAGGTATTGCATTTTAATCTGGGGGCTGAAACTATCCAAGATCTCCCTGTTTTCTTGCAGATGGTGTTACGGTGATAAAACACAGGCATAAGTCAAGAATTTGTAACTCTAATAAAATGTTTGTTATCCTCTAAGCTGTTATTGCAGTTAGAAAATTCAGTGTTTTAAAARTGGTTTAAAATAAAACCAGATTAAGGTGGGCTTTGATTTGGTTTGTTGGGGTTTCTTTTTGCTTGATTTTTTGTGTTTTAACCAAGAACACTATAAAATAAAACTTTGTTCCCTCCTTGCAGAGGCTCACRCTCATGGCTGTATTCATAGCAACRTTTCTCTTTAGCCTGACTTGGCAATTTAACCAGTTTATGATGCTGATACAAGCATTGGCATTGTTCATACTGGACTCCTTGGACATGCTTCCCACAGCAAAGGTAACTTTCTCTTTGGAAAGAACCTACTTTTGTTTCTTTGCCTTCACAAAGCCAACAGTTTTAAAGGCGTTTTCCTAACCAGTGGCCTGGATGGSCAGAGTAATACAGATTGTGCTGTGTGCCTTGTGCTTTGAAGCAATCACAGTGTATAAATCCTGCAAGTGTAAAAGTGAATGATGGAAACACCACCATTTCTGGGTTTTGTTCACTTGAACCTAGTTCATGTCTATTTAATCTTTGTCTACTTCTGTTTAGACACTATTTGACACTTCCAAACACCATCCTAACAATTGATCTGATACCACAGCTTTAGCATGGCCTCTCAAAGTTGCCAGAARGAAAAAGTACCACAGGGAATCTTTGTGTAAGCTGAAGTCAAAGCAGTGTATGAATTTTGCCTCAAGCGTTGTGCATCCTCGTCTGGGGCCAGGCTCTGTGCACAGGAGGAGGATGCAGAACACCAGGTTGMTGGGGAGAAGCAGTTGTCTTCCTGCATTGACATTCACCACAGAATAACAGCATTGCCCCTGCTGTGTTGCTGAGCTGGATAAGCCAGAAAATAAAACAAGTCTTACTAAGAAGGTCAGGGATCATTGACAGTCAATCTCACAAAACAGAAATGTACTGTAGAAGTTGAAAACACTGTCTTTGACATTAACATAGCTGTGAAATTCTACCAAGATCAATTTAGGCATGGTGAAAGCTTGCACTGGTTGAAAAAGTTTCTAACTTTAGGAAAGGTTACAGGAGGATGAAGAGTAATTCATGTAAATTCATTTTATATTTGAAGCAGACTTGAACTTTACTGATTGTATTAATTTAACTGAAAATTATATGGGGCCTGCATATCAAGATAAATGTGGCTTACTTAAGTTTCTTAACTCTTCATTATACCAGCAGCTGCAAGCTAAAGTCAACATTTAATGTGACTGCCTTAAAAGTCAGCAAATTACCAGCTTCATCCTGAGTTATTCCAAAACAGACTCGCCACACCACTGTGTCTGTACTCMTTTTCAAAAAAGCACTAATAACTGGTGGGGCTTGTTGGGCTCTCTGATACTGATTTACACCACTGCTGTAACACAAGACTGAACTTGAAATCTTTATGTGAGGTAAAATGTCTATTTTGGTACCACTGTTGAAAATCAGCTGGGCTTTAGTGCTTRCATTGAGCTGAACACTGATAATAGTTTAGCATAACCCAAAAGGGATTATACTGAACTGATACAGAAGAGTTTGAGAAGGTAGGTGATGTTTGTTTGCTGAACTGCACTGAGCCATAACTCTTCAGTCATAAAAACATCACAGAGGCTACAGAAACACTTCTTGGACTAAAGAAAATAAAACCATCTTCCAAATATTAAGTAATTAATATTTTCCTCACACTGCAGTTATAATCATCTATAATCAGCAGTTAATCTGCTTGATTATAGGATCAGGCTTCCTTAAGTATAAAACAGGCATAAAATATTAACCTAAGTAGTTCAGGACATAAATATAAAAAGGATACAGTAATGGCTTTAAATGTAATGATTCACTGCAAGACGATACATTATTTGCAAAAATAATTGATGTTGAAATAAATTATAAAGCATATTAAGAGAAAAGCACCTATGACTGTAAAGTTTTGTAGGCATAAAAATAAAAATAATCTCATTATTGTTACAGGTTACATGGCTCTATATCATTCAGATTTCTGGGTTACTGCTGGTCTGTGTCCTGCAGTTCTTCAATTCTATGATTCTTGGATCATTACTTATAAGTTTTAATGTTTCTGTCTTAATAGCAAGGACAATCCAGGTAGGTACCAAAATATTTCTGTAGTACTAAATAAAGAGTATTTTTATAAATGTGTGTGTGAATGAGTAATTTAGATGCATTATAATTTTCATTTAGTRATATTAATTAGAAGAATTACTATAGCATACAGCAACCCAAACATTGCCTGATCAAATGATGAATTMCATTACACTAACTGCAGCTTAACCAAGCACATCAGACATCATAATTCCATGATTGCTATTAACATTAATGATTGTGCAAGCTGCAATTTGGATCCTGAAAAAAAAAWTGCATAAATGGACTTTACACCTGTTTCAGCAGGACTTGGCTTGAATTTATGGATCTGCCTCCAACAAAATAAACTSTAACAACTTGGACAGCTCTCATGTCAAGTTCAGCTTCCTGAAATCCATTGTTTCTTTCAAAGATTGGAGGTTTTTTACTGTAGTTACAGGGGTTTTTTTCTGATTCTGGCATTGGTGACAGCCTCTGACCACAATAAAGGAGTTTACAGGGCCATTCCTAYTGTCTGCAGCAATTCCCAGYTACCTTTGAGCAGCTTATCTGGATCTGGAGCTTGTAACTGGAAAATTGCTCAAAATCCTATCAACTGACAGAGCCAGAAGATCCCTTTGCYATGTTTAGTGGAAGGTGTAATGAGTAGATATTTCAGAAGGCACACAAGATTGTGGAAATTAGGGAATGAGTTCAGAAGGTACRCTAGGGCTGCTGCCAAAGAAGGGCTGTTTGGCTGCTTCCAAAACTCTGCCACATCAAAGCTTTTATGACATTGTCCCTTCAGTTTTGTGCAAGAAGTGTATCTGTATTCTGAGTACTTGGTTCTGTGCCTGGTTTTGCTTAAATGACCCTAATGCAGAGTTGGTGCTGCTCAGGACTAGCAGATGAGCTGTTGCAAATAGCCTGTGATGCTTTTGTTCCAAATATATTAAAATAAAAAAAGGACTGAAATACTAATATTTTCTTCTTTGTAGAAAAACCTAAAAAAGGGTGGCTTGCTTAGTAGGCTTGGGAAACTTATCCTCCATGTTCTACTAGTCTTGTGCTTGACTCTCCTAATAAATAAATTCATTAAGGTAGGCAAATAATTTTTAATATCAAAAATACGCATTGTATTATGTTAAAAGCTATTTGTTAACCATCTACAGGAATATCATAAAACAAAAACTCTGAGATTTCTCTGCATRTCAGAAATTGCATTTTAGAAATTAAAGATAGTTTTGCTAACCTTTGGTATATGGATTTGAAAACTTCGTAAATTAACACCAAATAATTGGTGTTAACTTGAAGCTCACCTGTCATTTTATGTCAGTTGTAGATCTATACTGTTGAGCATTTGCAAAGTGTTTCACTAAATTTTCTTTTCAATGAATGCAGTTAAAACTTAGTGCTTCTTTGATTGCAAAGCACCCATCTTAGTAAGCCTGTGTTGCTTTACAGTTTCATTTAAATGAAAAAGAAAGCTGTTTACTGTGCAACATTTTTGATATTTAAAGTATAATTTCCTTTCTCTTCCCCCCTTTGTAGAAAATTCTTAATCTTGAATCAGATGAGCATATATTCAAATTYCTGAAAGCAAAATTTGGATTTGGAGCAACAAGGTACGATTTAGCTGCAGTTTTGCTTTTTTGACTTATTTAATTGAACCCTTCAGGTTGTTCCTGTTTCAAATGCGTGCAGTAAATCACAGTTTTACCTCATGTTTATGTCATACTTGCTCTAAGAATAATCTGCACACCTGTGACTTTATAATTTCTTCAGAAGAAAGGAAACTTTTATCCTTTTTGATATCAAGTTATGAAATACATGATGGGCAAAGATTTTTATTTTTTTTTTTTTTAGAGATTTTGATGCTAACCTGTATCTTTGTGAAGAAGCCTTTGGTTTATTACCTTTAAATACTTTCTCGAGACTCTCCAGTACATTACTGTTTTACGTCTATGGATTTGTTCTCTTCCTTCTGACAGTAGCAGCTGTAATTGTTGCCTTTCGGAACCTCAGGTAAATACAGTTTAAGGAAAATTCACAACTTTCTTAAGTACAGTTTTAAGAAAATTCACATTTTTATCAATTTTATTTTCTTCAGCTGGCTGAGGAACTGACAGGTGAACACAGCAGCAAATACAGGATTGCTTTGSACAGCTACTGAGGAGTGGGGTGTAGGAGAGAGAAATCAGGCAGAATAAGTAACTTCCTGTTGAATCTACAAATGTAACCAAAGAAACATCCTTCTCTAGATTCACTGAAGCTCTTTGCTGCTGAAGTTTGCAGTATGTATAATGTTGATTGGATTTTGGGATGAGGAGAAGCAGGGGAAGGATGTTTTTATCTAAAACTTTGTTAGTTTCTTTAGTTCATCCCATTTTCCCCATGCAAAGCACTCCAAATCACAGATTTCCCTGGTGTTACCCTCAAACTGCCCAGAAATGAGCTGGAATACTCTGTGATCTGTGTGAAGGGGCAGGAGCTGTAACTGCATCACTGCTGGCAGTTCCCAGAGCTAATCTGTGGGATTCTGAGGTATCTACAGAACACRGAAGAAAATCAGACAGAAATGTTAATTAAAAAAAAGGTTCATTATGGAGCTCTCAGTTTTACTTGTACAACCTGGGCAAAAGGTAGAAGGRATCATATAAAACCTGATTAAGCAAAAATTCAAGGAGTGTCACCTGACTAGTGGCACTATCAGAGATTTTAGGGAAGACTGGATAAAAAGGAGAGAGAACAAGAGAAAAGACAAGACAAGACGTTCCAAAACTATGGTATGACAATTACATATTACAATAGTAACTGTGAAATGTCAGTTATCTGTAAATAATTTTGGTACTATTCAACCAGCCTCTTTAAAAAATCATTGGAGCTGTCAATTTTAAAAATAAAGATTCTGCAGCTCTTATTTTCTGCAACCCTAGATGTAATCCCAGACATGTCCCTAATTTTTAATGTATTTATCTCACTTATCCCCTGCTCTGAAATAAACAGGAAAACCCCACAAACTGAAGCAGCAGCTTTTTTTTTTTTTTCTTTGAAGGGTCCTCCACAAGGCCAGACACCTCAAGCACTCAAGCAATAACCACTCCCTTCAGGGCTCATTTTCCCTAACTCTGCTTCCAGTCTGTGGCTTTGGTAACATCCAGACACACCAGACACACCAGCACAACCCCACAAATCACAGTTAAATTCTTCACTCTCACCAAAAGCCCTCTGAACATGGGAGTAGCTGCTTCCARCAAGAAACCAAGCTTGCCTTGCTGTAAAAATTTTATCTCATTCTAATTCAGCTCATTTAAACCCATTGCATTTCCAGAAATCTGCACATGAAAAGAAATACCTGATGCTGCATCAAGTTGGTGGCATCAGGCTAAATTAGATCACAGATACAATAGAAGGTTGTGGGCTCTTAGCAGTGGTTGTTGTTTCTGGCCCCAGAAAGATTCTGTACTTTCTAAAATGCAGATAATTATGTGAAATATGTTACAGAGCTTAATATAACACTTTTTTTCCTTCAAYCAGTGGTTCAAATCAAGTCCATTTGAAGGACAAAGTGGAAGAATACACAGTGACACTGAAGCCTGAGGCTGCCTACAGCTTAGTTCACACAGTTCTTTTTGGATGTCTGGCATTAAGCACAATGAGGTATATTTTCTTGATTCTAAGGGCTTGTTCAGATGACTGAGTATATTTTTATAAGAGTGTAAAATATGTTGACCACAAACTGATAGGATCATGAACATTCTTTCTCTCCCTGGTGTGTTTCTACTTGTAGACTGAGGCATTTCCCAAAATTCTGCCAGAAAGAATGGAAGTTTGGGAACAGAAATGTTCTCAAGAGTGCATAGCAAAGTGCAGTGTCAGTCYTGTACTCAGTTATTTCAGAGGCATGAAAGTCCAAGAAAACTGTGTTCAGAATTTCTGTGACATTAACTGCTCTCACAAGCAGCTTTGCAGAGCTCAGAGTGATCATGAAAAGCTTGTGTTCTTCCAGGATGAAGTACCTGTGGACATCCCACATGTGTGTGTTTGCATCCTTTGGCCTGTGCAGCACAGAGGTTTGGAAACTCATCCTCAAGTGTCTCCATCTCTACACGTCCCAGAGGGTGAGCACTGTACTCAGCCTKTCATCCCCTCAGCTTTGGGCTGCATCTGAACCAAGTCAAGGCTCAGGGCTGAGTATTGYTTGTAGTTCTCTCAAACCAGGTATCTCTGCTGGATGTTTGTATAAATTTAGTAAGTAAAATGGATTTTCTGGTGGTTTCTATATTAAACAATTCCATTGAAATACACTAGATGGCAACATAGATGTGGCTATGAAAAACAGCCATAATTTTACTAAAAAAGTCTCCATATTAAGAAATCATCAGCAGTCTAGAAGACCTTTGCAGTCAATTATATTGAGTGACAGTGTTTTCCACCTTGTAGAATATAGATTTAAAGATATAAATCCATCTTTTGTGATGGGTCTGTAATTAGGGTTTTACTTGAAAATAAAATCAGAATATGGGCYTAAAATTCAATCTCTTAAATTCCACTACATGTTAAATATTTCAGGTATCAATACATTAAAAATTAAGTCTATTAAATGTATCATCAAAATAACCAATTTTTTTTTCAATTTCTCATAGACACAGGTGATTAAGTATTCTATACCATTAATTACATTACTGTACATTTCATTTAAGGTAAGAAATTTTTTTTCTCAATGTTTTGGCATATTTTAGTTGCATGACATTTTTCCTTTCTCCTAGAAGGGTTGTCTTATTAGTAACTGCATACAAGAATTGTAACTGAATTTTAATAATTAGGATAGCTGTGCATATGGAATTGTCTGTGAAGGATCAGTTGGGCTTATTTGATCCAAAGTAGTTGTTCATAGATACAAATGTTTATCTGATTGTATGTGTAAGTAGCAGGTGTTATTTAAAGGCATAATTTTATGGAAAGGAGAGTTGTCTCTTTTGGTTTTAACTAAGTAGTGGATAAAATGCAGATTGTCACATTGTGTCATGATTTATTGTAGGAGCAGAAATAATAGTAATCTCTACTGCTGTGCCTCACCTCATATGTTTTAAAGTACAGAATTATTAAATGGTYAAGTACCTGGTTTGTCTTCTGTCTGTTCCAGAAACAGAATATTATTATTGTCAAACACTTAAATGTAAATGCATAAAACATAGGTAAATCAATAACATGTGCAAGATTATCAGTCTGTCATAGCAGTGAGATTTAGAACACTGATTTAATGGGCAAACCCTTATTTTAATCTGTAGTCACAAAGACAAAAAATTCAGAGTCTGCTTTGATGGAGGAGTTGTTTCTGCAATAACTAGTCTGAGATGAAAATACATCTGTTAAATAATTCCCTTCAGAAAAAGGCAAGATTAATGTCATTGTTACAGTTCAAAAGGCAGTAGTGAAGCAGTTAAGAAAGCTGCTAATAGAGTTCACTCCAGTATTGTGTTCCCCCTTCTAAAACTGAAACAAAAAGTAAAAAAATACTGTTTTCCACTTAAATTGTCTTATTGTTCTGTTAGAGGACTCTTTTTGTCCATTCATGTGATGGTTAGGAAGTCATTTGCTATTTTCATCATCTCTGAATATGACAAAAAAATGTCATTTCTTCTGACATGGGGCATACCAGGAGCATGACATTCTGATAGTCTAATGTGACAGATCACTAGGAATAATTTTCCTCCCACTCTTCATGAGCAGATGTAAAGTTCCTAAATTCTGTCAGATTCAATTCTGAAGTCAACAGAAAACACTGATTTCAGTGTTTAGAGCAGTCATTAGTTGTGCTCAGTCTGTCTGCAAAGCATCATTTTCGTGTTTCTTCTAAATAGAGGAAATAATTTTTATTGACATTAAAAATACTATGTTTCAGATTTCACAGTAGGAATGAGAAATCTGTCACCTCTCAGTTGTTTTTTGTCCTGAGTCAGTTCTTGCAGTTGAGCTACCAGAGGAGTGGATCTCTCTGTGGGTCTTTTCTGCAAAGCTGCAAGAGTTGATGAGAAGCCTGAGGGAATCTCAGAATATTCTGAGCTGGAAGGGACCCACAAGGCTCCTGTCCCACGTGCCCTGGCAGTGGTCAGACAAGAGTTCTTACAGAGATCCAGAAAGGACCCATTGCTTCTGTGAGAATGTGGTTTTATACTCTCTAACACCTTACAAACAGGCAGTAGAAGGAGATTTTTGGAACAGAGATTTACTTATCTTTTTATTTTCCAGACAAGAATTTCTCTGTTGAGTCAGTGACTGCTTGGATTGCAGGAGCAGTTTCTSTGTACACCACAAAGTTACCTGGCCATCAGGGCTGGTTCTCTTGAATTTTTAGGGGGGCAGTTTGGTGTTTCATTATCTGTTACATTTGTCAGAAGAACTGTTCTTCAGTGCAGTTCCTCAAAATAGGACTTTTATGGGATTATTAACCTAATCCTGAATAAGCCAATGAAAGCCTCTTTTGAGGCATGTGGTTACTACAGCCCCAAATACATCACTTGAACAATAATTTATTGAGATGCAGCTACAGCTACAATGCTGGATTTCTTTCAGATTTCAGGAACAGGATGTTTTGAGACCTGTGAGACATCTGTATTCCTGTTTACTTGTGATTTTCATTATTAAAGTGCAAACATCTTTCAGATAGTGAAAATGCTGAAGTATTTCCATGCCTGCTTTAGCTGACAACACAACACATGCATAAAGCAGTACCAAGTAGTATTTATGTTTCACTTCTTACACTTTTTAGGTAGGTTTCACCTTTATCTGTGTTCATTGTATTTTGACTTCACAATAATGCTCATCAATTTGTGTTTGAATAAATTGTTGGTATTTAAGGTGAGTTCCTGAGCTTGAGCATTCTAATTCCAAGGATTGCCAAATAATCTTGATTTCTCTCTAACAGTAAACACTCTATTCCTATTACTTATGCAGCTGCATTTTTATCTTCATCATGGCCAAGTCCTTTTGTTCCAAACATAGACATTTATTACAGCACRTACTGCAACATATACCCATGATCTGAGCAGTCTTTGGCTGTACTCAGTTCAGGGCTAATTTAAGGCATTTGACAACTGGTTTCTTTTCCTGAAGACTTTGACCCCAGAGACAAGCACTGTTATAAGTTGGAAACCTCTTTCACATTTCCCTCAGTCTTCTGAGCAGTTTGTTACATCCCTTATGTGCTCCATCTGTTCTTTTTATCCTCTCCTTGTGTCACCAGACTTTTTCTCAATCTGACATGTACTTGATTTACGAGACAAAGTTCTGTCAGTGTTATTGGTCCATATTTTCATATGCTTTACTTTTTATTTGTCATTATCTTGTATTTGGAACTCGTGGAGTGCCTTCGTTTTCTCTTGGTTCTACTAATGAAATGTAACACTACCTGGAAATTTTTCAATTTAGTAATAGCAAGCCCCATGACCAAAATTTTCCTCCAGTAGAAACTGCCTGTACTCACTCAAAACTTGCAGTACTGTAAGTTAAAAATCCTTTCCAGAGTGAATGCCATGGAATAGCCCCAGCCATGAGCAGGGAGCTGTGGCACTGGTTCCTCAGGAGGTTACAGGGCAGGCTGCACTGACTGAAAAGCAAAGCAGAGCCCATTCCTTCTGTCTCCACCCTGAAGGACTCCAAGCTCTCAGAATGTGTAGCTATCCAGGGCACTTTAGTAATGCAGRGAGGCAATTTTGATTCACGATGAGACTCCACAATCTCCTTTCACAACAGCTGAATTTACTAATCTCTGGGAGAGCTTCTGAAGAGCAGAAATACATCTGTTGTACTTCCCAAATCTTCCCCACAGTTGTGATGCTGCCATGGCTCCACCTGGGAGGTGCCAGGAGTACTTGAACAAGTGTTTGAAGTAAGCAGGTACACTAGTGAGAATCTTAATTGGCCCAGTTATACCTCCTGTCCCCAGGCCTGCCATGTAATTACAGTTTTAGTGAAGCAATGCCTGTGTTTGCTAAGGAGCTCAGCAGCACCACATTCAAATTGCTTCTGAACTCTGGGATGAGCATTAAAATGGGATGATTAATGGCTTTTTAGATAATCAGGTGGGTTTTGTTAGACTTTCTCCTGTAGCATTTCAATTTTCAAACCAGCAGTCCTTCTTATCTAAAGAAAGCAGGTTTGGAATAGGTTTTACCATAGCATCTTCTGTAATAAAGACTGATGCACAGCAATCTGTGATTAGCATTGTCATTATCTTCCTTAATTGCTCCCTTCTGCCCTGAAATATTCACTGGCTTAAACAAAAACTCTTAAATAAATCATTGTTCCCTTAGCTTTTTGGACAGGAGGGTTAAGCTTTTGAGAATCACTTTCCATCCTTTTTTCTCTCCTCTGGATTTGATTTATGTATTCTTTGTCTGTAGTAAATTTTTAAATGCTTTCCCCTGATGGCCTATTTGTTGTTGTCATTCAGTCACAGTTTTATTTTTGCCTTCAGTAGTTCTCTTTTAATTCAAAGTTATGAAATACCATTAATAGCATCTGCAGCACATCTAATAGCTTTTACTTCTTATACAGATTTCCTGCCTTTTTAAATTTAGTTTATATTTCCTTTCCAAACTTAATGTTAATTCCTGGGACCTTTCCTTGTCTTGTCATCATTGACAATGGGCAGTTCTGGTCCTGTTGGTCATCTGGCAGGAGCTGCAGATCTGCAGCTCTGAAACTGTATGTTCATCCTGCAGTGACAGCCACCTCTCCTTCCTAGGAAGGGTAGACAGAGACTCTTGTGTCTTGCAATTTGCCCATGAGCTGGACAAGATTATTTACCAGCTAAGAGGAAGTAATACGTTTCAGCATCCACAACTTGTTTGGTTCATTCTGTCTTCAGGTTGTTTGATTTTGTTTCCGTTTTAGTTCTGGCCAGGAATAATGGATGAACTGTCAGAGCTGAGAGAATTCTATGACCCAGACACTGTGGAGCTGATGAACTGGATTAAGTAAGAGGATTTTTTCTCTATTTCAGTTAAATGCTATTTGTGTAGATCYAATGTTCTTAGTTACAGTGTTCTCCTTATTTGTCCCAGCTGAGCAGTGAACTCTGGTGACCCGTGAGGATGGTTAGGGGGAGTGGGTTATCAGGAGGTTGCCTGTGAGCAGCTGTGGAGAGCAGCTCCATGCTCGGGCTCAGTATCACTGCTGTGCTCCATGTGCAGCAGGGAGCCAGCTGATCCCTTTGCTCCCACAAGGACACTGTTCTCCCAGCCAAAAGAGGTAAATTTGGAGGTGTCAAGCTTCTCTCATCATATTATAGCTACTTTACATTAATAGACCTCTGCAGTGAAATTATTTTATTCCCCAGCCCCCCTAATCTATTGTCCTTCTCAGTTCTGTAAATGTTAAAAAGCTTGGATGTAGTGCTGGAAAATTCGTACTCTGCAGTCTGTTTGTTGGACTTGAAARCAATCTAAGTTGTTTCTGCTTGTTAGAATTAATCCCAACATGTATTCCAAACTGCAAGCAAAATATTTTTAATTGAACTTGAACTTGTTCCAGCTAAGCATAGGTGCAGTCTTTCAGGAGTGTGAGTTAATCATTCCAACCCCACCTCATCAGTTCTGCTTTCTCACAGAGCATAGGAAGGTATTTYTAGGTGGAAACAGTTTGGAATACTTCATGTAGGAGATGCTGAGAAAAAAGGCAAGGTAGGATGTTCTCTGGAGGGCTGTGAACTGAAGGGACGTTCTCTATTAACATAGAGCAGCCCCTAAAAACTTTCAGTTTAAGTTTCTGAATAGGGAGATTCCTGGGACTTGGATTTATTTGCAACTCCGACAATGATTTTAAAAAAAGAAAATTGGTTTCRTGTTATAGAGGAAAACATTCTGAAAGTAAATCTGAATATACAACATTAAATATTGAACTGTTTGAAGTATTTCCTTGGAGTATTTCCTTCATATGCAATGAACTTCAGTGAAACCAGTCACCCAGCCTGTTCTCCCCATAGCAACATATTTACACTCAATAATGTTGTATTTCTTTAATCCATAAACTAGAAGGAGTAATTTAGAAGTAAAATATATTACAAGCCTTCACTGACTTATTTTGAAAGCAGRCCATGATTTTTTCCATCATTTAGAATCTTTGCAGCTTTATTGACATGTTTTTGTGACTAATGTTTACCAGCCAGTTCCATTTAGCACTACTGTTTTATTAAAAGATGGTAAATGTCTGATAGTTCAGGTCTCCTGTGTGCAATATATACAGTTATATATAGATTTATACATAAAATATGCATGTGGAGTTATTCCCAGCCATGAACTGGATTTGACTGGCTCCAATGGGAATAATTTTTCATGTGTTTTTAATGCTGAGAATGCTAAACTGGTCCTTGTCATCTCTTCATTCCAAGTCATGACAGACAATTACAGAGGGGCATTTTTTTACTTAGAATTTATTGTATTTAGAAATATTATTCCTGTGAAGAAGAGTTAATTATCTATGCTTTAAATACCAGTCAACAAAATTTATGGTAAGTTTCTCAAAGTGGGACAGATTTTGTTAAGTTTGATGTGTAAGAGAACACTTTTACTTTATTAACACTTGATGGTTGTGCTGTAGTTAATGACCTGTCAAGGCTGGTGTCAGGAACTAATCATTCATTATTAAAACTCAGTATGAAAAGCTCTAATTTGTCATGTATAGCAGTGAATTAGGAATAACTCATCTGTCTTGCAATCTCTCCACAACAAGAAAACCCTTCTGTCCGCTTAGCTCTAAATGCATAATAACTTGTCCAAATGTACAGTCTGAATAATGGCCAACTATTAGTCTGTCCCCTGTGAAGTGTCTGCAGATGCATTTCTTACTCTTCCCTTCACTAAAATTGCCATAGCATTTTCAGGAAGATCTACTGCTTTGTATCTGTACAATTGCAGAGCACAATTTTTTACATAATGATCTTGCATATCCTAGTCTTCTCCTTTTTTCCTACCCACCATCTCATTTTCTTAGCTTTTTTCCAACAAAAAGTCAAGAATCCAGTGCTCCAGGGACAGTTCACAGTTCTGTTCCCAGCTGGGAGGTACATTAAAATTCTTAGTTTTGGTCTTTCTCCCTAAGACAACAGGAACAACATGCTCATTTGTGAGATGGGGAAGAATATCAGTAGAATGAGCAAATCAATAGCGTGAACTTCCCTCTCTGTTTACTCCTGGTAAGTGCTAAAGAAGCAATGTCTTCTGCCTTTAAAGGGGAAATCTGTCTACAGTTGTGGAATATATCAGTAGCAGTTGCCAAAACTCACAGAARAAGTTCTTAAAAATCTTGGGCAACAGCCAAAACAATGGAAAAGTTAACTGAGACTGAGATTCAGCAGAGCATGGTTGGATGTCAGCTGTACCTGAACCAGGTGTGGGGACAAGCAGGCAAATATTTATATTAGTGGAAACCCCACAAATTTCCAAAAAGTTCCTAATGTTATGCAAGTGAAACACCCATGTTTCAATGGCAGTTCTTTCTTAGTAATTTATACTAATTTATATTAATGGCTATATTTTAATTTCAAGCCAGCTTTAAAGTTTAACTCTATTACTTACATTCCTGATTTTCAAGGRTAATCATACTGAAATCAACTTGTGTTCCAGACTTTAAAGGCAATATTACACTTTTTTTTTTTAATTATTGTTCTTAAATTCTTGGGCTTTTGTTGGACAGACATGTGAGTAAATTTCAGGCATGAACCTGAGAGTGCCTGAGAAGTAGGTTTATRCCAGCTGTGTAGGTGCACTCCTTTATGTGAGCATAATCTGCATGCATAAAATTGAAGCTGGGATTCACATCTTGTTGCTCTTCCTTTGTGACTGTCGTTTTCCATTTTTGCAATTTTCAGTCTTTCCAAASCAGAGGGAAAAAAAAGAACCATGACGGTGTGCCTGAATATGCTTTACTGCCTATCATCTGCAGCTAAATCTGTGATGTTTTAATATTGCATTCTGCAAATAAAAATATTTTCTTTTAAAGCAAAAGAAAAATCTATCATGGCATATTCTTCAGAATCTCCTTTTCTCAAATCCTTTTACTTTGTTGATTCATACCACACTCAGGCACTACTAAAGGAATAATCTGACTTGTTAGATTTTATGGCTTTGAAAGTCAACTACAGGGTTCAAGTCTGGAGGRCTTCTACTAGAAATAGCCATTTTATTTCTGATGATGTAACTTGTAATTGCAATGTTGGCCATTTCTTCCTTAGTTCTTCCTAAAACCAGCTCACAATAATTCTTTAGTATTTTAAGAGAAAGAATTACTACCACATTCAGAGTCTGTGCAAGTACTTCCTGTAAAGCCCATTTATTTTTAATGAGTTATTCTTTAGTATTTATATAATTCTCTAAATTCTTAAGTGTAAGGTAAATAAAAGGTTCCTACACTATAATATAGTGCTTAGTTTACCCATTAGCTCAGCTGTAATTAACTTGTTGAAAGCTTAGAGCTTCAAAAATAAATGAGATTATTTGTTCAAAATGCCATCAGGTCTGCTTGGAATGGCATTTAAATTATATAATGTAAATCAGTTTGACCTGTAAGTCCTTGTCATTATTTAGTGACATTTCCTAGAGAATAAATTGTTTGCAGGTTGGGCAGTGTGGTATGGAACTTGGCAGAGAGCTATAAAAACAAATTATCCTTTCATTTTATACATCATTTGCTCAGACAGTTGTAAAAATGGTTTGGTTTTAGAGTAATAGAGAAGTGTCATTCAGGGGTTTGCAGCACAGGAGGTGCCCTGGCTGCAGAGCCCTGCAGCAATGCCCAGCTCAGGCAGGAGCATCCCTGGCGTGCAGGAGCCATGCTGGCCCTGGGAATGCTCCTCAGGGCTCCTGTGTCCCYAGAACGCAGCAGTGGCACCCACAAGAGCTCATGGGGAGGGAATTGGACAGGGCAGACACTGCCTGGGGCTCTGGGTCACCTCCCAGGGTCACCTCCCAGCTCTCTGCCCAGGGCACTGAAATCCAGCACTTGTGCTCCTGGCACTGCCACTGCAGCACAGRGAAAGAGGGGTTCCAGTAGCTCCTGCTGGTCTGGGAACACCTGAGCTGGCCAGTAAAACATGGACAGGAAGGAGTATCTGAAGGAGTATCATTTCCTAGGACTTCAAATCTGTAAATCTCAGGGAAACATCTGCCTTTACCTGGAACACCAGATTTTAAACTCCACCCCGACCAAAGCACTTAAGGCAGTTGTTTGAAAAGCAAGCAAGGGTCACTAGATTATCCTCAAGGGATAGGGAGAGCAGGAAGTGCTGGCAAAACTCATTCTGTCTAGTAAAGAATGCAACTCWGCTGTATTTCACCTCTTCTGGGTAGGAGTGATTGCTTTTGGAAAGGGGAGGAATGGAGCCTTGAATCTTCTGCATGATCCATTTTCTGAGGGGAGATTCACTGGGGGCTGCAGCTCCAATCTCTGCTCCCTGTGGCCAGAGCAGGGGTTGGGCTGGAGATCAGGGAAAGGTTCTGCTTCCCCAGAGGTGCTGGCCCTGCCCAGGCTCTCAGGAATGGGCATCAGGCTGCCAGAGCTCCAGGAGGGTTTGGACACCAGGGATGGACAGGGGGGATTGCTGGGGGTCTGCAGGGACAGGGGCTGGACTGGATGAGCCCTGGGGGTCCCTTCCAACTCAGTGTGTTCTGTATTCTACATTTTTGACAAGCGTTTTTACCAGTAGGTTATTAATAAAGGGCACTATCACCCTTTTGCTTTCTTTTTAAAGAAAAGAGCCTGCAGGCTGGTTTGGCTTTTTTGTTTGTTTCCTTTTTATCCTGTGGTTTTGCCTCTGGTCCTTGTTGGGAGGGGCTGTGTGWGTGGGTTTAAGAAAGTTTGAATCTCCTACAGAGCCCATTAGGATGCAAATCTGCAATCAGAAGAGCAGGGTTGCCTTGGTAAGGCCAGTCAGGTTTTAAAATTTGAACTAATCTTGAACAACCACAGAAACCTGCTTGTCACTTTAGAAGTTGCCTGGCCCAGGCATAAACACAGAAACATGTTGAAGATGCTTTAAAAATCATCATTTTTATTTGGGTGTCTAAGCTCTCCCAGTCCCTCTGTGAGTCCAGCCCGTGTCCTCTGCAGCTTAGTCCTACAGACTTGTGCTTTCCCACAGCTCCAGGGATCAGTCCTGCCTGACAGCCTGTCAGGGCCACCCCATTTGCATAGTACTAAATTCTAACAGGAATTAATTTATTTTAATGGAACATGTATTTCAGGACACTTGTGGCTTTGAATATTTTAAGTAATAAATAATTTCTTAAGAGATTAAATATTTTCAGACTTTAAAATGAAATTGGTTTTATAAAGTGCTGAAGGACTAGTCTATCAGGAAAGTTAAACTGACCTATTAAAATACTATCTCTGGCCTTCCTAGATGAGATTAATGTACCAGTGCAAGATTTTTTAGGAAGGGTTTGTAGTTATTAATTCATTTGCTAAGCATAATCTCTTGAAAGGCGATAATAAAATTTAATACTTGTCTCAACATTTTCAAGCTGATCATGGAGCTTAAAGATGACTGAGTGTGTAGTGCAGTTTCCAAGGCTCCCTGAAGTGCACCCCAAAGTGTCACAGTTACTGGAGTACTTGAGTTGTGCATGGGGATGTTAGGCACCTATTCACATTCTAATTTCATTTTAGTTGATTTAATGTGTGCTGCTTTCTGTCGGTTTAGTCTTCACACACCCTTCCATGGTTATGTGCCTACTAAGCACTAGAAGACATTTCAGCATACTATAGCCAGTTCCAATTAGCCTGACTACAGGAGTGTCCATTGCCTGGCATTTTTACTCTTTCTTTTTGCTCTGCCCTTCTGTTGTGTCTCTGCAAATATTTTAGATTGTAAACTTGTTGGGAAGAAGGTGAGCAAAAATTTTTTTTTTCATTATTGGTACCTGAGTGATCCTGAGATACCAGGACTGCTATTTGGAATTTCAAATGTTACAGTAACAAAAAGTGACAGCATTATTCTGACATCTTCTGCATCCCCCTGCCCCAGCTTTTTTGCAACTGGGATGTCTTTTTTCATAGTTTCTCTCCCACAGTTGTCAGAAAAGGAAGAGTAATGTCTCATGGAACAAAGTTTTTGTTCCAAGTAAATGGTGAATGCCAGGACAAGAGCAGAAAGTTTTACCGTTCAGATTAAATGGTTCATTTTATGTAAAGTACCTTATATATATATCAGACTGGAACTTAAGTCAAAATAAGTTTCTTGAAATATTAAAAGATTTAGAAAATAGAAACCTRTAAATATTCAGAGGCTTTATGAACCTGAGATATATATGAAATACAGAAATAGTTTAAAATTGTCAGGATCATGTTTTCCTTAGATTTCCTCATAGTGGTTAGTGTATTTTTTATTTGCAGTTCTTTTCATAATTTATCCACTTGGCATTTGAAGAAAACACAGTTGCTTGAACAGTTTGCTCCCTGAATAGAGGAGAAGCAGAAAAATACTTTTGCAGTCTTTTTTTTCCTTCTGATCTGTCACAAGCATTGCAAAAATGCCTCTGCAGAGACTTCCTCAGACTTATCAACGTTTGTTTAGGTCAAACACTCCAAACACAGCAGTGTTTGCTGGGAGCATGCAGCTGTTGGCAGGAGTCAAACTGTGCACTGGACGGACCTTAACCAACCATCCCCACTATGAGGATAAGAATCTGAGAGAGAGAACAAAGCAGGTAAGAGATTTCTGATTTTTTATAGTAATCCTTGCCCATGTCACTGACTCCACTCCAGAAAACAGTAATGTCCTCATGGCACACTGCAAAAAGCATCACGTGCTTTACTCATGGAGTAACTTACTGTCAGGCACAGGCCCAGGATTTAACTGCTTTGGGATCTCCTGACTCACTTCTGGCAGCTGGTGAGTGTCTGAGTAGCTCTGTGCCTGAGTACCCAGTTAGTTCCAAGGGCACTGGTTTGGCTACTGTGGCATCRGTAGATCCTGGTGCCCACTTGGGCTGTTAAACCCACATGGAGCATTCCCTGATACTCCCTTCAGTTCCCAGAGCAGCACACAGCATTTGATATAGAAACCACCCTGAGAAACTGCACACAGAGCTGGGAGACTGTTTTCACCTACCCTTCTCTGGACTTGAGACATTCTCAAAGCCTGACAGCACCATCCAGTGTTGTGTAGCCAGCAGCATCCTCGCCATAACACACATCTCCACATGGAGATTTTACTGAATAAAGCATTTATAGGTTGTTTCTATAATATTTCATTCACATGGTTTCTTGTCGCTGACATCTTTTCATGAAAATCCTTTAGGATTTTTTCCTCTCCTGAGAAGCTGAGAGGCCTCAGGAACAGATGTAAACRATGATTATCTGCTGCTGTGGAATGYAACAGGTGCATCTGKGATTGGTCTCATGTGCTTGTTTGTAATTAATGGCCAATCACAGCCCAGCTGGCTCGGACAGAGAATCTGAGRCAGCTGCCTTGTTATCATTCTTTCTATTCTTAGCTTAGCTAGCCTTCTGAGATGAAACCTTTTCTCTACTCTTTTATTATAGTTTTAATGGAATATATATSATAAAATAATAAATCAAGCCTTCTGAAACATGGAGTCAAATCCTCGTCTCTTCCCTCATCCTAAGACCCCTGTGAACACAGTCACAGTTTCTCAGCCCCAGTTCTTTGTTTGCTCAAGATAGAGGACAGAGCAAACAGAGCAGCAGCGAGGGGTGCTGTGGTGTGTGTTGCAGCTGAGCTCCCTTGTTGTGCAGATCTACCAGATCTATGCCAAGCGGTCTCCGGGGGAGGTGCACGGCATCCTGCGCTCCTTTGGCACGGACTACGTGATCCTGGAGGACAGCATCTGCTACGAGAGGAGGCACAGCAGGGGCTGCCGCCTGCGCGACCTGCTCGACGTCGCCAACGGCCACGTGAGTGCGACACACAGAGCAAGGTGCAAAACACAGAGCTTGGCTTGGCTCTGACACCCAGCTACCGAGAGCTGAGGTGGCTCGGTGTATTTGCACTGTGGGAAGGAAAACCTGCTGGAGCCTTTAGAAATGGCCAGATTAACACTGCTTGCTCTTAAGGGTATTTGGGAATTAAAAAGGGGGAATTTCAGCCTGGGCAGGATAAGTAATCACTTCGTGACGAGCTGCAGGTTAGGAGCACACAAGCAGAGTAGCCTCCCAGGTGCAAATCACTTCAGAACTTCAGTTCCCTGAGGTGTGGTTCTGTTACCACTCAGTGTCAGGGGAGTTCTCAGGCATTTCTGGGGCTGAGCTGGAGCCAGAGCAGGCTGCACAAGCCCAAGCAGATCTGGACCTCTGACAAAGCAGCTTTATCCATTTAGAGACAATAAGTCTTACAGCTTTAAAGCTGTTTTCTTCCTCCCRCTTGTTTCATACTGTGAACAAACCTGGCCAGCCTGACCTAGTGAATGTATTGTGAAGGTTTTTATGAACTTGTTATTGCCTGGAACTGTGAAYTGGCTGAAGAAATTTCACCCATCTGTTCCATTTCATTGCAGATCATGGATGGCTTGGGAGAGAATGAACCTGATTTGAAACCTTCGTTGTATCCTCGCTTCTGTGAGGAAATTAAAAAAAACCTTCCTTCTTACACCATGCACTTCACCAGGGTGTTTCAGAACAAAACATTCCACGTTTACAGACTTGCCAAGCATAAATAACATTTCCAACCATGACTTCAAATTCAGTATTTCACTGCTAGGACCACATTAGGAAATGCAGATGAAGTTTACAAACAGGTTACATTTGTAAGACATTTTACACTGATGGTTTTTTGTTTAATTACTGTCATTCTTTTTGTAGACAGTTTAATTTTGATAACATTATTGATGTTGCCAAAATTTTCATAAATTCATAAATAAATGCTAGCAGGGACTATTTTGATTTAAATTCTGACCCTCAGAATATTTAGGTTGTAATTGTTTCCCAGTTTAACTGATTGGAAGACAAGGGCAGCAGTAGGAGCACTGCTGAGTGCCAACCTGTGAATCTGCTCAGCAGTTCAGATTTTCCTTTCAAACGGTAGAAATTCAATGAAAGCAGCCCATGCTGCTCCTGCCCTGAGTAAGCATTGCCTTTGTGAATCCTAAACATAGTCACAAAATGAAGTTTTGTCTTACAGTCTGATCCTTTTTGACAGATCCCTGTGCTCTTTCAGTGCCTCTTTTTTGAATTCTTTGGGAATGTATGTGGATATGAGTTTCCAGTTTTGTGAGTGTGATTGCAGAATCAGTGAGTGCGGATTAAGCAAACAATTTTGAAGAAAAATAATCTTTGGTCCARCATTTTTAGTGATCAGAAACAAACTGGTTTATAACATTAAGTGTTTAATGATTGGATGTTAGGTATTTTTA
Source organism: Cardinalis cardinalis (assembly GCA_014549065.1). NCBI lineage: Eukaryota > Metazoa > Chordata > Aves > Passeriformes > Cardinalidae > Cardinalis > Cardinalis cardinalis. The sequence continues at coordinate 264,917 of JACDOX010000155.1, read as the reverse complement.
GTGAGAAAAAAGGCTGGAGCATGCTTGATACATGTTGCATGTTTGTATCCTTGTAAAATACTCAGAACAAACAAAAATCCAAATTTCTCAGTTTGGATTCTCCGAACACTTTCCTGTATATACTTTCTGAGCTGTAGGGGATCCTTTTTCTCCTTGTATGAATCCCACTAGGATAGCAAAATTGGACAAAAGAAAAACTCATCTCTAAAGCGGCAGGAAACCATTATTTGAAATACATTCAGATAGTAGAGCTTTGTTTTGTATTATTTCAGACACAAAGCTCTATATTTTAGCACAAAATCACTGTGTCCTTTTTCTTTAGCCTAAAACAGAGACTACCAGTATTTTAAAATGATGTGGAAGATTAAGTGAAGCCAAACCTCAATGCTGAGAATTTTGTGGTYTGTTTGTACTCTTTGTCTTTTTACCAGCCGGAACTTTGTGCTTTGTATYGGATTTCTAAATGTTCTGAAGGTACCATACAACTTTTGCTGTGTTTTTAGCACTGCTTTGGTTTTAGATTGAAATCAAAAATCAAATTTGGAAGCCTCACAGTACTCTCCATCTTGAATTAGACATCCACTAGGCTCATTTGTTTGTTAAGAAAAACAGAATTGTAATAATCAAGTGCCTCTAGGCCCAGGTTGAATTAACATTTGAACACCTATAAGACTGTTTGTGGCCTGTGCAAATAACTCAGTTATAGTAATTACCACTGCAATTAATTTCTAATGATGGGAAACCTAAAGTGCTACAGATAGCAAACTCCACATTTAATTTAATCAAGATGTGTAATGAGATTAGCTGTCACAACTGAGCTGGGCTCCAATTCCAAATGATTTAAGTGTTTTCCCTTTCAGTTGTACCAAGGTAAATTACTAAAAAGATGGAGATGGTTATGTCACATGCTCAAACAATTTTATATTCTATAAATACTCATTAAACAATGTTCAACATCCTTTTGCCTTTCTCTGTGGCACAGAAGGCTGTGCTGTAGCCAGGCTGTGTTAAATCACATGCTGACAGGAGCTGGGTTGTTACACTGAGCAGCTGAAACTCCTGAGTAATTCCTAGCCTGTATGCTTTAATGAGGTTGGAGACCACTGCAGTTTAACCTAATACAATAATAAAACATTTTAATCAGTATTAAAACTTTAATTAGGCCTGTAATGATGCATGGTTTTTGCTGCAAGCCTGGGTCAGTGAATCCCTCAGTGAGTGCCTTCAGTAACTGCAAACAAGCACACAAAAGGTAAAAGATGTCTGGGCTCTATGGCTTGTTCTAGAATGCAATTGGATCTCTCTGGAGAGGTGCAGTGACTTTCCTTTGGTGGAGGGGGGGGATTCCCAGGCTCAGTGATGGTCTGTTGTCTTCAGAATTTACTTCTAGGTAACAGCTGAGACTAAGAAATCCTGATTGGAACAGTAATTATTTTTAAACAAACTTATTCCAAAAATGCAGTTTATAATATTGCCAAAGGAGAAATTTAACTTTTTCATGGAAACTACCAAGTGCAATCTGGTTTGTTTGGGGTTTTTTATACAGAAAGATGCATTATGAGAGATTATCAGAAAGGTTTAACACTAAGGGTTATTCCAGGGACTGTAGTGCAGCATTCAGACACCAACCTGCTTCAAACAGTAAATCCAAGAGAGCAGTTCCCAGCTCCGAGGGAGCAGCTCCTCCCTGCCAACGTGACAAGGCCTGGGAGGGGCTGGGGGAGAAGCTGCGCCTCCCATTCCTGAGGGGCAATGGCAGGGACAGGCTCCTCCTGTGTGCTCCTTGGTGGCCACAGGGACTTTGTGCTGCATGTGATCAGTGGGATTGTGGTACAAATTACAGGTTTTTAGATCGCAGAGACAAAATGCTATCAAGGAGCCAGGACTTTTTTAGGAGAGAAAAGCCTTTGAGATCCATAAGTGTATTTTAATTTCTTGTTTCAGTGTTCTGCTGRTGGGATCTAACATAGTTATTTTATAATATGTTGTTGTAAAGAGATGTAATGACTATTGTATACTAAATAAATTGTGTAATTTGCAAGTCACTTTTTTTGCTTGTTTATATGTTGGGATGGGCTGAGAAAGACCTGGTTTGGAAGTGAGCTTTGTTTCAGTCCACATGGAGGAAAGCAAAATATTTTTCCCAAGCAAGTTTTGGCTTCTCAAGCTCATTATATTGTGTGTAGCACTGATTTTTGGAATCACCTCTGTTTTTTAACAGCTTGCTTGGGCTTCCTTTGTTAGAAGCTAAAGGTACAGCTGTGATTTTTATCAGTCATCACCCCATGCATGTCAACTCCAGTAAGGAGTTGAGGCAGTATATCCATTTAAATAAATATTATTTCTCTCATTACTATGTGTATTATATCAATATAAAATCATATATTAAATGCTTTGACCACCAGGGATCTGCTTGTTTCCACCTTGTAGCTCAAATTGAATGTTTTTAATGAACAGAAAGGTGCATTCTTTGGGGGTGAAGCAGCACATTCCAAGGGCTGTATGTGCAGTAGGATGTCCTGATGTGACTCTTGTGGCAGGAGCTGCAGGATGTGCAGAGCTGGAGATAAAACTGCCCATGTGTAGGACTGGTCTAAGGGGGCTGGGGGGAGATTGTCACCAGCATTAATTAGAGATTAATGTAATTGATGGGATGTGAGTCACAGAAGAAGGGATTCTGGGCTCCAGGGAACCTCCTCCTTTAAATCCCCAGGAGATGGCCATGGGTTTTAGCATTCTTGTAATTAAGAAAATGCTCAACTTTCTTCTGCCCACCTAATCCTACTTCTTTACAGTCCTGTTTTCCCTCCTAAACCTGCTGGTCAGTAGGTCAGACAGACCTAAGGGCAATCAGCTTTCATATGGCTTGTTCCATGTTATGTACTTGCAATGTTATTTTAACGGGGGAAGAACACCAAGATTAATGTAGTTGACAGGCAGCCAGATTAAATACGAGTATCCACATGGTTATTTAAATTTCAGACCTTTACAAACATTTTATGCTAAATAAAATGTTCTTACTATATGTTTAAAGTCTGTAAAGAACATGGAAGAAGATTAATAAAAGTACTAGATTACTGCAAATCCCACTACCTAGGGACCCAATGGGTTTTTTATTCAATATTTTTCCTTCCCCCCTGACCCAGAGCTTTCTGTGGAAAGCCAGCTGTTCTCCCTGGGAGCCAGGGCAGTGCTGGGATAAGCCTTTCTGCAGAGGCACTGAAATATTTGTGTGTGCCTGTGCGAATGCAGAACAAGTGAGGATATGATTTCAGCAATTGCACAGTAATTAAAAGAACAGCATTCAAATTAAAACAGATAAATTAAGTGAACTAATTAGTTATCTCTGGAAAGAGGAAGAGTAGGCTTTAATAGGGCATGACAGCTGCAAATGAGTGTGTCCAATTACTGAGAYTGTATCGACACAAGCTCCTAGAGTTTGGAAATGTTTCCCGCCCTTTGTTTTAGTCTCTTATGATCTGTACAAGGTGGGGCTCACTGTCAGGGCAGAGGCAGCTCCAAGGCTCTGGGGCTGTTTCCATGTTTGGTTACAGAGTAAGGCCACAGCTGTAACAGGGAAGCAGCAGGGCAGCAGCACTTGGAACAGCACTGAAACATCTGAACATCAGCAGCTCTGGCTGCTCTGTGTGCCCCATGTTTGTCACCTTTAGGGTTCCTGGGCACCACTCGTGCTTGTTGTCACTCACACCCATAGACCAGTTCCTCAGGTGTGGAGGAAGAGCTTTGGTGAGGTCTCATTCCCCTGGAGAAACCCACAGTGTTTTTTGGGTGGTTAACTGGATCCTGAGCCCACCAGCAGAAGCTTTTCAGGCATCTAATCAAAACTGAGAGAGAAATAATTCAACAGAGTCCACTCTTCAGTCATCCTTAAACACAAACAAGGCGCAGACACCCGGGACAGAAGGCTGGTTTATTATTTATATGGTGCCTGAGATAGGCARGACACTTCACAGGCAAATAAAGACAGCGTTGGCCCCAAGGAGCTTACAGGCTAAATTAAATTAAAACCAGCCAAAGCACCAGCATGTCCGTAGGTATGGGAATAACACAAGGTATGCAGACAAACTTATTGCTGTTTCAGGAAGGAACAGATTATTGTGCATAATACATATTTAGTTCATTTTCCATACCCTGTTTGTGTCTGCTGAGATGATGGAATACAGGAGCTGGCAGACTGGACTGGTGAACACTGCAAGATGTTTCAGCCAAGGTTTCCTCCCAGACAAATAAAYGTGTCAGTAAAATTACAAAATCACAGAGACTGTACTGTCTGTGAACCAAAACCATTGGGTGTGAGTAAAAACTGGATTTAGGTTTTCCAGAGGACAATGCCCAGCACCTGCAGTGTGTAACAGTGCTTAATGGTGCACTCAGGCTTTTCCAGAGAGTGGCACAAGTGCACATGAGAACAAGGTACTGTGTGAACATTTCTCATTTGGGAAACATGCAAACTGAGCTGGCCTGCAGACAGCATTCACCTACTTATGGGTTTAAATAGATGTATAAAAATAAAAGCCAGACCTCCCAAAACAAGCTACTGAGCAAAGCAGTTTCAGTGTCTGTTACAATACAYTGTTTCATGCTTTGTTTTAATGAAACATTATTAGAAACTAGGCTATATCCCTATTATTAGCTCATAATATATAATGTACATATTACATATAGTTTACATATTATAATAGATATAATTTACATATGATACATAGAAGAAACAGCACAGCTTAYGATTTAGGGTTTGCTGCATTGTACTCCATTTATCTGTACAAGTGGTCTCAATTAAAAAAAAGAAATCAAAATTAATTTAGTGGCACCTTTTCCAAATATTGTCAAGTTTAAGAAAAATCAGGCATAGTAGCTGGACATTAAATGGTTTCTAAAAGGGACTGATTAATTTAGAGCATARAATTCCACCCCCTGCTACTGCTGTTAGTTTTCCCCTATGTTTCTCTGTCCCCAGATATGTCCTGCAATGATTCTATSAAAGGAAATTTAAGGAAACCTGAGGGACACAGTTGTAGATGCAAATGGCACAGTTCAGGCTGGTTTAGGCTCAGTTTAGCAGCTCATTAGGAATGAGAGATTGTGATGTACTGTGGTGTCTGCTACTGAAATTTCTGACCAGCCCCTTTTGAGGGGSTAGCCAGCACACCTGGCCTTTTCCTTAGGAAAATTATGTAGTTATAAGCAGCTGGGTTCATGTGATATGCCTAAATCCAGTTTCTGCCTTTGTATGGCAGCATAAAGGGATTTCAGCACAGTACAAGTGAAACATCTTTCTGCTTCTTTTCTTTTCCCGTACCCCTGGACTGGCACCTGCACTGTGATCAGTGAGCAGGGCTGTCACTGGGCACTGTGGGAAACAAGAGGGATATAATACACCATGGACTTCATTATATGAGAAAAAGACAAGGTGGTTTTTTCTTCAGATAACTTTCAAAGCACCAGAAACAGCATATCCAGCATGCTTCCCTCAGCTCCAGCTCACCTCAGTCCGTGTGCACTGGATCCCTCAAGAGTCCTGCATGACTTCAGGGATAAAAAAGACCTGTACTTTTTAACCACTGTATGTGAAGAACTGCATACCCCAGATTCTCTCTTTATTCCTCCCAGTAGGTTTATATACCAAAATGCAGATGTCCAGCATGCCCCAAGGTGAGCCTCTACCCACCTTTGCAGCCCAATGTGGCTCCTTAGTGGGAATCTGAATCTCTGTTGTAACAAGGAAAAAAGGCCGGGTGTGGGAAATACAGAGCAGGAGTATAAAAAACTGTGCCTCACCTTTGCCTCCAGAACTGCAAAGAGCAGCCTTGGGGAGCTACAGGTCTCCCGCCTCTCTGTGCGAGTACAGCTCCCTCAGTTTCTCGAACTTGGGTCCCCACTCGTGCATGTCGTCGCCGGCACCGCCGCCCAGCCCCGCGGAGCTGAGGGAGCTGAGGGAGCTGAGGGAGCTGAGGCTGCCGGCGCTGGAGCCGGCGCCCTCGGTGCAGAAGACGCGCAGCGAGTCCTGCGGCGGGCCCGGGGCGCGGCTCTCGGCCTCCCTCAGCAGCGCGGGCAGCGCCCGGCCCAGCGCCGCGCCCCCCGCGGGCCCGGGCCGCGCCCTCACGGCGGCCGGCGGCTCCTTCCTCCTGTGCAGGGAGTACGCCGGGCTGCCYTGGATGGACACCTGCAGCTCTGCCATGTTGTAGGCGTCCTGCAGGGAGAGATGGGGCACAGCGAGTTAATACTCTCTGTAGGTCCCACAGGTTCGTGTTCCGCTGGGAATAAAGAAGGAATGATGGCGAGTCAGTCTGGCCGCTGTGAGCACCTGAAGGGTTGGGGGTTCTGCCAGCTCTGCCACCTGCAATGCACCTGAGAAAGCCTGAGGAACRCCTGTGCACTCTGCACTGCTGCGGTCAGGCTCAGAATCGAGTCTGATTTCATCCAAAAGCTAAATAAACGTGACRGAAACACCCCAGCTTTTGTTCTGAAATTCAGACCCAAAGTGTCTTATCRTGACTGGACACTGATTCCACGAGCATGGCAGAAGATGTAAGAAAGAGTATTCACAAACAGTATGTTAAATCTTTTTGCAGAAGTAGTTCAAAACTGTACTCTGATTTCTGATAAAATTTCACCAGTTTCTGGAATAATGCCTAATTATGTTACATGGCAGTGGCACAATTGTAAAAGCCAAAAACTACTTACTCCCAAAAAAGTCACTAATTCCCTCCCAGCTCAGCCACAGTAAATGCTGTCTGGGCATTGTGCCACAGCCTATGGCACAAAGTGCCAATGCCAACAGTTAATGGCATTCAGTGATCAGAATCTTTGTGCCGCCTGCTATGAACAAGTCCTGCCCCCAGTATCCTTTGCCTCCCTACAACGCAAAGGTTGCTCCCCTGGACTGATTTACAGGCCAAAGTAGAATGCAGACAGGTTTGCAGACCTGGTGTCGCCCTCTAGGAGGGAGACAGAATTCATTAGAGCAAACAAATAATTATTTGTATTGCTAATACTGTTCCTGGTAACCGCAGCCATCAGTGACAGAGGTGTGGAATCAGCACTTCCCCAAAGATTACTTTAGCTGTCCAGCATGTGGCATGGTGCATAACCATGTTGTAAGAGATTAACCGAGGTAATCTCAGTGAGCTTTGCTGAATTTCCCCYGGAGGCTGAAAACAAATTCCCCTCACCTGCAATCAAGAAGCTGCCTAAGTGGCAGGATGGGGTTTGGGACAGGAGCTGCTTATTCCCATTCCTCCAGAGACGTAGGAGTGCTGGTGATGAACACCAAGGCCTGCAGCCCAGACCCCTGCCTTAGGCACGTCCTAAGTTAGTGCAGGTCCCAGTCCAGCCCCACTCCGAGCAGGGACACCAGGAGAACCCACGACATGGAGCAACTTTTCATCGTGCACAGGTTAAATGGGAGTTGTTCCAATAYAGACTTGAGGATCATCCCTTCACTGAACTGGGTGATAATAAAAGCATCCTTCACTGCTACTAATTGTTCATTAAAATTACACATTTCTTCTGATAATAAACCCTTCTTGGCTGGCCATCCACAAACCCAGCTCAAGCCCTTCCTCTGAGTCCAGAGCTGGCTTTAACAACATCTGGTGGTCAGCTGAGTTCAGTGTATAATCAAAAATGCCCTGACCTCCTGCAATTTTTATGAGCTCCTAATTTCTCTGGGGGAAAACTTTATTTATTTCAGATGCAGAAACTCCTTGATATGACAACCCCTTGTCCTCATAGCCCTACCATCCACAAACATTACAAAAATGAAATTCTCTTATCCAAGCATGATCCTTTTGTTGAGGTAACATTAGAACATAGCTAAGGTGGTGTAATTCTAGGTATTTTAGGGCTGGTTYGTTTGGGTTTTTTAAATCTAGACAAACAACTAGGTTTTAGCTTAAAAAGTTTCAGCTGCAATCCCAGCAACTGTTATATCTGAATAATTTAGGAAGAGTACACAGAACCCAGAGAGGCTTCACTCCAAGCACTGTTTCTTCAGGCAGAGTAATAACTTCAGATGGAGATCATCAAGTCACTAATTTAGTTCCAATGCTTAAAATAAGGAGTGCATTTTAAGAACTCTCCAAAAGTAATTAAACATGTCATACAGTAACTGTAGATTTCCTCAAAGAGACCTTCTGGGTGTAAAATTGCAAAATATTGCAGAGGAAGTTAATCTGATTAGGGAAACCGGCTTTATAGCTGTCTGTGTTATCACATGGGAAATGTCTGTGTTTATTACATTCCCACTAATTCACCAAGAAAATAAGGATACTCTACAAGTAAGACTGTTTTTAAATCACTGGCTTTTTTTGGCCTTCAGACTAGCACCATGACTATTATTACCTCTGCAGAGTCACACCACTCCCTGAATCCATGAAATGAACAGTTGGCAATGAAGTTTCTTACCTTTTATAAACATAAAATCATCTATAGGTCAATAAATAATCTATTAAGAGTACTTGTTTATAATACTCACTGTTTTCCTTCCAAGCTCTGCCTTTCACTGACACATGAAAACCTTAGAACAGCCAGCAGGAATGTTAATAATACCTGCTTTGGGCATAATCTGCTCTTCTCCAAGTATAAACAGCTTGTGTTCAGTGGTGTATTTATCTCCAAAACACAAAAAYGCAGAGAGGTTCTTCCACAACCACCACATGCTCCAGGGCCTCAGAGGAGCCAATTCAGCACCTCCCCTTCCCAGCAAGGGAGGTGTGAACACCTGCTGTTGGGAGCAGGGTCTGGAAAAGCCTGGCCACGAGCAACAGTCACACCAGGCTCTTCCAAGCCCTTGAGCTCCAGCAGGAATGAGCCCTGAGAACTTCAGTGTCTCCTGAGCTCCAAAAACCAAACCCAGCAGCTGTTCCCTACTGCTAAACTCGCCCTACAGGCTCCCACGAATGTACACTCAGGATCACTGGCTCTAAGACAAATTAAAAATGGATAGGCATTTATCTCTGCTTAGGAAACATGCACCCTCATCCAAATAATTCATTTGCCAATTGCAGAGCTGAATCAGCAGAACGAAGACYGAGCACAAAGCACAAAATGCATTTTCCTTAGCACGATGAGGCACCAGTCCCCTCTTAATTGTAACAAAACAGTGATCCTTACTTCATCTTGCTCCCCACCCCCTTCTTCGTTGTAGTTGAGGATGTTTTCCCTGATGTCCTCCAGATCCTCGGGATGAGCAGATCCGTGGTAAACGCCTCYGTGCAGAGCCTTGCGTGTCTTCCAGTGAGCCCAGAGGAAGGCGGCGCTGAGCAGAGCTGTGGGGACACAGGAGCAGAGCACASGTGATGCAGGCACCAGCAACCCCAGCACACAGCAGGGCCAGCACTCTGGGCTTCCCAGCAAATACCTGCGGTTTGCACTGTCCAGTGTGGTGAACATCAAACACGGAAGAAGAAAAGCCTTTAAAGAGCGTTTTGCAACACTCTTTAAAGCCCWACTCGAAGTTGGTTAAAGACCAAGTGGTGTCTCTGACCTGTCTCTGTCYTGTATGCAGTTGAACTTTGTCACAGAAAATGCATTACAGAGGGGAACGAAGAAGAAATAACATGTTGACAGTAACAGACACAATTACACACAAATGAAAGACAAGAAGACACAAGACAGAAGAGGAAATTAATTTTAGATGTTTTTACTAGAAAACAAGAATCAGGCACATTTTGCCTTAGCATTCATYAATTTAAACATTTTTCTTAAATGCTGGAGTGCATTTAAACAACTGACAACCTTCAACATCAGCGACTGAACATTCTGTAAATAGAAACTTGTGTATCACTGTGCTACCAACTCTATAAAAATCAGTAAAACCTCAGAGTAAGACCTCAAAGCATTGAGTACCATAAATTAGCARTGCAGAGAACTAAGGAAACTAGAATCTCTTATAGAATATCTACACGGCAGCAGTTCTGTGGAACCGCATGTAAAAGACCTTGRGACTGAAACTGGGGTACACAGAGATCATGCCCTGCACTCCTCTAACAGAGATCTATTATCAACCTCAGCTATCTGGGATTCCAAGAGCTGCAATACCACTTAGCTTCCCACGAATTTGCTGCTCATATTTGCATGGCAAACATAGTATCTAGCAGAGTTGGGGAAAACTATGGTATTTCCATACTCTTACTACAACTTCTGAACAAAACTGCCTCAATGCTAACAGCCAGGAGAAAAATCCTATGTCTTTACTCAGGCAAACTTCCATAACTTTTGAATAAACAAAAAAGACTCCAAGATGTAATCCTTCGTCACTAGTAACATCCTTCTGGTTTTCCTCTYTAGATCCCATACCTAAGCCTGAAAATGGCTGAGGAAGACAAAATCAGCTGTTTAGGAGCTGGGACACAACTGRCAAGATGCAAAGTCTGCTGCTGCCTGATCAGTGTAWTCCTATCAGACAAGAAGTTTCTCCTGGACTGAAAAAATCTGTTTCATACTCAGCAGTATTTTGAACAATGCTTATCTGATAGCAATTTCCACTCTTGCTGTTCAATTGTGCATCTGAAGAGTTCCTCAGCAATGACGTGAAAATGTGAAGAAAACAAAACTGCAGAGACCTTCCATAGCTCACAAACGTTGATTCACTTAGCAATGGATGCACAGAGGGATGAGAAATCAGTGATGGGACCAGGCAAAGGAACGAAGGCAGAGTTGGGTCTCCCTGGGGAGTTTCCAGCAGGAGATGAGGCAATGGCTGCTCAGGACAGGTGGACACGTGCCTCACCACAGGTAATACAAGACGTAGTTGCCGTAGCTACCTAGGAGTGCCAGGAAGCAGACGCAGATGGCGAAGAGGGAGGTGAAGCTGAGGCCCGTGTCCTTGTGGAAGATGGCCAGGGTGATSTCGCAGTGGCGCCCGCTGTAGCCGTCGGGGCAGTGGCACTGGAAGGTGCTGGGGGACAGGGACACGCAGGTGCCGTCGTTGCAGGGCCGCTCGGCGCACGCCGTGTACACGCACTGCCGGCCTGAGGCGTTCTCCAGGATCATGTGTCCTGCAGGGCAGCTGCACACACCGGGGCAGAATGGTTAGTCTGGGAGAAAACAGCCGTGACAGGCAGCACTGAGGATTTAAAACACACTCTGGTGACAATTTTTGCACGGTTTCCAAAGCAGATACTGGGAGTAAGTTGTGTGAAATCATGACAGGTCGTAGCTTGTYCTGAGGCAGCCCTAGCATGAGCTCCACAACTTCAGACCCTTATGYCTGGGGCTTTCAGAAATCAGGTATTTCCACTGCCTTCTGCAAGATTATCCTTGTGACAACCAGCTGGGTTGGCCTCTGCAGTTCTGGCTAGGCAGGACAAGCTGTGCTATGTTCTTTGAGTTTCCAGAGTTAGARAACTCCATTTGTGTGGACAGTGGCAGTCAGGAGAGTATGCAAACATTAAGGTGTAAGTCATTTGCACACTACAACCAACAGGAATTAGTGTTGTCCTGACCCCAGCCATAAGCACAGAAATCTGAGCTCAATAGTGTGGTGTTCCTAAAGCAGCTGGAGGAGCCTGGGAGGGAACAGAGGCAACAGCCTGGGGCAGTGCAAGACATTAGACCCTCACAAGAGAAAGCATTGACACTGCACAGCACAAGCTTCACAGCACAGCCGGGGAACYGTGCCACTCAGCTCACACACCCTCCTGCTGTCCTGGTTCCAGGGTTTACAAGCATTCTGGATTTGCTGCTACTCTTTAAATGTCTTCCATTAGACAGGCAGCTGAACTTGTTCCACAATCCCTGGAGCCAGGCTGATTACATCAGCCGTGGTGGTGTCTCTAAGGACACAGTATCCTGCTCGCTGTGCAGGTGTCCAGCCTTGTGTGCCACTGTGGGTCCGGGGATTTGATGAGATTGCCAGTGCCAGCCTGCAAGCTGCACACTTMAACATCCACCCTTTCCCACCTCATTCTGAAGGGTTTTGTGCTTCTATTTCCACCAATTACCTGCACTCATGCATCATCCACAAATCAATACAAATAAATTCTTGGTTGCAAGGGTTATTCCTACAGGCCTCYGAAGAACAGCCTTCTTTGACACCTTGGGCACTCAGTACTGACACCAGCTCCTTCCCAAGAGTGTCCAGAGGGATTCTGTAGTTGTTAAATCTGACATCCTTCATACATCCTACAGCAAGGCACAGAGAGACAGTTTTAAAAAACATTCAGTAAGAATCATTTGAARCAGCTGTAAGATTTGGCAGTTTATGCTTAACAAAGGACACAGGCTATCCAAGTTGAAATCCAGGACTGAATTCACTTAAACTCTCACAGCATTGTCCTTCATTTTTGGACTGAAGTTGCTGAAGTTTTAGATCAAGAYTCCCAGTGTTTTCCATGAGAATCAAGTGCTGCTGCAGGTCTGTGTTGGTTTTGGCTGGGACAGACTTAATTCTCTTTGCAGGGGCTGGTGTGGGGCTGTGTTTGGATCTGTGCTGAGCACAGGGTTGATAACATGGAGCTGTTCCTGCCATTGCTGAGCAGGGCTCACACAGAGCCAGGGCCTTTCCTGCTTTTTGTGGGGCCATGCTGGGGAGGGGGCTTGGAAGGGACACAGGCAGGACAGGGGACCCCAAGTGACCCAAGGGATGCTCCAGACCATGTGGGATCATGCTCAGGATGTGGACTGAGGGGAAGAAGGAGAAAGGGGAGATGTTTGGAGAGGAGGAGTTTGTCATCCCAGGTACCCCTCCCATGGGATGTGGCCCTGYTCTCCTGAGGTGCTGAACACCTGCCTGCCTGTGGGAAGCAGGGAATTCATTCCATGCTTTGCTGTGCTTGTGTGCATGGCTTTTGCTTTWCTAYTAAACTGTCTTTATCTGAACCCAGGGCTTTTCCAGCTTTTACCCTCAGGACTCCCTCCCTGACCCCASTGGTGGRGAGTGAGTGAGATGCTTTGAGGGGCTGGAGGCTGGATGGGGTTAAACCATGTCAGGGCCTCTATTCTCCCTAAGGTAGTCAGTGGAATATGTACCACTCCACTGTGATTTCCAAAGAAAAGTCCAAATATTGTGGAGAATATGATACATGTGGATAACCTGTTCTATTCTTTGATGGACCAGTAAAAATTGTGTTTGGCTGTTTTTAAATTCTAGCTTATGGTTTACCTTTATAGTATGAAGAGCAAACCACAAATAATGAAGAGAGAGTCTTCAATCAGGGATAAAAAATTTGTACTGAAGATGTGTGACATTCACTTTGTATGCACAAGATGCCTCAGCATAAAAACATACACTTTGATTAATTAAGTACATTTTATGACTTTGAAGTCCTTAAAGTTTCAGCTACTTAACAGCAACATTAATAATCCTAATTAAAATGATCTTCCTGCAACCATTTGACTTCTTTATTTACTTAAAAACAAACACTATTACTCCCATAAATAAAAAATTCAAAATATGCTCCCTAATTCATATMATAAACTTTATTTATTAGAATACTTCTAGTAAAGCAATAGAAAACAATCTTTTTTCTAAATAATTTGTGATACACTTAAGTTGTAAATTATTACTCCATTTAATTTCTCTCCAGACACTTTTGTATTACTCAGTGAAGTACTTTTGTGTGGTGAAAAGATGACCAGCTTGCTTTGAATGGATTTACTAGGACCTGGTTAAAAAGGTGAAGGGCATGGGAGAGAGGTGACCTATAGACACCAGGCAGGTTTAACCAGCAGTGGTGTGTGTCCCTTGGCAGTAAAAGCTGATTTTCTTTACTTGCACTGGGGGTTTAAGCAAAGGCCAAACTTCCACCTGAGCTCAGAGTAAAGAGCTGCCATGGATATCCCAAACTTCCAGTTCTTTATATTTCTCCTTTGTGGAACTACTCAATTTCCAGGCTGGAAACTGATTTGCTTTTAACACATGCTGTGACCTTATCCACTCAGCTGCTAAAACTTCAGATTTTTAGCTCCAATTCAATAAACCATTTCTAATTTTATTTAATGCTTTGACTGAGTGTAAAATCCAGTAATACTGAGGTAATAAACCAGGGTTTGGTGGGTGTTATGCAATGCACATATAAGATGGAAAAATTCCTTTTAGCATAGGAACAGATGTGTTTGGGAGGGAAGGAGAGCTGGCAAATGGACTGGACAGAACCATGCACTGAACCAGTTCTGCCTATCCAAGGCAGGGAGCCATGCACAGTCTATATGGGAGAAGCTTCTGGATCTCCAGGTACCAACTCTGCAGCCAAGGCAAGAGGTGGCCATCATTGTTCCAGGTCCAGTAGCCAGGTGTATTTGCAGGCAATTCCCTGCTGTACCTTCTGGTCAGAACAGCTTATGCATCCCTGTTGCAAAGTGTCATGCAGGAAATCTGTGTACTTTGGCCTCTACATAAACAAGAAAGTTTCCTGCACTATTTTTTTATTTTTACAGGTCCATATTATGAACAGTGAGATCGAGAATTCCTACCTTGAAAACTCCTGTTTTGATTGAATGGGTAGGTGTTTCCAAGGACCAAGCTGCTGGGGTCAATKACAATCTCTTTGTATATTCCTGGTGCTTTAGTAATCTCTCTCTTGCCACCTCCTTCATAAAGGCGAAGAGTAAATTCATTTTCATTTCTCTCCAGTGTGATGTGATGCCATTCACCATTATCAATGTGGTAGGAAGGAAGGCTTACAGAATAGTTTCCATCACCCAGATTGTATGAGACCACTAAGAGTCCCTGAACAACCTTGTGGATAATTAACAAATAGCAAGAAAGAGAAGAAAAGTCATTGCCTGGAATTTTGTATTGACCTGTAACTTCAATATTAAAGCATTTGCTTAAATTTAGGGTATGTTTAGGGTATATTACATTTAGGTGTAATTTACAAATGCTGCAGGTGCTACTGAATTAGGCAACCTAAATGTGGTAGCAATATACTCACAGTAGTATCTAAGTCACCTTAGGAGTAATTTTACCCTGATCTCTCTTGCACAAATTTATGGGGTTCTTCTAGTAGTTGAGAGTCTGGTGTATCACAGCTACACTGACAGCTCAAATCAACATGGCTGAAGAGGTAACTTGTTCAGTGGTGTGTATAAAATGAGAAGGTTATCACTCTGAGAGCCTGACATCATTAACACTGCCACAGGCACCTTGCTTGGCAGAGTCTGAAATACACAGAACTGGCCACATGGTTCACAAGGACASCAGGTACACACCCCATTCATCCTGTTCTGTACAGAACCTGTATCGATGTGGGCATCAAACCCAATGGGATCCCACAGCTGAGTGGTCAACATCTCGAGTAAAGGATCAGATGTATCTGTCCATAAACCAATCCCAGATTCTGGTGCTCAGCGTAAGGCTTTTGTTCTGATTCCATCTGTTGAACGAGTGTTTCTCTGAGCTGTGTGTGGCTCTGGTGTCAGTGTGTGTGGGGGTGGTGGCCTCACCTGCAGGGTGATGTGCTCGTCCCTGGCCCGGGACAGCACGGTGGCGATGACGCCGTCGGGCTGCCGCGTGCGCACCAGGGCCTGCAGCAGCGTCCTGCGCGCAGACACACTGACAGGCAGCTGGTAGCGGATGTGGCTGCCCGCCTCAAACCTGTACTCCTGGGCCACTGCAAGGGAGAGAAACCTTTAAACCATCTCCTGAGGAGAGGGAAGCCTTGCTTTCGCCCTTAATGTCATAATAAAGGTTGAAAGAAAAAGGAAACAATTGCAATGCACAGCGTGGATCTCTGAGACAATTTGTCCTTCGGGACATACTCCTGTATTTATTTCCACAGCTTCTCCAGTCACTCTCACGCTTCATTTTCCTCTGTAAAGGGGTGTTCTCTCACCCAACTAGATCATGCTAATGGCTCCTCCTTACAATGCTCACATGGGGTGACAGCAGGGAAGCAGCACCTCTGACCAAGAGAAGAGCCTGCAGACCAAGTACCACAATCAAATTTCACAATCTGCTATTTTATGATTGTCTTTCTGCTGCAAACTTTGGCTCTATGGGAGCTAAAAATCCTACTATTCCCAAAGCATAGATCCTTAAGATAGCAGAGTCTCTTCCTGACACCAAAGGAGCAGTGATTTCTAATTCCAGTTGCATGGTTCTTATTCTTCACAGAAAGTGGTACTGGCACACTCATATTTTTTAGGTTATTAGATATTTCTGAAAGTGTAAACAGATGCAAATCAAACAACTGTAGCAAAATAAAATACTTTTTTCACAATTTTTTGTCATGCAGCCATGTCATTATACAGTCATTGCACAAACACCCTCAGGTTTAAAGAAATGATCCTGTACTGGAAAGCAATTTCTCAAAGGGAATTAGAAAAGAAGTTGTTAACAGTCACAGGCAACTACACTGCAACATGGCTTTACATAATGTAATGTAAAACCACCTCAACAATCATTACCTGCAAATATTTGACGTTTCCTGTACTGTAAAATTTAGCAGCCTACATAAATGAAACAGAAAAGCAGGGTTCACCTTTATCACACCGATAGCCGTGGTAGCCTGGCAAACAGTGACACGCAAAGGAGCCCCAGTCCCCAAGGCACCTCCCATGGGCACCACAGGAGGAAGATCCCATGGTCTCACAGCTCCCATCCGTCAGGGTGCAGCCAGGGAAGCTGTTCAGGGACTCTGCAGGAGACTGAAGGTCGTATACCTTCAAGAGACAATTCATGACACAAAAATAGTATTTGAGAAAGATATTTCATTTTTAAACAGAAATAGCTGCACCACTTCACTGTCTGTTCCTCATCTGCATTGCTTAAGTTACCAAGTTTGCTTTTTGACATTGAGACTTCAGCTGATTTTATCAAGAGCATATTTTGCCTTTGAATAAATCAACTGACTACGAAAACAAAAAAACCCCTAATACTTCCTAACAAAGCAGACAGCTGGCATAAATATACCGTTATACAATTGCCATTCAGAAGTTCCCTGAATGCACAAAGAAGCTTGGAAAACAGCTGCATGAAACAGAGGATAAACAAACACACATTTCCTGCCTCAATAATACATCTCCTTCTATTGAGAAATAACTTTTCAAGGTACTTATTCTAATTATCACAGAAAAACCCAGAGTTTTCTTGTATTATACTGATGCATGTGGGCATTAAATAAATTGATGGAAGCAGAAGTTTCATGTGTAATATGAATCTCCCAAAAGTTGAATAAAGAAGTTTTCTTCTCTGCTAAAGCAAACATTACTCTGCTCTTACCTGAGTATCCAAGATGATATTGCGCAAGCAACCAGAAAAATGTTTGTGTAGCAGTTGTGGGTAGGAGTATGGTATGGACTCTTTCACACCACCCAGCTGGAGAACATGGTTCACATTCAAATACCTTTAAAAATCATATCAATAATAAAAATAGGTGTGCATCTACCTTCAAACATAGGCAGATAAATAAATAAATACATGTTTTTTCCAAATAGCAAAGGCTTTATAACATAACAGTAGCATGCAACTACTTTATCTTCTCTCTCTGAAATAAAGCCCTTTGAAATAAAGGGTATTTTTTAAATATGACAGTGAAACCTGCTGGAAGTTTAACTGTGGGACACTATTACATTTTGGGTATGTTTGCATTCAAGTCAGAAACAGCTGTGATATTCTAGACACCATATTCTTCTTCAAGTGCTCTGTGTGTACACAGAGATCCTATGCTGTAGGAATACTACAACAAAGGCTGTTCGTGTATGACAAAACTCAGAAATCTAAAAGTTGGGTCCATGTGGTCTAAAATGCATGGTAAACATGTCCAAGCTCTGCACTGTCTCCCAATCATCTCTCCAAGCCAAACTCTATGCCTTTTAGTCCTCATACTTTCTTTTTCCCAGAGTTATCAAGTCATTTCTTTTGTTTTCATTTATCTTTATATTTTTCCCTTTCTTTGTGCTCCTTTCATGACCAGAAGAGCTCCATGCAGCTGTGGACAAGGCTTAATCCCAATGCCCATCAGAATGCTTGCTTGGACTATCATTCTGCAGCTGAAGTATCTTTGTTAGTACAAAGGTTTCCCTAAAAGATAACCTGAATATTCCTCGCTGTAACTTTAGACCCTGTACAGAAGAGATTGTCTAAATCCTCTTTGTACCATTCTTTTATAGACACTGAGACTTATATCTCTCCTTAGTTCTTCCTTCTTGCTGTTAACTGACCTCAATTCCTTCATTCTTGATTCTTACTCTCAGGGTGAGCTGATCAGTCATTGCTCTTCTCTGGACTGTACCCAGGTGCTCCTTGTCCACCCTGCACTGTGGGGCACCAACTGCACCCAGGACTCTGATGTCAACTGGCCTAAATTTGTGAGGTTTTAAGAGCAGGCTCACAGTGACTTGATAAACAGAGAAATCCCGTGGGTGGAGGGTGGTACACAGAACCCACAAAACCTCCAGTAATAGCCAGAGAGTTTTGGGGTTGTCAATTAGTACTGCAGTACTACTCAGTGGAAGAYTGGTTCCTTAAAATTTGTTTAGTTCTTTGAGGTCCAGGCTTGGTCTAGAAGGCTTGAGAAAAAAGGAAATGCTTTTTATGCTCCTAGCCATCAATAAATCTGCTTCAGTCTAACAGGTCAAATGTTCATAGGCCTTAGAATCAAGAGCCTGTCAGGGAGCCTCCAGGAATGTACCTTGCTCTCCGTGGAACAGAGCCCAGGACTTCACAGTCCGTGCGATCTTCGGTGGAGAGCCAGCGGCCAACGCCTTCGATCTCGGAGAGCACGGCGGCGCTGCACCGATCCAGAGTGAAGCTGACAGCCTGAACAACACACACTGAGCTGGCCCTGCTGCACAGCCACACCTGCTGCACCCAGCTTCAGCTTCTACTTCCTGCCACTAGCATCCAAAAGGGGCTGGGGTGTTCCTTGCTCTGTTCATCTTGCAATAAACAGTAGAGCCAAAATGGAACCATTTAGCAAAAGTAGGCACTTCTCAACTTTATTTGTGCTTCTGAGTACTTTAACCACATACACAAGACCTGTAACTTTTTTATTTATTTACTTGCATTTGCAAGTAAATAAATACCTGCTTTTTGTTTCTAAGGAATGGATTCCAGTGGCAACATTCTACATGTGCTGCAGCAAGGCTTAGAAAAGGTAAAGACAACAGAATATGGATTACAGCATCAGTGGATGTGGAACTCCAATGAGGTTGTCCCAAAATTTCTATTACTCATCAAAACTACATGAGCAGTTTGGACAATACCTATTGTCTGTTCTTTATTGAAAGGCTGTTCTTTCTACCCTCCTGTATCTGCACAGGGAAATATTTTTAGAAATATTAATATCCTGATGTGAAAAAAAAAAATCCAATAACTAACCTGACCATTGGTTCTGACTTCCAGTCGATGCCACTTCTTGTCTGCTACATTCAGATGACTTGGAAACTGCAGCACCACAGAACCTGAGCCATGGCTCATCTTCAGCACAGGAACACCACTAGAGAGTTCTAATACAACATGAACAAGAAATTAAATTCAGCTACAAAATGTCACTTTTGGTATCTCAGCAGTTAGTGACTGTACTGATTTAACGGTTATTGCTAGTCACATACAGGGGGGTCACTACAGAATAACTAGAATTATACCCTATGTCTTCTATTAAGCAGGTACTCATTCAGTATATAATTTGCTTATACACTTTAGATTATTCCACTTCTCTGTCAAAACACCAAAACTAATTCCTGAGAAGMAATCTGCAATTTTATGATGCTCTAAAACAATTAATATATGCAGGTTTCTTCTTTCCCATCTTCTACTCAAATTTACAAGTAACTGCAAAGCAAGGCAAAAAAAAAGAGGTAAATTATTAACTATTCAACCACATTACCTTTCAAATAATCAGGCGAATATAAAATGCCAACCAGACTGTTCATCTTGTGTGTTAATTCACAAAAAATAACCAGCAGTAACCTTTTAAATATGTGTCAACATAAAGCATTGAGTTCTACTTGTAGATGAATCTTCCCCACAGTGGCAGGTGGGGCTGGATTAACCCATCACATCATTGCCAGTTTAAAAAATCTGCCAAATTGCCCCAAGACCAAAGGGAGTTTAAGTGGATTTCTTTTCTCACCAAACTAGATAAGAATGACATTCAACTAAGACTGCACTACTCATGTAATACCTATCTTCAAAGCACCTAAATTCCTTTATAGCACTACAGTTTTTCTAGGCAGGTTATTTTTTTTTTTTTATATATATATCAATCTGTTTTGCTTTCCTCTTCATTTCTACAGCTCTGTGATGAGCCCAAAGCCAGAGGTGCAGGCTATGAAAATAGACATCAAAGGASAAAGACTTGTTAGGAAATGCTTCAAAAATATTTTTACACCACAAAATAAATTACCTCATTAAGTGGAAAGACAGAATCCATAGCCTAATTGTTACACTGGTCACAAACAATCCATTCCCAAAAGACATTTAATTTTCCCACATCCTTTTGGCAGAAGTACCTATTGCAATGAAGTTTTCTGTGCTCCCAGGTTCTGGATTTGATAAAGGGCCACTATATAGTAAAAGTCCATCTGGAACCACAGTAATAAACTCTAGAGAGAGCGAGCTTTCAAAACAAGGTCTGATGGGAYGAAACCATGCATAACCATTTCCATGGAAACTGTGCTTCGTCTGCTGGCAGTCTGGTCCATGAAAGGAAGCAGGACAAAGACATCTGAGAGACCATAAACAAAAGAAATAGTCAAAATTCCCCCATGTTCAGCTTTTTTTGGTTTTACATGCAGCAAATGCAAAACTTAAACCACAGTTAAAAAATCAGCRAAACAAAGATTTTAGCAGAATCTTAGGTTTGTTTGGTAATTATTAAAATGCTCTAAGAGTACAAAGTATTTTTGTTCCTTATACTAAGTCCCTCGGAAAAAAAGTATTTTTGAAGCCAAGTTTTTGAGAACAATGAACTTTTTTCCTAAATAACACAGAACATCAAATATCAATTTATTACAGAGTAAACTTGGGGAGGTTAATTCCTAGCTGGAATTCATTTCACTAAGGGAATACTGCTGCATGCCAGGTGATGCTATAATAAAGCAAGTTTACAATCTAATGCTTTTTGGGCTCCTTATTACCCATTGTTTGAACTATATTTCACTCCTACATCCCTGCTGTTACCATTGATACTCGCTTTTATTATTACTCTGCTGGAAAAGAGGAAAAAAACATGGCACACATGCCTTCACTCTGAATTAGGTGCTCTTAACAAATGACAAGTGTTAATTCTGTGTTCCCCAGGGTTTTCTTTGTTCCTCATGCACTTTTTGGGACCACAGCCCCATTGGGGCCATCAGGAAACCCCTGTTGCTGTTAGGTTTACACCCCAATGCACTTGTGGGGTTTTTCTGATTTTCCTCCAGTCAGTACATTTATGGTGATTTCAGGCAGGTACCTCATAAGCACCACTCAACACCTTAAAACCTGAGGGCAGAAATAGCGTGCAGAGCAGGTTTGCTCACCTGTAGCCGTTCAGAGTGTCGACACAAAGGCCCCCGTTGAGGCAGGGGCCGCGGGGGTACGAGGAGCAGGGCTGGTGCAGGCGCTCGCGGGCRGAGCAGGCGCACAGCCCGTGGCTGGAGGTGCTCAGGGACACGAAGGACACGCTCCCCGTGTCCATCACYGTGGGGGTGTCACTCACACTCAGGTGGTTTGTACAGCCCTCACTGCAGTTGGCATTCCTGCACTCATCAACATCAATCTGGGAGATGTTCAGTTGCAGAGCTGACTGCATCTAAGAGAAAAGACAGCACCATTGTTATCCTAATGAAGGCTTTTACCTCAATTCTGAAAAATTGAAACCATCAGAGACTTAATGCAGTGTTTAGTTTCCTGAGCGTTACTTAGTAACATCCCTGATTATATAGGCAAGAAAAATAATTTGAAAAATTCAGGAAACATTTCATTAAAAAATTACAGCAGTGGCATTTCCTAAAAACTTGATCACTGATATGATTAAGTGTGAACATGTACTGGTCTAATAACATTATTTCTAAGACCATTATTAGACATTATTAGACCATCTGTACTGGTCTAATAACATTATTTCCAAGGACCAAAGCTCTGAGAGCAGTTCACTCCTCAGAGCTGCAGCATCTGCATCACACCTCCCTGCACTTCAACAGCAACAGGAGTGTTTCAGCTCAGGCCAGGATAAACTCTTCCTCAGCAGTAACACCCAGATATTATTCCTTACATTCTCTCACACAAAAGGATACAGACACAGCAAAAYGCAGAGCTGAGCTGCTTCCAATAATCATGTCCACAGACAGTGACCTGACAAGACAACTTTGTAGCAACTTGGATTTAGTCTAATGATCTGTGCCTCATAAATTTACATTTCATGTCAAGCTGTCTGCAACAAAACACAGTTCAGCACACTGGATACTGTATTCCATGCTACATTCATCTTTGCTAGTTCCCTATTTTTATTGTTAATTTGGCTTGCACCTGAAAGCCCAAATACCAAATAAAAAGAGCCTCAGTGTAACCAMAGGTCTGGTAATGTAGGAATAGTGACTCTGAGAGCACAACTTCCATTCCAAATGGAGCAAGGAAGCACTGGCAGAGASGGAGGGAGGGGAGCTGCTACAGTATTAGGCCAGAACAGAGCTGCCATTAGTCCTGGCTTTTTGTCCTTCAGCCTGGACCCCTAAATTATCGCAGTTTTTTCCTTCCACTTATTTGGGAATTTTGCACAGGTGTCTGTTATAAATCTTCAGAATTTCATCTGTATTTGATGACTCAAATACACTGAAATGTGTACCCAAAATCTGAGTTTGGCTTAGTGAGGCAAAAGACCTCACTACTCTCACAGTGGTACACAAATGAAAAAGKTATAAAAATGTAAAACTAACAACACTAGAGCTTTATGCATTTAATATGGAGGGGTCTTTTCCCAAAGAGTAAAACATATGACAAATATCTTAAAAATAAGCTTTGAAAAGATCAAAACAAATACATAAATACTCAAGTGCTTCTATTTTTTTCTCATTTGTGTAGTCATCTCAGTTCACCACTGTAAGAACTTTGATCTTTATAGTGCTTTGTCTCTATATTCTCAAATATCATAACATGTATTGATGCCCTGCTCCCAAGGCACAGAGTATACTTTGTGATGACTTGATGCATCCTGTCAATGCAGGTCTGTGTCTGCTGCCCACATTTCTCACCATCACTGGGGAGTCTGYAATGCACATTTAGACATCCATGTAGTACTGTTATTGGAAAACTGTATAAAAACAACCTTGGCTCCTTTAAAGTATTAGGATGGATTATTTTTTTGCTAAATAAAAATTGCTGTTGTAAAACTATATCCCCAGGAGGTAATGCAAACATATTATTTATGTAGRAATTCAATGAATAATTCCAGTGCTAATTACTTATTTTCTATATTTATAGTTATACACAYAGAAAAACTATTGGAGGAATTCTCCAGCTATGATTGGTTTTCTGTAAAYTATTGGTGATTACTCACTAGAGCTATTCATTAAATATTGAAAGGTGGTATATAATTAACAAAAACATATTTTTTCATTAAAATACGTGAAGCAATCYCCTTGTTACCACTTTGATGAATTCAGGTGTCATGTATTATGGCAGAGAATATTTGAAATCTATAGGATTTTCTATCTTATTGTAGCAGTAATTCAATAAATATGCAAAAGAAGCTGTCATCACCCTTCATGAATACTCTCTGTCTCTGGCATTCCTTATTTGGTCACTCTGAAGGCTCTCATAATCCACAAAGCCATTCAAGATACACCAAGAAGGAGGCAGGTAGTAAGTTAAGACAGCCCTGTTTGGTTCCCAGACTCAGGCAGACCCCACCATACTCACACAAATTGAAAATGCTGATTTCTCTTTGGAAAAATCATCCATATCATGTACCATGTATTAAACCCAAATATGGCCAGGGCAAGTGAAAAGCTGAGCAGTGTCACTTTGCCTTTGTGCAAGGCTACAGAAAAATCCAGCTGTGKCCAAGACAGACTGTGTCTGTAACTGAGTTAGAGAGCAGGACAGTTAGGGAACGCCAAGAAGGGGAAGAAATCATCCTCCATCCAAAAATATTTTCCTTGACAACTGTAAAAGAAGCTGRGGGACAGTGTCACTTTGTATTTGAAGCTGTCCTTTGGTGAGATAAATGCAATCACAGGATTGGTTGTCTCCATCTCRCTTACCTGTTGCAACTGTTCCTAAGCCACACATTCCTTCCAGCAGGACTTTTCCTCTGAAGTGTCACCTCTTTGTACTGCAGAATTTCTGTTAGGGTGACATCAAGCCTCCACTCTAAGTGTCTAAACACAAGGTGATGTGGGGATTTCAGGATGACACAATGAAACACTGACTGAAGAAAACACAGCATCTGCCCCATGGCAGCACTGCAGACCCATTTTTCTGCAGCTCTCCAGTGACTATCATTGAACCAGGAGTTAGTACAACCACACCATACCAGTATGTACGGCACTAAAAAGGGAGAAAGCCTGAATTAAACACTTGKTTTTGTCCTGAGTGAAGCAATAAAACCCTTATCTGTAGATGCAGTGTAGTTTTCACTGAGGTTTGGGACGTACACCCTGCAAACTCAGTGTYTGGCTGAGTTCCACAGGTGAGAACCCACCTCAGATTTGAACGCTGCCATCTCCGCATGCAGTTTCTCAGGTCTGTAATAGGCCGAGCCAGCACGGACTGCAAACCTCACATCTGTCTGTTTTCCATCCCTGCCCATCACACTGAAGACAATCACATCACTCAGCTTTGCAGGTAACAGCTTTGCAAGGAACTCCTTGAACTCGCCATGTCTTGTTTTGCCACGTTCATCTCTCCTTATGAACTCCTCTGCTGTGACACCTGGTCAGGGGATTCAAAAATAGATAAACCTGAACACCTGGGAGCTCATGGGTTAATGTCTCGATTTATTTCTTATTTAACAATATGGAAGCATACCAGAAAGTAGCCTACAGAGATAAGCAAATCAAGTATTGATGTAATAATACCTACACCCTGTAAACATTCYGTTAGAGAAGCAGCTGATCTAAACCCTCACCAGCAAATAAAACCAACCTGAGAAACGCACAGTGGCTGAGTTTTGTATGGCTTCATTTTCCAGGTCTCTGACATGGATTTGTACTGTAGATATAACATCAGGACAAACTCCATCAGAAACTCTAACTCTTAAGTTGTATATTCCCTGAGGAGTGTTATCCACCATCAGCAAAGACCCAGTCCTCTGATTTAATCTGAAAGATCTAGACAGAAACCTTCAATTAGGAAATCTTAACAAATCAAAGTTGAGGTTTCACTTTATTCATTAACACCATTCAGAAGGCCTTAAATGTTACTGTGAAGGTTATAGGGCCAAAACTCATGGGAATTAGCCAGCAACCTCAGAAAGGCACCTCAGCCACCTTAACTGAGAAAYGACAATCTGCAGATCTTAGATGTTCCTGCCACTCAGCCTTTCCCAGATTTGAACAAATGCAATGTGCAGTTGAACCAGGTTGTTCAGCAYAGTCATCATGAGGAAGCCTCTGAGGTCAGTAAAAGGGGTAAAAACAAACCCACACTGATCATTCCATGTCCTTACATCTCTATCTGGAACACGGTAAGTCTGAATAAAATCTCTCACAGCATCTTCATTGAACACCTCAAAGGGCCAGTAATCAGCAATTATGGAAATATTCCATGACCATTATTATGGAACAGTGACCTCCTAGCGTGGAAACAGGCCCAGGGGCTGCTGATGGACAGAAAGTCTTTAATTCTGGGCTACATAAAGCTTTAAACTTTTAGTCATAGCAMAGGCTAAAATTCACTTTCACATCCATTTTTTCCCTTTCAGACAGCATACAGTTATGCCATAAACCATCTCACTTTATGACATGAACAAACAATATCTAAGTAGGAATTAAGGGTCCAATTCAACATTTCAATTAACAGAAAAAAACCTCCACTAATCTGAGTCATGGTTTTCACATGCAATTCTAAATTTAGCCATCAAAGGACAGCACCAAATTCCCTTCCACTTTTGATGAAATTACTCCATTCTTTGCTTTTAAATTCAGGATTTGTATTCCAACAACCCTAACATCTGAAAGCAAGCGTTAGGACTCTGTCTATTTTTAAATTGGAGCTTACAGAACATGCATTTTAAAGTAAATTAACTATGACATCGGACTAAAAATCAACATCATGGTGTGATCCTGCATTGTCTTGGAAAAAATATTTAATGCAAAAATTTCTTAATACCTAGTAACTTAAGTGAAAAAGAAAAAGAGCGTTTGAAAGGTACATCCCTTAATACACTCAATAACCCTGGCTTTATGCACATCCTGAACACAGAGAARTACATGGTGAGAAAATAATTACAGAAGCATAAATATTACTCATTTTGACAGAAATACAATCCTCACTTGAGCAGTTTTCCTTCAGAGAGAAATGTTTTATTGTCCCAGTCATCCGGATCTGGTGCAAACACTTCCCCAAGCACTGTTGTTGACCATTTTCCTGTTGAGATAAATTATAATAAATCTGCATTTAGWTTTTGCTTTTCAGTGCACTTTATATTCTGTGACATTCATTACTGCATTTATTATTTTCAGACTCCTGCTCGATTTAGTGATGGTTATGATGCAAGATTCCTAAAACAATGCATAGCCTGTCATATGATTTCTGCCAGTTCTGGCAATGTGAGCACACTGGAGATGCCACATGAAAGAAGAAAAGCTGGAAACAGCACAAAACAACACCAGAATCATACATAAATACAACTCTCAAAAAAACTCTCAGACAAAAGAAAAATTAAAAATCACCACATCAGGAGTTAATTCCAAATGTTTCATTGCTACTCTATTATTTTGAAGAGCACACAAGTGGAACCCAGCAAAAGAGGGAGAGCATCTTGTGGGGTACAGCTGGGAGAGAAGGACATGATTGGGAAAAGGGCAGGAAGACGCCAAGMTGGGCCAGGTCTTGGTGATTTTTCCAGGCCCTTGGAGGCTGGCACAGAAGTGGAACATCCAATCWATTTTTCTAAAACAGCAAGAGGAACAAATCCAGGGAAAGAGACTTTTGAAATCCACAGTCCAGGTTCAGCAACATGGGAGATGTTTAAGGTTCAATTCTGGAGCCAATCCAACCTGGATGCTTCATTCTCTCATTTCTACAGTATGATCTGGTCACATCTCTCTTGTAATTTAGGCATATCAAACTCAGAAATTGTAACTGCAAAATACCTTCTGTAAGTGAACTCTCACTAATGGAAAATAGATCTTATGGGTTTATAAAAACACTGCTTTTACTGCAAGTTCAATATATACCTGTTTGCAGCTAACAGTTCTTTGGTAGATAATATTTTACACACTAAGGTCTGAATTTAACAAATATGTTTCACTTACTCCACTTTACTTAATAGTTTACAGAACAGGGGCTGCCTTTTTGAAGTATGCAAACCATTAAAGAAACAGATTAACAGACTGCAAGAAGAAATTAAGTGTAAAACTCTGCTATTTCATGAATCTGATCTAATATCCAGAATCTCTTCTCRCATCCAGCTAGCACTTACCTTTGCAGCTGTACACRTAGACCTCCTTGTGGCCAGACTCATGGCARTTGTCRTTCTCATCACCAATTGTTATAGTCAGGGTGCTTGTGGAGCTCATAGCTGGAATCCCACTATCTGTTATAATTATTGGCAGGTGAAACACCTTCTGCTTTTCTCTGTCAAAGGATCTCAAAGCTGTTAAAGTTGCTGTGTTATTTCTGTTGTCAGTAAGATAAAAGTCCAAGGAATTCTGATATTCTGGTGGCAATGAAAAGGTAAAGGGTGGCCCGTTTTCCTCAGCGTCCGGATCAAACGCATGGAGCAGCTTTGAGGTRTGATTCATATGCACTATCTCAGGCTTCAATGTATTTTCCCAAACTACAGGCATGTATGGTGCTTCAAACCTTGGTCCATTGTCATTAATATCAAGCAAGTTAATTAAAACTGTGACACTTCCAGTGCGGGCAGGCGTCCCCTGATCTGCAGCTTGGACAATTAAAGCGTATTTCTGAATGGCCTCACGATCGAGTGCGCTTGCCACAACCACGTGACCAAACTGGTCAACCACAAACTGTCTCAAAGGGTCTGAATCYGACTTTATAGAATAGATAATCTTCCCATTCAAATCAGAGTCCTTGTCTGTAGCCCTCACTGTGGTTACTGTAGTACCCACAGGCACATCTTCAAATACAGGGTTTATCTGAATAAACTGAGAGAGGAAAGCTGGGCTGTGGTCATTTGAGTCTTCAACTTCAATCAGGCACACTGCAACACTAGAAAAATCCAGATCTTCCACMGTAATAGTAAGATTAAACTGTCTTTCACGAGCATTCTCAAAATCCAACTTTTTTTTCAGTCGAACAGTGCCACATTGCCATTCTTTGTCATTCTCAATGTAGAACTTCTCATCTGGGTCTCCCCCAATGATACTGAACATTAACTCTGCATTTTCCCCAATGTCTGCATCCGTAGCACACACCTGCAGGACTTCTGAGTCGATGGCACTGTTCTCAGGAATTGCTGCCTCCCACAGCTTCTTTGTGAATTTGGGAACATTATCATTGACATCTGCAACCCAGACAGTGGCAGTGGCAGTTCCTGTTAGCCCTCCCCCATCTCTTGCTTCAACAGTGAGGAAGTAACTTTCAGTCCTCTCCCTGTCTAGCAGTCCCCCTGCCACRTGGATGGTCCCAGTACTGGGGTTGATATTAAACATGTCAGTACCAAACTCGTTCTTCACATTCTCTGTTATCCTGTAGGTCAGGACAGCGTTCACACCAACGTTTGGGTCATCACGATCCACTGCAGCCAGTTCCATGACCAAGGTGTCTGCAGGAGAGTTTTCAAAGACGTTCCCATTGCAGTCATCAGGCATGCATGAGAACGTGGGTGCATTGTCATTTATATCCCACACGTTGATGATCACATCAGCAAAGCCTGTGAGTCCTCCTCCACCTTCATCAGTGGCCAACACAATGAACCTCCACAGGGCTCTCTCTTCCCGGTCCAGCCTCTTGTGGGAGTAAATGCTGCCTGTTTTCTCATCTATTGTGAAAATGTCACCTGCACCATACCCATGCAAGGAATATCTCAAATCTCCTCCATCAACACCACTATCAGGATCACTGGCCATTACCTACAATAGTTTTGAAAAAAAACAAACATAGAAAGCATGAAATATGCAGTGATTGCATCACATCCTATATGCTGCTCCAGTCTAAAGGAGTTCAAGCAAAAGCATATGACATGGTAAGAACATGTGCATGCCAGGGAATAGCAAATCCAGGGACAATTCAGGGCAGGCAAATATGCATTTTTAACAATGTTAACMATTTAAATATTAAAATAATATTATATTCTTCATATTTATCCAGGTAATTTAAATATTACATTCTGATAGCTACTTTAAATTGTCCATTATTTGCTTTTCAGGATTAACAAATGATCCATCTTGTTTATCCCACTTACTATCCCCATTTTTTTTTTCCACAAAAGTCCATTTCTTCTCTTCAGTGACAAAAAAACTTAGTCAAAAGAAACTTCGTTAATATCTATGTGCTGAGTTATTTTTAACATAATTGTACCACAGTAATCGGTGCTTTCTTTGAAATATTGAATCTGTGGAACTGCATACAATACCTGAAGTACAAAGACTGGCAGTGAATCCAGTTCCTCAATTATACTTCCATAGTATTCATTGATAGAAAAAACTGGAGCCTCATCATTTTTATTCATGATGTTGATGATGATAACTGCATAATCCTCCCATTTCCCATCAGAGGCCAACAAGTGGATCTCATACATTTTTGTTTCTTCATAGTCCAGTGGTTGGGCAATGACAATGGCTCCTGTTTCTGGATCTACATCCAGCACCCCTCCTGTGTTTCCAGCTGTGATCTGATACCGTAGTTTAGCATTTGTTCCTGTCAATTACCAACAGTGTCAGAAAACACTCACTTCTTGAAGTAAACTGATGGTGAGATGAAGTACAAATCACACAATAACCRATTAGTGGTATTATTTTTATTTTATCATTTTTGTGGTCTTTTAAAACATGCAGCTATGTCAGATTACTTAGCAGCATTTTCAGTTCTGGCGTGTCCAACTATAGTTTGTCTCTACAAAATGTGTCTATGCAATGAATTATTAATTCTGTTTTAACTTTATTTAGAGGGTAGAAATGAGGTGCCATGTATCCGTCACATCAGGTCTCCTGTCCAAGACAAAAGAGCAGATTTACAGGCAGCCTAAGTCCCAAACAAAAAGTTCCTTGAGTAGTAAATCCTTCTGCAGTACATCTTCCCCACATTTGCCTCAGCCTTCTACAGAGTGGGAGGAATCCAGTGCAGTCAGAATTTCCTTGCATTTCACAAACACACAGAGAACAGTCCTTGGGACTTGTGCAACAACAAAAAAATCAGTGTTTCACCATACAGTGAAGCTGAATCAGTAGTGCTCCAGGGYCAAAAGATGGAAGCATTACTGATCTGTCTCTCTTTTATAAGCACTGGTTATATACTTTTACATGATTAGTGGCTGAATTTCTGGGTGATTTGTGGATAAAACAGTGTAGCTAAAATTCATCACATGCATTTAGGAAGTTTAGATTCAAATAAAAGAAACAAACAAACCAAACACAAACTATACTGTCCATCACAGAGAAAGCAAATGAATCYCACTGAAATCAAGTCTGACTTATTCTAGTTAACCAGGACATTTTYACTGGCACTCATTTGTAATAAAATGATCTCATCTATAAAAAATTTGTATCTGCAGGCACAGAAATTATCTCCTATCATCCCACATTAGTGGGATGATTAGCGTCACCTGAAATAAGAGATTGTGCCTCACAGCTCACAGTTATGAATTAATGTTCATGCCTGAGCAGTGCACACTTAAAGAAGTTTTAAAATCTGGGGACAGAAAGACATTTCCTTTTCTCACACCACCAACTATGCCTTGGAGTGCTGAGATGAATGAAACTGATTAATATTTTGGAGAGAGCTGTGGGGGATTGCAGTGCTTTACCTTCATCCTCATCGTTAGCGCTGACTGTGAGGATGGTGGATCCCACATCCTGGTCCTCGTCCACGCTCACCTCGTAGACGCTCYGCGCGAACACGGGCTGGTTGTCGTTGACGTCGCTGACGGACACGCGCACGTACGCCGTGTCTGCAGAGACAAGGAGCCACACACTCAAACCCAGCTGTGCCACTTCTGTCAGCTGCAATCCCTTCACCTGTCTGCCTGCACCTTCAATGGGGACAAATATGCAGGCAGCACAGAAACAAACCCTTAGGGTTGTGGGCTGCCTATATAACAACATTACTCAAAAGCACAGGGTATCAAATAAATGTCACATCCCATTTGTTTGAACACATASTACATGAATAATTGAGTCATTGATGCCTATTACGACAGTTGTACAGTGTTTAGTCATWATTTTTCATCCTGAATCCACAAATTTTTAACTTTTTACTTAAACAGGGCGATCAATTGAGAAAAGGATTTTATATCTTGCATATTCCTRCTTCATAATTACTTTTAACTGAATACCATACATATGCAGTGCTTTGAGAAACACTTGCCCTGCCCAAAGATTTGCATCCTACAGATAATAGGCACATCTTTACCAGTTAGTCAATACTCCAAATAGGAAGGCCTATAGGTTTTATTTCARAACAAAAATCTTGCTTGATCATCATGTAAAGCTTATCTTCCAGCTCTGACACAACTGTTGCACAGCTAAACAGTAAAAAAGCCACCACAAAATAAGAACAACAGGCACAAGACATGGAAAAAAAAATAAAATTACCATTTAATCTTGTATTTCAGAGCTTCTGTTTTCAGACACAATCTAAGTAATATCACACTTACCACAGCCATCTGTCTCTTACCAGAGTTTGGCTTCCCATGCTTTCCAGGTCGAGCTGATTCAGAGCCATCCACTGACTTGACTTCCAGAAGGTAGGAGCCCTTCTCCTCTCTGTCAAACACTGAGGTGGTGTAAATGGAGCCTGTCTGGGGGTCCAAGCGAAAACAGGTGTAGTCTCTGCCACTGTCATGTAACAGGGAGTAAGTTATCTACAGGATTGAAAAGAAGTTGTTAATATATACTTTCCTTTTGTTGAATAGTTCACAACTAGAATAATACTTAAAGAGAGGAAGAGGTGTCCCATGTCTGAGTACTTGATCAGGCCAAGGAAGCTGGGTAAAACTGCAGCTTCAGCAATCTGGTCTAAAGCCAATTAACTTCCTTGACTGCTGATCTGTAAAGGAAAATAATTTGTCTAATCAGCTCCTGATTTCACTAGCACACGTTTKTACGTGCCTGTGCTGCAGCACTCAAATTCAGCTAAAGATCCCAAGTATTTCTACAACATCCACAGGTGAGGTCCATTTGAATCTGCTCAGGATTACAGACCATGTTCTACCCTCTATTATCTGCGTGGCTTTGTGAGTTGACTTCAGTTTGCAGTCTTGTTCTAAGGATGTATCTATTTTCAATTTGTTTAATCACCAAGGAATACATCCTCTTTGGGTGTTAACTTGCCATATTTTGTAAGGACTCAGTTTGCAGTATTGCCAATGATTTCCAACTCACAGAAGCCTTTAACATAGCTTTTCTTCCATTCATTTATCCAATCTCATTTTAGAAATTCTTTTTAGAAAGTTCTCTATGTAGAACTTYCCACACAAAGGAATTCTACAGCAAGCATTTCAACTAAGCTACAGGCTGTGTAAATATTTCCTCTTTGTTTTCTGCCTCACATCTACTAGTTTTAGTTGCATTTTTCACCTGGCAACACAGAGAAGAGTGCAATTAAYTACTTTATTTCATTCTACATTTCCCTATTAGTCATCCCTTTTCTAGGTTGAAGATTTCTAGACTATTTAGCCATTGCTCCCGCAGAAGTCATTCCACAGCTTTCATCAGGGGAGATGAAGGTGCCCACCTTCTTACCTCACCATGCTGACCGAGGTCGAGGTCAGTGGCAGACACCTGAGTGACAAATGTCCCCACCTCAGCTCCCTCTGTTACTGAGGCTTCATAAATGGATGAAGTGAAGAATGGGACATTGTCATTGACATCTAGAACATGAAAAAAGAGCACACAGAGAGAAAACTATAAAACTTTAAAGGCAAACAGTGCAGGATTATACTGTGCCATCASTGAGCAGCTCACACACCTGTGACATTAACATGGACCGTGGTGAATGCTGCCAGAGGAACTGCAGCCACGTTCTGTGCTCGCACCCGCAGCTGAAAGCTCTTTGTTGTTTCATAATCCAGGGGCTCAGCTACCAGGATTGAAGCAGAGCCATCATGTCTGTTTGGAGTCAGGTAGAAACGCACTGGCATGTTGGTCTCTGGGACAAGCCCCTCTTCCAGGTTGTAAGTGACACGGGGATCTCCAAGGGGAGAAGTTGCTTTGATTGTCTGCACAGTTCAAAAAGTGTGTGTAATCAACCCTTCTGCAAGCACAGCARCATTTCTAAAAGCTTTTGTGTTTTCATTCTCCCAGATATTCAGCTACAAAACACAAAACTCTTATAAAAGCTCACTGTTTAAGCAAATCAACGATGTTCAGTTACTCTGAAGTCTGAGAGCTACAGACAGACAAACAACCTTACCAAAATTGAGGCATCSCGTGTCGTATTCTCTGGAATAACAACTTCATAGCTGTCTCTTTCCCACTGTGGAGGCTGGTTTTTTGCACTGGTTACAGTTACAGCAAGTTCAACTTTACTGCTCCTGTTGCCTCCATCTGTAGCAGTAATCTCTCGAATTATAGATGATTTCTGAACAGTAAAAAAGGTATCATTACRGAAGGTTTTGAGCAGGCCTCCAAAATAAATTAATGCATACAATTAAAGGTACACTTAAAAATAACCTTCACAGAAGAAAAAGATCTGAAGATGARCTCAAAATATGAACTAGGTGTAAATCTGGTGAAAAATTCTATTTACTTAAGAGGTTTGGAAGATTTTGCTATATGTCTCAATAAACCTAAGCAAATGTCACACAAAATTTAAAGCCAAACAGAACCAAAAAACCCACTTTATGGAGGCCCTGGGTTCTTCAGCTTATCTATTAACAGTTCTTGTTATAAGGTCTGTGGGGTTCTCAKATTCATTAAAGAAGATACATTAAAAGGATACTCCTTCACCAAACTTTTGTGTGCCAGTTATTTAGAAGTTCAATTTCAGTATTAAAAGTATCTATTCAAAGACTGATATCTACAACAATAGTTCAATTTCAAAACAAATTACTTTAAAACCTGAAAATATCAAACTGCTTGTGTAGGTATTTAGAAATAGCTGAAACTGATCAATTTGAGATAATTACATGAATTATGCTTTCACCTTCCTGAGGGACAGCTATGCTTAATGCACCACAACTGGCATGTCAAATTCGGGAATCTGTATCAGRAACAAAATTTCACGTTCAGGTTTGTGTCTTGACTCATTGTCTGTAAACACAATGAAGTCCTGCACCTGGGTTCTTGCTCCTCTGCTTCTGACCTCAGCCCTCCAGCCCTTGRAATCAGCATGCCAGAGCCAGGGAAATGGGAAGAGCAAGTCTCAGAGTAGTGCTGYGGCTGCTGCTTCCCAGATGAAAGCAGGGCTTGCTCATATGCAATTCACAGTCCATGAACCCAGCAGCTAAAAGCCTTAGGCTCATGTTTAATTTAAATAGGTATATTGATCCTCTAACCTGAGGGGTAACCCAAACTCATGACCTCAGTCCTCCTATGATAYATTGAAATAGTCAGCTTAAAAAGGAAAGCAAGCACCATACCTGAGATATGGGTTGGTTCACAAACACCCAGCCTGTGGTAGGGTTAATCTGTAAATAATTTGGTTCATCACTTGCTATGGAATATGTGATGGCAGCATTTGAGCTGTAGTCATCATCACGGGCCGCAACACGCAGGAAGCTGGTCCCAACTCTTGTGTCCTCTCTAAGGAAATCTAATGGAAGGAAAGGGTATTTCAAATTGATCATTAATTTGCTAAACTACCATGGACATTTAATAAGTCATAAAGAAATAACTRCCATACATTATTACTCTAGTATAATTTTCTCTTCCTTGTAACAATAGCCACACACACTGAGTATTTTAAAGGGCTGCTATCRCTCCAGAGCTACAGACCATGTCTGAACTTCATATTATCCCATTCATAACCTGGAATTCTTATTTCTTATAAGATACTTCTTTTAACTGTATCTTAACCCAGAGAACAATTGCTCTGTATGAATGACATGGCTATTGTTTCAAGGAACTTCCCCCATAAGACAGGCCTATGAGCCAAGGCTGTACATGTTACATAACACATATTACAGTGAGTAACAGCTCTGCAATAAATAAGCAAAGTGCATCTCTGGATGCATCAAATTTATCACATGTTCTATTGCCAGGATAGGCAAAAACCCAAAAATCTGAGACATGGGGTACGCTCACACTCAGGGCACTGAAACTCTATCCAATGACTCTCAATTACATTCATAGTGGGTGTTTTCAAATCTGGGGTCATTGTCATTTTGGTCCAGGATGACAATATTGATCTGACAGATTCCAATGAGTGGCTCCGCTGCCTGATCTGTTGCTGTCACAGTGATGGGATATTCCCTCTGCTTTTCTCGATCAAATACCTGAACAGTTGTCAGAACTCCTGAAAACAAATTAAATATCAAAGAGTTAAAATTCCGTGCATCTGGCAATATTCTTCACGCTGATGTTTATTTTTCTGTCAATACATTGGGATACAGTGCAGTATGTTAAGTAYACCTGTAACATCAGGTTCAAGGATCCAACTCTGAGATTTAACAATTGCAACAGCTGACATTTTACTGCTCAGACAGACTCAAACTTTAGTTACACTTACATCTACACACCAGAGGAAATTGAATTAGAATGGAAGTGTAATTTAAGTTTAGAAAATGGAGGTAAGTACAAACTAAGAAAATKAGTTTCTCAAAAAATTATTTCTTTTGATGAGCAGTAAGTACAGGGTAAAGGAATGTTTCATATCTTATATCCTCCAGAAATTCAGCCTGAACTTAGTTTTGGCCTTCTAAGATTTAGTTCCTTTGCTGTTTGTAAGACTGCTGTCATTTGGATAAATCACTTATATGCCATTAGCAATGTTGCAAGGTAATGTACACTTAAAATAGGTTTGTTTGGGTTTTTAAATCCAGTAACAAAAGCACACAAGTTACTTTAYAAAGCAGAACTTCCACGTTTCAAGGAAAACATCAGTTCTAGTTCAGTACTGGACATGTATGACACTTAGTTTCATGGAAGACTTGTTCATGCAGTTCATACAGTTTGTATTTGGTCTGCAGTCAAAGCACTAAATKAAAAAGTATGAAGTCTGATTTTATCTAAGCCTTTTCCCCAAATGTGTCACAAGGTGGTTTCTCTATGCCATTATCAGCACTGACATTTGCTTTACCTGTGTCAGGGTGGATGCTAAATGCTGGTAGGACACCATCTCTGTGCATCAAGCCATATTTCACTATTCCATTGGCCCCTTCATCAGCATCAGTGGCTTCAACCTGCAGAACAACAGTCCCTGAAGGCTGATTCTCCAGGACAGAAGCATGTTCCCGATAATACTGGCACTAAGAGAAGGGAGGAAAAGAAAGAACAATTCAAAAAAGAGAAAAATCAAGGACTTCCCTTGCTATTTGATTTAAAGATATGCTAGCAGGAGGAAAAGAATTATTTACCTACACTTCCATTGCCATGCTCAGCTGTTAAAGCTTCATCTTACCACAACTAATTTAAATTTCCTTTGCTGTTTTGKAGTTATACAAACAACACAAAACATGAGACCACTGAGCATCTCCAGATAATGCAAATATTTGAAGAAAAAGTTAGTTCCTTCCAAATGCAAATATTTTTCTATATTAGCAAAGRTGTAATAAAAAAAGAGGGCATACACTTGCTCAAACCACAGAATTGTTTTGATCAAAAAGGGATTTCTACACAAAGTAATTTTGTCAAGGAGAGGCTACTGAGAATTTCTAAGACTAACATGAATAGTTGCTGACTTTTCAAAATATACAACATTGCTCATCAACATCTGAGCCATCAGTACCACACCTGAATATAGAAAACAGATCTTTAATATGAATTAACATTCTGAAACCAAATTCAAGCATTGATTTTTTACAGTACTTCACTATTTGAGCTAAAACACTCATTCTTCTGTCTTTCATTAGTTGCAGACTCACAATGATCAAAGGAAGTCTGTGCAATTTAGAGAGGTGTTCTGGAGTATTGTGGAACAAGCCCACTGCACAGACAGCTATCCCTGTGGATTCCTGCTCACATGGGATCTCCAGAAGTGTTTCACTTGGCCTCACCCTCTGAAATGCCAGGGATGAGGGATACTCAGGGAACAGACAGGAGCTCACAGGAGCTGTTCTGCCACAAGAGCAGGACAAACCCTAAAAGCCTTAGAGAAGGATGGAAAAGAAGGAGAAGACAGGACCCAGAGGGAAGCAGAGCACCTCCTGACCAGCTCATCTGCTGCACACCTGCTGTGCCAAT
The DNA here is from genome assembly GCA_014549065.1 of Cardinalis cardinalis. NCBI lineage: Eukaryota > Metazoa > Chordata > Aves > Passeriformes > Cardinalidae > Cardinalis > Cardinalis cardinalis. The sequence continues at coordinate 227,342 of JACDOX010000155.1, read as the reverse complement.
AGTGCTAAAACATTTTGACACAGTCCAGTACAAATGCCAGAAGCTCACATATTTACCTTCTGAAAGACAGGTTTGTTATTGTTGACATCATCAATTCTCACAACAACCTGGGCAGTACTTGTGAGAGGATGGGGCCCTCCAGAGGCATTATCATCAGTAGCTGTGACATTCAGAACATATTCTGTCCCCTGCAGCTCAGGAAATGGGCTTGCACGAAGTCTAACTAGTCCTGTAAAAACARCAGATTGTGGGTTTTGCTGCATTAACCCATTCCCAATGTCCTTCTCACTATGGCAACAAAGCATTCTGGCTTTCCTATACACCAATAAGGCATAAGGCTGTGCTGTTTCATTAAACTACAGTGTTTTTACTGCAGTCCCACATTARAGCAAAATAAAGACATCACAACAGGTTTGTCTGCAGGTTTGTCTACAGAGCAAACTGAGCCTACAGCCACAACTCAGCTGCCCTGCACATAATGGCTTTCATCAATCTGCAGCTGCCATGGACAGCTCAGCTGAGACTCCTCCAAGTTTACCTTCCTGCAGCTCAGACACAGCAGCACTGAGCTACAGAGGCACAGGCTGAGAAACCTCTGTTCTGCCTCTCAGAATTCCCCCCAGGACACAGCCTGCTGGGTGGGACACACAGGCACTGGCAGAAAGAGGTGCTACATTGCAGAAGGGACCACAGGTGCCTGAGATCCTGCAGAGAGGGGTGCTATTCTTTTGCTCCACCATCCATCACATCTGTTATTCATCAGGAATAATCACAATTGTCATCACAACAGAGTATTTTCAYAGCATCAATGTCACTAAATTTGCTTGAAAATGTATTGTTTTAGTTGCAGCACTTATCTTTGACACTTCTCCACTGTACCTCCACATTTCTACAAGAGGGTATAGACTATTCCCCTGACATCATTCCTGAAAAGAAAATGCTGTAAGCCACTCTATAAACCTTTACTGGTTTATTCAGCAACAACAGCTTAAAAGTGTTTTGGAAAAAATGCTAATGTTCCTAAAGTTAAGTTTCAAACACTATAGAATTAATTGGCAAAAAAGTATAAATGTACCTATACATGATTTTCTATATTAAAACTGTGGAGCTAATCCCAAGAGATGGTATCAATCAAATGTGAAATGCTCTAACCAAAAAAATCTGTTTCTCACAAAAAAAGGTATTCAGAAGTGTCATGCATATTAATGCYTTTAGACACTTTCAAAACCTTTGTTCCTGTTCAGGTGCCAAAGCATCTGTAGAAATTTAACTCTTGGAGCTGCAACTCTATTTTTAAGTCAGAAAGGAAGTGAAGGAGTTCATAGTAAACTCAGGGTCATGATTCAATGCTTGCAAGWTACCTGCAGACTGTATTTTTGGGAATGTTTCAGAATCTAACATTAATATTGCAAAAACCATGATTGCATTTAAATTAAAATTTCATGTTAAGTGAACTCTATGAAATAAAGTGAAGGAATAACTAAGGGCAACTTGCTCCTTCCTATGTATTCAATGCTTCTGCTTTGGAAAATCCAAGTTCAGATTTTGATTGCAGTTTGAAATACAAAGTAGTTTAACTGAAGTTAATTAAGTTACTTCAATCCTTCAATGGGATTTCAATTTGTTTGCCTGTTTCAATCTCAAAACATCCTCTTCTGTTTTTCCAAGCAATCAACAGCAAATAAATCCTATTAATTTAAAGGGATATGCCAACCTACTCAGATGTTGGTGTTTGTGAACTTATTTACTTTTTTTTTTCTAATGAGGACACCAATGTGGTGGGAACCTTTTTTCTTCTCATGTTTTGAAAATATGTGACTATTGAAAAGAATTTAAAAATATATAAAAATTGGCATTTCAGAAYAAATGCCTTAAACTGCAAAGTATCCTCCACACATCTTTAATTCTCATGCATGCAGTATTATTGGCTAAACAACTCTGGTCATGTGAATGATTAATCTTAAATGAAAAATATACTTGGTTAGTTCAGATTCTACATACTTTTACCTTCACTGAAATAAAACAGTGGTAGTCTCATTCCACCKAAAAACACTTCATTTTGTGTCAGCACAGCACAGATAAGTTCAGCCAAGAAATGTTTGCTTTCACCAGCATGATCAAGACATTGACACAAGCATGGGGTGGAAAAGCCTCATTTAAAATCCCAGATGTCCAGTTTCTTATATTAAATTCTATTCAGATACTTGTCTGACATTTTGGAATGTCACCCTGTTATCAATAATAACATTCTCTATTAATTTACTGTCTCTTAAGCTACCTGTTATCTATAATAATGCCCTCTATTAAGTAACTGGCTGAAAGCAAACACTGAACAGGTAAGAGAGGTCAATTATATACAGATTTGAGGAAATTAGACAATTTTTTTATCATTATAGGAGAGTATATGCATTCTTTCCCTTGCCCTTTTTAAAATTAAGCTTCAAAGATAGCATATGCTATTCAGTTTATTCAGATAATAAGACCAAATTCAAGGTGCATCACAACAGAACCAATATTATGACCACAGCAGCAAAAAGCTAATATACAATTACCTTTCTTAGGGTCAATAACAAAGTTCCCTCTCTCATTCCCAGACAGAATATCATATGTCACACCATCTCCATCAGGATCAACAGCATTAACTGTGGCAATCAGTGTGTTTGGGCCTGCATCTTCAGAAACAAAGCTTCTGTAGCTGTTAAAAAACCCAGACAACAGCACATTCATGAATTTAACCAGGATATAACATATACAGAACTAAGCTTTACAACACCTACTAACTCGCTGTTCAAAGGGCACTGCAGGAATTTCTAATTTTCTAGTACAATTATACTGATATGATGCTTTTTTGTTAAGCAGTGAAATGATAGCATTGATGATCTATCCAACCATCCACACCCTTCTGTTGTTAACCCCATATTTCCCTCCAAACTTTCGACAGCCTTGAAGATGAGTTGTGCAACAAGGCTTGTGCTCAATGCAGAATTCACTTGGGTTTTTTAATTTAAAAAAATGAGCTTCCTCATTCACAGACTCCAAGCTAACATTTGCTAAGTTAAAGCAGTTCCCATCACAGCACTTTCTGACACAAGCTCTCAAAAGACTTTCAGTGCAGTCCTTGCCCCAGCAGGACTAAGAGGAGAGCGAGATGTGGAGGATATGTGCATAATGCCAGTTATACAAAATTCTCTGCTCAAGTCCAGACACATCACTGACATTGTAAGCTCTTAAGAGGCATTATCAGCCTAAGCTTAATGCTCTCTGGAGTAGAAAAGCCCTCTGCTTTAGCAAAGTCCCAAATATTTATTATTTTATCTGACTGCATTGAGCAGTGGCAGACTAAGCACCCACCAGACCTGTCCACAGCAGATATCCCAAAGCTCAGCTCTAAGAGTGAACTGCAGCTGGCTGGATCCACCAGAATACAGATGCACCACTGGGTTAGAGTGCTTMTGGACACACTGGCCAGATGCTGAGAACAGCAACAAATGGAAAGGAAAAGAAAAGGGATGCAGAGAAAACCTTTTCCTCCACTTTTGTTGTAGASATTTGTGTGTTTTCTATGAAACCTCCATAGAAACAGCTTCTTTTCTTCCCCTAGCTTCATATGCAATGGAGTAAGAGAAGTAAATCATTCTGGTTCAGCTCAGTCACAAACCTCAAGAYGCTGTCTTAACTGTGCATCTCAAAAGCAAATGAACAATAATACTGATAATTTTTTATGTGAAATACAGGCAGAGCAGAGTTCAGAAGAGATCTCTTAAAAAAGAGAAAGTAAAAACTGACAACATGAAAGAGAGTGGTAGCCTTAAGCATTTCCTCACTGAGATAAAGAATAGCTGTGATGAAAGAGAGCTCATGGCAAGGAATCACAAGTTTATACTGGGCTGTAAATCTGTTTGAACAAAGGGCTAGAAGGACAACATCATCACCTAGATTTGTATTAGTCTGCCACAGAGCACAACATTAACTGCAAACAGGCTCTCAACAGGCCCCAATTTACATTTGTTCACAATRATTCCATTTCATGGAAAATTTCAACTAAGTTCTGTCTGAAATTTACCTCTGTGTTGAGAATTTTTTCTATAACAGGAAAGATAAAGCAAAATCAAAGCCTAGTTAACAAAAACCTTGAGATAATTTGTATTCCAGGAGATGAATTCAATTCCAATGCCTATCTACACATACACACAACAGTAGTTTCCCTGCCATTGCACAGAGAACAGAAAAGCTTCTTGTGAAGGTTTAGTAATTTCAAATAATATTAATTTTAATCATATTCTTCAGTAAACTTTAAGTACAAGGGCTGGCAGGGATTTTTTTTAAACTATGTTTTCTGTTTCCAATTTGTTAGAGATGTTTACGGCATCTTAAAGATTATCACTCACTCCTGAWTAAAGTATCAGGAACAGATGCAGATAAATATTCAATATCTCTGAATAGTAAAAGAAATTAAATCAAAAATAGGAAGAGTGAGAAACATAACCTAGTTTAGTATTTGAAAACATAGATAAATCCAATAATAAATTCCAAAAGATCAAATTTTCCAAGTCATATCTCTTCAGCAATGTTTAGAAAAGAAAGAAAGGCACAAGATTTTGAAGCCAGAGGTTATCTGCACATAAAACAAGGRCTGTCAGAAAGCTTTGATGTTTTGTTCAGCTAAACTCCAAGCTTAACATCACTGAAATCTTTGCTTTGGTTTTGTTCTGGGCAACTTCTACTTTTAGGAGTACAAGTTGGTGCAGAAACTGACTGGAAATTCCATTACTAAGCCTCTAACATTGCTGCAAGTTTTTAGCACTCCTGGCATTGCTTTGGATGCTGCTGAGTCCCAGCTATGGAAGAAAAGTGCTTACATGTATTTAGAAGAAAAAAATATATACATACAATTTGTAGGGGATGGAAAGTGAAATTAAGTGAATTCCACTTAATGGCACTTATCTTGTGGGTTTTGTAATTCAGTTGCCATTTAGGATTGTGTCATCTAAGCATTTTTCTTTGACAGCTACAAACCAGGGATGCAGACTGCTGACTCCAAGTTTTAACTGCCTAATTAAAAGGCAAAATTCCCCCATGTCTCTAGATGAGGGCTGATGGCAACAACTCTGTTGCCTGTTTTTTCTGCCTGATTTCCTTTGGTGGTTGAGGGGTGCTCCTGAACTGTATAATCTGAAATTATTGCACCACATCTTTCAGTACACACTGGAAAAAATAAAAGTGCATAAAAGAGATACAACAAATGATAATAAATGAAAATGTAATAAGATATATTGTTTATATACTACCTTTTTTTTTAGTTGCGAGTTTCAGAGTCAAAATATCACCCCACATTTGTCAGACCAGCTCTCAGCTTGGATCGAACCAAAGCCAATTGTCATTCTGTGATAACCCAAAATACAAAAAGCAACAGTAAAAGATAACAGAGTCTGAAGAATATGTATTTACATGGTCTGAGAAAACTCAGGTGCTTCATCATTCACATTTGAGACATGGATCCTAACAGTTGCTGTGCCAGTCCTGGGCTCTTCCCCCTGATCCACAGCCATAATGATGAACTCATAGAGGTGGTTCGGGCGCTCATAGTCCAACCGTGTGGCTGGAAAAATAGTGCCATGAGAAGTGATGCTGAAATCTTGGCTCAGAGTGTAATACAGCAGCTGGGCATTCTCCTTGGAATCACAGTCAGTGGCTGTCACTGGCAGAAGASAAGAGAAAGACATTGTGTAGATCCAAGTTGGTGAATTGGAATGGTAATTGCATTTACTATTACTGTAACAGGATTTGCCTTGGCATGTGGTGCTTGAAATCAGTCAGAGAACTCTGCTGTCCTTTGTGCTTTTTAGTGAACTAACCTTTACTCCAAAATAGGTAATTTAAAGAACCAAAAATTAAGTCCCTGGGAGAATTTAAATGCTAGATCTTGACTTTATTAAAGAGTCCTGTACCATCAAGAATATATTCCCAAATAGAGAAGTATATTCTCATGTCCACCTCGCCTACACTGCTGACTCAAAATCACTCAGATCACACACTGGGAAATTAAAAATGGGATATTTACATATATCATTCRACTGATGCCCATTATATGTTTGTCAGATCCTATTCATAACCTACAACAATCTAAGCTAAAAGCACAATTACYAGACCAGTAACTAATAAACTACCATTAGTACAGGATAAATCACTAAGTAGAACAATAGGAGGTTATAAAAGCCTATTTACTAGGGAAAAGCAATTTTCCAGCAGTTGAATTTCCTTTTCCCCCCTCAAGATTTAGAGAAAGTTTATGTAAGGGTTAAAGACTAATATAAGACCCTTGTACATCTGCTTAATAGACACAAATTTGTTTTCTTGCTACACTTTACAGAGCACCACCACTTGAAGTTCAAGTTCTTTGTCTCACTGGGAAGAAGCAAAGTCTTCTTGACAAGCATCCAAACAAAACCTCACAAAGAACAATTAAAGTGTACAAGAAGCTGTTAATGCAAGAGAGCAGAATTCCTACAGCAAGCTCACACAGGGCTCTCAGAGACAGGTGAGAGAGGAGAGCTGAGGTGGCCATAACTTCTGATCCATGATCACTCTCTTCCTTCAAGAAATGTAGCAAGACTGCTACCATGAGCCTGCTGCTGTAATACCAGCCACAACAAAGTTCTGTTACTTCAAAATTCCACAAAGAAAATCTGTTTCCTTTGCATTCCTATCCCCCAGAATTGTTTGGGCTGTGGCACCTGTAAATAACTCTGACATGAATCTACAAGGTGTCATTTGCCTTCAGAGAGCTGCAGCAACCCATGCTGGGACAAGTAATTTTGCTTTCTGAACTGAATTCTAAGYGGTGCAAGGAAGAAAAATACAGTGAACGTAATAAATGGCTTCAGGAGCACTAACCTTGCAGAAGTGCAGTTGTCATAGGAACTGTTTCAGGAACACCRACCTTGCTGTAAATCGACTGATGAAATTCGGGGGCGCAATCATTCACATCTGTGATTACAACCAAAACCTTAATGGAGAAAAGGGGAATGTTAAACAGCAAAGTGAATCAAGGGAACAACCTCACTGCTCTGGAAATACCCCATGGAAGAATTTCCCAAAAACATCCTTGAAGTCTTCAGCAGCTATAGGATAAGACWTTTTTCTTAGATTGCTCTTTTTCTGCTGAGTGCCACTGAAATACTACATTCCAAGATACTAGCAATTGCCAAGTCCCTGACCCTGCAGCAATGTTTTCCACTCACCCTTCATCTCCAYTGATTATTCCTTATTACTAGTTTAAAGGAAAATGCACCATCTGCTTGCCAAGCACCCTTTTTCCACTATCTTATCTTGCAACACTTCYGTGATTTGTAACACTAAAAACTCTACTGCCAAGTATATTACATTTTAGCATTATAAATCTTTAAGACCAAGTTCTGAATTTAATTACAGTAGCACAAATCAGATATAAGTGGAACTGATCTCCAGGGAAGTGATCACAGCCCCAAGCCTAACAGGGCTCAAGAAGTGCTTGGACAGTGCTCTGAGGCAAAGGGTAGGATTGTTGGGGTGTCTGTGCAGGGCCAGGAGCTGGACTCAATCCTTGTGGGTTCCTTCCAACTCTGAATACTCCATGGTTCTGGAAAACCAAGTAAGAGATACAATTTTGCCTCTAACATCTTTACAAATGCTTTCTTATTCCTGTGTCAAATACACGTCCACAGTTTACACTCCCAACAGTAAGGAGTGTGTAAAGGAGCCTTTCTGGTGGCTCATGCTGCACCTCCTGCAGTCAGTGGAGGCATTCTGCCTTACAGAGCACCAGGCAGAGCTGTATTYCATGAGCCTTGCAGAGTAGCTATGCATGAACTAGAGCTGCTCTCTCAACTAYTGAGCTAGTATCAGTGTAAAGCAGGTACAAGTTAAACTACCTCTAGGCTAAACATATTTGTAAAATCATCTCATAATCCTCTTTTGAGTCATATTTTACCATTCTTTATCTTGCAGTACACAAGGGTCAACTGAAACTATCAGGCTCTGGTGTGCTACAGGCAGTGTTTGTTACACTGGCACACTGCCTCCTGTCTCTCTGTGTCCTCACACTTAATTCTAATAATTCTGTCTCCAGCTCCCTATCTTATTTCCTCCAGCAGGAACAAACTCATATAGTATGCTTTTCCTAGCTCAGTGAATCTCTGAATTCAAATAACTATAATAACGATATTAAGAAATATTTTTGCTGTCAAACAGCTTTCTAAAATACCACAAACCATCAGCTTTTAATATCAGTGATTTTTCATTACTTTCTTGTTTTACTAGATCACTTTATGTTCTTGATACAAAACAAGTAATTCTTTGCCCTGCCTTTGTTTCACGGTAGAATAATCTCAAATGTACCTCATACTTGAAGAAAGTAGAGTAAGACAAAATCTCATGTCTGGCTTGGCCACACCCATTTCCATGTGTTACCAGACAAGGCTTGGGATCTATGATGGGATGGCATATTGATCCCTCAGAAGCAGCCTTTAGAGCATCTGCAAGAGTGAAATCCAAGAGCACCTAAACCACTCCTCAACATCTCCCCAGAGACAGAAAGACTTTTGAAACGGACAGCAGAATGGCCAGCATGAGGAAACAGGAGCTCCTGGTGAATCTGTCCAGATTCCAAAGGATGAARGAAAATGGAACTGCAGCCAGGCTGCTGGAGGGGAACACCTACCTCAGCAGCAGTGCTGAACTGCTCCTCGCTCTCCTCTGCCCTGACCAAAAGGAGGAACTGGTGGGGGTCTCCTTCATAATCCACACTCCGAGTTAGACTGAGCTCTCCTGTTGCCCCATCAATGCTGAACAGACCCCCAGGATTAGTGAGCAAACTGTAGCTCAGGGATTTCTTTTGATATGACACAGCAGTGACTGTAAGAAAGCTGCATTAAAAGAAATAAAAAGAGAGGACTCAAGGACATAACACAACATTCTGAAAAATATGACAAAAGCAATGCATATCAGGAATGATGGTGCAGCCCTGCAGGTCTGCTCAGAGGTATCCTCAATGAAGTCAGTGACAGCTGTATCTAAACACCAAATTCAAGCATTTTGTTACACAGTGCTTCTATCACCTTGGGGTTAAACAGATAAAGATTCTTGGAAGCAGAACACAGTAAGGATTAAAAATGCAGGAACAGAGGATTTAAATTTTGCTGCAACTGAATTTGCCTACTTCAACTTCCTTCTGTGGTAGTGATGGTTTTCAGGCAGAAAACTAAAAGATAAAGCAAGATGAAAAAGATTTGTTTTAATAACAGCACAGTAAGTTTGCTGTGGTCATACCATCCTAAAGTTCCAATAGATAACAGCAAAAGGATAAAAGCCAGGCCCTAGGAGCAGTGTGTGTTACAGCCTACACTGGACATCAATTTTGAGCTCATCTGACACTATCTTTTTTCCACAGAAGTGCAATGTGTTTAAAGCCTTCAAGTGGAAATACCCACAATAAGAAGTAAAAGAAGAAATTTAAAACTAAATATTTTTAAAGGATTTAAGCCAGAAAACTAACTCCTCAATTTCTTTTGCTTTAACATGAAAGTTTCTTAGGAAAAAGAATTCCAWCTCCCAGGAGAACACACCAACATGACCCTGTGGTAATTACAGTAAAAAAAACACAAACTCATTTGGTGCAAACTGCATTTTCCCCCCCTGCACTGCCATGCTGCTGTGCCCCACTTCCCGGTGGTGCACTACTGAACCAATGGACAACACTGCTCTGGGTCATTGTCTCTCTTCAGTTTTCTCCTGCATTTTCCTGTGCTGAGGTCTCACAGGCAGTTTCAGCTGGTGCATGACTGCATTCCTGCCATCAGGAATTATTCTGCTCTCCTTCCATCTCCCTGCCCTAGCTAGATGTTCAAGCCACCTCTCCTTTCCTGYCAGTACTGAAAATCTCAAGGCCATGCTGGGAGCACATTTAACAACCCAACTGAAAACTTTTTTTTGCCTTTTTTATCTTTGTGCCTCCTCAGCTGAAGCTGCCTGTGCAGCTGTAGCTCATTGGTGTGATAGGCAGACCAAAGGAAGGGAAAGATTTGGTAATGATCCTCTGCTCAGCAGCAGCCTTAACTCAGGCTCTAATTAGGAAATCCTAAACCCAGAAATACAGTGCATGACAGCAACTCTGTTCTGGTTTGGCAAACCAAAACCACTACACCTGCACACTTGGGTAATCAGTCCAATTTAAATAAGAGAACTTCAGGATCCTAAATGGATTTTCATGGCTATTTCTGGACAACACATTACAGAAACAATTTTCACACTTTCATTGTGTGTATTGTATCATTGTGTGTATCATTATGTGTATTTCATTGTATGTATACTTTTTAGATGGAATAACCCCACAAAATACTTCATTCCTTTTGGATATTACCAAGTCATTTGATTAACTGACTAATCTACTATCATCTAAGGTGTGCAAACCTATTTCTAATAGTGATAAAAATGTTATAAATAATTTTATTTTTAATTCTAAACATTATTGAACCCAAGACAGCAGGTACCTGATGGACATTATAGTATTTTGCAGTTATTCCATTTCTTTTATGCCTGTGCAATTTAATTTTATTGCAGTTTTAAAAAAACCCTTGTTCTCTACTAGATTTTGTTTTAAATCTTAGCAGTCCTAAGTTATTTGGACACTATAAAACCGAATGYTTCCAACTGAACATTAGCACCACAGATAACATAATATTAATAATATTTGAACTGCCACAGAAAGAACACATTGACTGGACAAAAGACTTCTCAATTCAAGTGGAAGATAAAATACTTGTAAGAAAAAAACAGTTTGGAAAAGAAAGGACTGAGTATTCAGATGGACTTACATTACTAACATTTTCTCTGATATTTCAATTGACATGGTTCTACAAAGGATGGAGAATACAAAGGATGGAAAATAACAAGTTCTGTGGCATCTTCATTTTAGCTCAGTTTGTCATTGTGATGAAGACAGGAAAAAGAATCTTTGTTTTTCCAATTTTCTCTTGGTGGTGAAGGCACTTCTCCAAATTTGACACATAAAATTAATGTATTCTTTCACACGGGATATCTTTCTTCATGATGTAACAGTACTAATTTCTAGTCTGCATTTTGTTTGAAAGCTAAGAAATKATCAACTTCTAATCCTTTCCATATCGCTTCAAAAAGTGAGAAAGCACAACTATTCCATAGCACCTCTCCCTGTAACAGGGTGAGGGAAACAATAGAGCATCAAACTGTGTCTGGATCACTTCTATTAAGAGACCTAAATTGCTTCTCACAGTATTTATTTATGATTCACAAACAATACCAAGGCTCTGGGGAGATCAAAGAGAAGTCAAAAGCAGGACACAACCTCCCTGCCCTGCTGTGAGCTGTTACTTACGGGTCTCCTTGTGGGGTGCTCTCAGGAACATACACGAAGTATGAGATGTTGGTGAACTGTGGTGGCCGAAATCCAGCAATTACAGAAACAGAGGCTGGGGATCCTCTGCTTCCAAGTTTATCTGCTGCTAGTACAGTCAGCAAATACTCCTTGTCCCTCACCAATGGCAAACCAGTTGTTTTAATCCAGCCAGTGTCCTTCTCAACTTCAAATCTGTCTTCACCACCTGAAAGGAACATGTCCACAAATTGTCATCAGTGAGAATATTTTTGTTTGATTAAAATTAGGAGGAGAATACAGTGTCAATTCCCAAGYTGGCTTTGTCTTAGGATCAGCATGCACACTAAGGTTGAAAAGTTTGTTTAGAACTTACATATCAGTCATTACATTTATCATTCATGATTGCATTTCAAAATTCCATTTCACTCTCTGGAYAATTGTCACTATTCTTTATCACTGAATTATAAAATAGTTTGGATTGGAAGGGACTTTAAAGTCCATCTCATTCTACCCCCTGCCATAGGCAGGGACACCAGCTTGCTCCCAGGACACWTCCMGGGATCMAGGGACAGCCACAGCTTCTGTGGCTGGGCATCTCCACCCTCACAGGGAGGAATTTCTCCCCAATATCCCACCTAAACCTACTCTCTGTTAGTTTAAAGCCATTCCCCCTTGTCCTGTCACTCCAGGATCTTCTGAATAGTCTCTCTCCACCTTTCTTTTATCCTCCAAAACTTTGCTGTTKCTTCACCCCAAGTATCCCCTACCAGAAAATACTCCACTGGAGAARTATTGCTGCTCTTCAGCTGCTCAGACACTGCTGAACTATTACTAAAGTTTCTTAAAAGGAGAACAATATTACCACTGAGTTTGTACAAGCTTGCACAACCCAGACCTTTAAAAGYTCTTTACAAATGAACCAGAAGCATGACTCCCACAAGGAATAGGAACATTAACCCTCCTCTCCACCCAAAAAACTACTCTTCCACAGACTGTCTCATAAATACAGTCCCCATTGCCACCMCCTGCCAAAGCCTTGGCATTACTGACTGCTCCAGCTCCCCATCATACCCAGGGATATATTTTGGCAAGAACTCAACTTTGCAAATAAATGTAAGCATACATCAATAAAAGTTGATTTTTCTCAGACTGAGAGCTGAAGGTTTATGGACCTCTTGCAGGAGGAAGGGAAAGTCAAGCTGAGGATAAAAAGTCACAATAGTGAGGCATAATACTCAGGGAATGGGAGGGTTAAAATTTACCTTCCAAGAGAAAATATTCTACAGTTCCATGGATCCCTTCATCTGCATCCACAGCAAGCAGCTTGTACACTTCAGTCCCTCCTGCAGCCTCGGGGGAAACCACAGCCAGGAAGGGGAAGGGCTCCATGGCCCACTCAGGAACGTTGTCATTCACGTCTGTCACAGTAAGTGACACGTGCACCAGGTACCAGTCCTTCCCTAAAGGTCACAGCAAAAGGAAGAAATCATTAGACAGCTACTTCATGGCACTGAGAGCAACAGGAACCTATCAGAACCTGAGTGTGCACTTCCTGCAATACTGCTGGCACATAGTCCAGAAACACCTGGAGTCTGAAGTTCTTCTGGAGGAACAGCATCCAGGAACAATGWGGGGAAGAAATAACCAGCACAAGCACTGCTGAACTGCAAGACTGGGGCCACCCATATCACATTCTTCTGAGATCTCTTCTTAGGAAAAATCATACATTCTTAAATTTTCAAACTTTAAATAACTTTTTTCTAAAAAGTGTATTCTTTTTCTGAAGAAGGAAAAAAAAAGCATCAAATGTTTTGTTCATGCAAAGTTACAGCAACTCTGAATTTTGAAAGTTAAATACTTGTTGCCAAAAAATTCTAATCTACTCTAACTAATGATTTGCCCTTCCGTAAAKTTCACTGAAATCCTAATATAGTTTTCACTCCTATTTAAGTTGAAATATTACTAAATACCAATCAAAATCCAGAAGAACAAACCACCACAACATGGAACTTCAAAATTTTCMAAAAATCAACAGCATAAGATTCTTAAAAATTTAGGAAAAAATATTTATTATACTTTTACCATTATTAAATTAACTCATGAAAGAGCAGAGCTCCTAACAAGTAATAAGTATCAGCCAGGTATTGCTGAAAAGGTGGGAGGAAGGACACCTGAGACACTGATGGAGCAAAGGGAGTTTTTTTAAACTGACAATTATCAGCAATATCAGGGAGCACAGTATGAATAAAACTTGTGCCTGTGGGCCAGCCTGGATCCAGCAGACTGGCACTGACCTTGTAAATAGTTCTGGCCAGCAGCAGGCTGATGTTCCTGCAGGCCACATTTCATGCTCTGGCTCCAGGAGGGTGAGCCCCGTGTGCCCCCAAAGGCAGCACCACTGCACTGGCACTGCACTGTGCTCCAGCCTGGAGCAGGCCCAGGCCAAAACTGCCATCTACACTGACAGCATGACTTAGCCACACGCTTAATAATGGATGTGAAAAATTTCTAAAGTTGATGGTGTTAATACTTGATTTCAGGGTTGATTTATTATTTATACATACATGAAAACATACAGACAAGCATTTATTTTCAAAACAGCTCAACGGGAATTGAAACAACATGCTAAAAGGAACATCTAAAACTACTACAGTTTTAATTTAAATCTAATTAATAATACAAAAACATTAGTATTTAAGTATATATTGAAGTAGAAAGTGCTGCCAAAATAGCTAATCTTGTAGACAGTGTTGTGTTGCTAAGGAAGCCTGTTCTCCCCAGAAGTTCACTTAGGCTGAACTGCTGTACTCATTCTCCCTCTCTAGTGCAGCGTAACATCCTTCTACAAAAAACATCCATATTCTAMCTAAAATCTGTCCCTTTGTGTGAGCTGTGCATGTACAGACGTTCTCCCTTCACTCCCACAGAAGCACCACCTCCTGCAGCCTCAGCTTTCCATACTCAGGAGTTCCTGTCTGCTGGCACGTGGCAAGTATAGCMCAGCACATCAGGGTCTGCCATCTGTGAACAACCAGCTCGTGGGCTGTTGTAAAGAAAACTCCTTGGTGTTGTGACTGGCAAAGTCAGATAGAAGTTTCTTAGTTTAGATTCTGGAGACTTAATCCATCATGACCTTTGAGTACATCTATTTTTACCCAGAARATTCTCTTAAGAGAAAAAATCAGCAGTCACCCAGGATAATCACTGAGGCTGTCTTGAGTTCACCTTGTAAAATTGTATTAATTCATCTGTATTTTAAACCTGAGASTACATGGCCTTTTTTTGTTTCTCTAAAGAGCAACAAAAAGTGTATTGACAGTAACTTGTTAAAGCCAAATTAATTTCTTTATAATTATACCCTGTACYCAGAATCTAATGTTCTATGGAATATAATATCAGTTTTACAGTAGCACTTATAAAAAAACTGTGCCTACAGCAAAACCCAATATCTAATTTATCAAACAGTAAATTACAGAAGTGATCCGTTTCCTGAAAAAGAAGCTCCATTGGGTTTGCCCATTAAACATGCCTTGCACCACTGCAGAACATGGATACATGCAACATGTGTTCTGACATTTTCATGGCAAAATTCCCAGTTTCCATGTACATCCAAGCCTTTCAAAGCTTTCCTGACTGTGGGACCCCGTGTGTTAGGTATTACTGCACCTCTGCAGACAGAAGTGTTGGGAGGCCCAGTGTAAGGATGCTCAATTCAGCTTCTGTAGAAAGATCTTCTTTGAAACAGTGCCTGTGAAGCCAGTTTCCAAAGACAAACTGCCTCACCACAAAACACAGCTGGCACTGAGGTGAGAGCACAGTTGCCCACTCTGCTGTTGCACTTCCCTTGCAGTCACCCAGGTGTAATTCCCTTCAGCATTCAGACAGACTCTGAAAGCAGCTGCTTTGCTTTCTCCTGGGTGTAGCGCAAAAAAAGCCACAAGAAGCTGAAAAAACTTAAAAAACCCCAAGTATGTCAAAAGCAGCAGCATGTATATTACTTCTCACTACCATACTAAATAGTACCAGATGTGTTTTAAATATTTGTGTTCTCATGTCAGAATGTGTGTCCCAAAAGTCCCAGGTCAGCCAGTCCAAGACACCTGAAGAAAATGCAGAGGAGGGAACATGCTGGACATTGATCCAAGGTTAAAATACACCACAGCAGCACACAGCAGGGTGAGCTCTAAATGAGAAGTGCCAAATGCAATCAGTGACTGCTCAAACACTCCTAARATTTTAAATAAAAGATGTCCAAACAGAGTAGCTGCAAAAGGGAGAAGTTAATGTCAAAGTTTCCTGTCTCTTCTGAAAAGAACAGCTCTGGTGGAAGCTGCCCCAAGTTTGCAAATACCCACTATTAGCCTAGTTTGCCTGGGCATACTGTGGGCTTAAAGTAGCAGCACTAAATTAGAAGCTGGGTTAAGAACCTCTGAAAATCTGCCCCCATAATAGCAAGACCTACTAAGGATTTGAATGCTACCTTGRTAACCCTGCTAGGAGTAGAAAGGTTACTGATGTTTGTCTCTCTGGTGTCTGGAAATCATTCTCCTAATCAGCCCCTGAACTCACTCGGGTTCAAGTCCTGCTAGAGTTCCTAATATGCATGTATTATGTATTACTCTGCCCAAAAGTAAGTCCCAATTTCAGAATAATTCATTTTTATTGAAGAAGCAGTAATAAATCTGGTTACAARCCCCATTTTCATCACTTAACCAATGCTAATTCACTGAAAATTAATATGCTGATACTCAGAACGTATTTGTAACTGAGAAACAGTTGTAAGAAAACTGTGCAGAAGTGCTTAAGAACCAAGCTTAATCCTCATATGCTCTAGCAAACTTTATTGCTCAAAAACTCAAAGGACTTGGGCACATTCCTCCAGCTACTTGTGTTTTAGCATTTAGGAGACCTTAGTGTCATTCTGACATCTTGGCAAGACCAAAGCTTTCAGCCATATGTTGGTTACTCCTGAAACACAGGAATAACCTAAAGAATTTTGTTAGGACAGTCAGGACAGTCAGCAGGAACTACAGTGCAGGTAATGGAAGAGACAGCATTTAAGTGCCTCTCTTGACCAGCATCCATTTCCACTGCATATGACTCTACAGTTCTTATTGGTAGATTATCTTCCTCCATCAACCCCAGACAATCYGATTCATAAGAAAAAATGCTGAATAAATCATCGTGATTTCCCAGATAAAGGCAGTCTAGAGGAAAATGACTGCAAGTAAGTTTTCCCTTGACTGCATACAATATATCAAAGGAAAAACTACAGCAGAAACACCGACCAGGACTGGACCTCTCTGCAGAGACCTACAAATGTGACCTGACAACTTGTGGAAACAACATCAGGGTGGCCAGCGAAGCATGATGGGACAAGGGCTTGCCAGAGGACAACCAATGTGACAAAGAGACTGACAGCAACAAKAATGTCTGGGTAGTATGTGGATGTCTAGCAGGACAATGCATTAAGGATTTCAAAGTATATGATTTTTTAAGCATAACTCCACATTGTAATTAGCCCAGCAAGTATTTCCAGGTTTTTGCTTGACTGTAATTACCATGACRCACACAAAAGGCAGTCTCTTGTGTTTTGTAACTGACACAGCTGCTTGCCTGCAGAACAGACCTTAAACCAGATTTTCAACTCATTTTGAATAAGGTACATAAAATTAATTTTCTCTCTTACTTATGAAAAATTTTTGTGCTTTAAGACAGTGGATGGATAGAAATTTTAAAACTCTAAACCTCCCTATAGTTCAGGTGTCTCAATGCCTCTGTCCATCAAAACATCCCCCACATGTACCTTACAGATATATCAATTAAATATGTACATCAGTACATAAAAGTAACAGTACATGAACATGAATCTGCATTGATATATTATGGTTAATAGTAGTTTATTAGTACTATACGTGCTACATTATTGCTACATTATAGAAGAAAATAATATGTTACAATTCCACTCAAATCTTAGCAGAAAAAGCTTAAAACTGATAATCCTCTGTGGATTTGGKTTAAGTCCTACAAACACACAGAGAGGTTCTACTGAAATTATCTGTTCCCAATACCAGGCCCTGACAAGCAGTGGAGATATCTGCCACTACATCCAGCAGTGCAAGTCAGCCACTACTGAGATCCTAAGTCAGGAATCTGACCCAGGCTTCATTTTCCCAAAAAGAATTTTCRAACTCTTGTGTWACACAATAGCAATTACAGCTGTCTCAATATTAAATGCTAGATGTTTGACTTTCAAGCCAGGCACACCATAGATAGCTTACACAATGTCATCCATTCAAAAGAAATCCTACTCAAAGAGTGGTTCTGCTAATTAGACTGTTGGCACACACACGGATTTTGCATTTGACAGATTTTCTTCCCTAGCTTCAGACAACAGAAAAATTTAAATTGCTTTCTCACAGATACTGAGCAAGAGGAGATAAAACACAAAATGGCCTTTGGTGATCATGAACATGACAGTAACATAACACTGGAATATCTTATGTCAAAATGAGTATTTTTAAAAGTCATAGAGAAAATAATACTTCCTATTCAAAAGGGTAAAATCATYTTTTTATTTAATCAGAAAGTATATTTCCTCTTATTTTTCTTCAGCATGGAAAATACCAAGAACAGGTTCTATAAGCAGATTGCTTTTCCCACATATTTGCAAACACCACTTATTTGCCCTTTGCAGTATCAAATCTAAACCCCCTCCACAGCTCTCTTTTCAATTTATACAGGAAACTAAAACTAGAATTATAAACTCTAGTCCAGAGGTTTTTTCCTACTTTAGCTGCTTAATTCCCTATTAGAGTCAATTCGTGTATCATCAAAAATCCTTCTTAGGGCAGCTCATCCTGAAGTCTGCTTTTTTCCTTTCTGATATTCCCTCCAGTTGGAATTACTTCCTTTTAACTTAATATTACTGACAAAAGCTGCAGCACTGAAATTCGTTCCCTATCACCAAAATCAATCTTCATAATCCACTGCTGAAACTTCATCATAGGTATCTATCTGTAATTGCTTATTTTTCATGCCTATCTGCGGTTGAAAACTGAGAAACAGAAGGATTTATTATACTGCCTTGCTCTGAAATCCAACCACATTAGGCAAGGTAATACACTAGCTGGCCACCTTTCTGCTCACAGGAAATATATTACACATCATCAGTCATCATTTTCATCCCTCTGAAAAAAAAACAAACAAAAAATTAAATAACTTGCTGGGAAGTTTARTCATAGTAAAAATGGAAATAAATGGTGATGAGTCAGTAAAAAATAGGGAAAGTCTCTAAAACRTTTAAACGGCAATAACAACAACCAAACAAAACAGGAAAAAGCCTTAATACTCATACATTATGAAGACTTGGTTACACTTCCCACATCAAATTTAAGATATASAGAGGAACTTAGGAAGGGAAAGCCCTCTCAAAATCATTAACTTCTTGGGACAGTTCAAGTTAAAGGCTTGTCAAGATGGTAGAACATACTGAAAATTACAAAAAGCAATCGGGTATCTTGATGGGATAATGGTTCTCTTCTGCTTTAGGTTTTTACAGCTTTACTGAATCCAGGCTTATTTGAAAAATCTCTTCTGTGATGTTCACCATTAATTTTCTGGGAAGGGATTTTAACATAGAGTAACAAGTTGCTCCAACCTGCTGTTGCAGCTGGTTATAAAGGCTCATTGGATTGCAGAGAGATATTGCAAACTGAAACATCCTGTCATTTCAGACAGCATCTAGAAAAAAATATTCCCCCACCTACCAAAAAAGTTACACCAAAGGTGGCAGGAAGAAGGCAAAGGACATAATACTTAATCATTCAGTTAACAGCAACTTCTGAAGGCTCTTTTGGTTAAACCAAGCCTTGAAAATCATGCCTGCTGAAGCTGACTGCAGTTTCAAATACTGTAGGTCAGAGCTGCCTCTAAACCCATCTCTTTTCACCATGTCATTTTAAAAGATGCTGTCAATCTGTGAAATCCAACATATTCTCAGACTTCTGATTGCATTAGGATTATGTGACTGTCTTTTCTCTCAAAAATCCAATGGATAATTCTATAAGACGAGACTTGGAAACAAAATCCTTATATTCATGCAAAATGTAGRCTTCTCTGCATCAGTGTAATTGATAAAACTGACAATGCCAGACATTCTGATTTTTAAAAATCTGACAATAGAGAATATGTAGTTGACTGAACATGTCTCTGCAATTGTGGACAAACATTATACATTACTTGAATGTTCTGAGGGAAGAGGTATTATATTATCATGATTAAACCACAATGGGTGAGAAGCTAGGCTGCTCCTGGCATTTTCAGGTCATTAGAATTTATTTTTAAAAGATTATGAGAGTGTTAAAAGTCTTGCAAGCCTTGAGGTTACTACTGCTATTACATACTGCCCTAAATCCATCAGCAAATTAAGTATTCAAGTTGGTATTTTTCTTTATGGCTTGTGGGTTTTTAGGTTGCTCCCACTTCTTACCCTAAATAGATAGTGTTTTTTGAAAACTTGGGGTTTTTATTTGGGTTACTCCAAGTTAAATGTTTGGAGTTTGTTGAGAGGATATTGAAGTTTTGAAGACCCTCTGCAAATATTATACTGTGTTATTTTAAAACCTCACTCTATAACATGTCTTCATGTAAAATACCTACTCAGTATAGAGTTTGGGAAGACATCTTCAGAAGAAAATCTTAATGCCCTAAGCCTCTAGCTGCAATCGGGAGAAATCTCTTTTCCCATTTTCATACCATAACATGAGATAAAAGCTACTGGTTATTGTACCCAGTCCTACTGTATATCCTTCAAAAAATAGGACAATTATGCACAAACATTTCTCTACTGTCATTTCTGAAAATTCCTGAGGTATATGATGGGCTACTTTTAAGTACAGTAGTTTGCTCATTCATAAAACATAAACCTTCTAAAGAGATAACTTTGATGGGCTCAAGCTGGGGACAGCCCATGTTCTCTCCTAATATGCCTCATCTTTTTTGCAGACAGAATAATGACAGCCTGGCATGTCTCTGCTCCTTACCATCATACAGCTTTTAAAATAGAAGTTAAAGCAAACCAGAAAACAAAAGTAAAGGAAGCATCAGAGGAGCTCAATGATCATGGCAGAAAGGATATTAGCATAAATAATCAATTAAAAGGCATTAAGGTGAAGACCATGTTATCAGGGACTTCCAGTGTGGCATCAATCTTCTGAGGGTGGCAATTAGGGAAACCAAGCGTGCCCAGATGTGAAATAATGACTGGAAATTAATAATCACAACAGACATCTTTAAATAACAAAACATGTGTCTTAATGAATTACTATTGATTGCCAAAAAGCATTATCATAAATACAGGACTTGACTAAAGCAGGAGCAGCTACTGTGCCACTGTGAGATGGGAAGTTTTCATGAAATCTTCCTTGGAGTTTCTTGGGGAAAATCCGGCTTGTTTTTCCATAGTCTTTCATGGGCAAGGAGGAAAAAATTTTAAAATATGAAAAAAAAAAGGTAAAAATGCCACCAAAATCAGTAACTTCACCAACAGAGCCTGCTGTACATCCTTGGATCATTGTGGAATCCTAGAATTATTTSGGTTGGAAAAGACCGTAGAGCTCATCGCATTCCAATCTCCTGCCATGGGCAGGGACACCTCCCACTAAACCAATCTGCTCCAGGCCCCATCCAGCCTGGCTTGGATGTTCTAGAATTTCTTTGTTCTATCAAATTGTCAAAATTGTCCTGAAATTTAGTTGGATTTCRAGAAAAAAGGAAGTTCATTTCTTTTGTAGAAACTGAATGTTTGAGATGATAAACAGCCARAAGATCTAAACAGCTTTGGTGTTCAAGTCACAGCAGTCTCAGAAAGATATTTTTACTCTGACTGCTTGGAATAGAAAGCAGGAAATTTCAAAATATTCAGACTGATCAAACACCAAGATGGTGCTCCACAGCTTCCTCAGACATTCCTTTCTGCCACAAATCAGTAGCATTYCAAGCCTGTAAACACCCATAGCTGTCCTGAATGCACACAGAACACACTTTTTTTTTTTTTTTTTTACTTAAGTGCATGAAACCCACTGCTGTTTAATGAAACCCATCTGCTGGATAATAGATGATGATTTCAACTTAAGCTCAGCTTGAAGTGTAACTGTTGACAGCTGTAATTCATGAAAGAGGCAATAAGAAATGTAAAAGGCAAACATCACCCAGAAGCTACTTAATTCTTAGGGATGATCACCCCAGAATCAATACAGCTAGTAAGGGACTAAGGCCTCAGATAAAATTAAAACAGATGATCCTTGACCTTCAAGCACCAAATCCTTCAAGGTGAAAATATTACCAAAATTGGGATCTCCACTCTCTGTGTTGATTTTAACAGGATAAATATATTTAACATAGAAGAGATGCTGTTAACTGTTGGAAGGCATGTCAAACATCATCCTCAGTGAATCCCCTGATGAGAAAAAATGAATGACAGGAGATTACAAAACTAAAGCTCATGGATCAAGTAAGGTCAAGGGAGCTTGAGACAGCAGGATTAGAGAGGTGGGATCTTTAATGCACTTCCCCAAGCACTAATGGAATAATAATGGCTCCTTCTCAAATTAAATGCTCCCCCATGTTGAAATATTAATGTGTATGACAGTCTAAGAAATTTTACCTTCTGCTCACTGGGTAAAAACTTTAAATAGCATTATGCTTCTGCAAAGAGTAGATTGTGTCCCAATAAATTGAATGGTGTAAAATCCTGAAATGCCACTAAAAAAGTGAGCATAACCATCAGTCCTTCTAGGCAAGGTTAACTGAAGAATTTAACCCAGGGCTGAGTGATCAGTGGGGTCACCAAAGCAAACTCCTCCTCAAGGACCATGTGCCAAAAAACATGTTAAGCCCTGAAATTCTGGCATTCTTTAGCATTTCATGGCACAAACTAATGCATGGGGTTTTCCTGGTGTTTCCCTTTGGTTTGAGTTTGTAAAGTTTGTGTTTTGKTTTATTTTCTTTTGGATGAAATGTTTGCTAATTACAAAAACCATAAAGATTTATAGGCAATTCCTCAATTTCCAGTGTTTCCAGCTCTTGAGATTGATTTTTCTGTCCAGTGCCAAGGCAGAACCTCACAGCACCTTCCAGTATCTCAAAGAGCCTGAAGGGAAGCCAGAGGGACAAAGTGTGGTGACAAAAAAAGGAATCATGGGTACAAATTGATAGAGGGGAAATTTAGGTTAGGATGTTAGGAAGAAATCTTTTACTCTGAGACTGGTGAGAGACTTGAAGAGGTGTCTCAGGGAGGTTATGGATGATCCCAGCCTGGCACTGTTCAAGTTTAGGTTGGGTAAGAGCACACCTGAAGCTGAAATACCAACCAAGGCACTATGTCCTCTCTTGTCCAGGCCCTGAAACTCCTCCACAGGCACAGGAAAACCCATTCCATCAAAAAAAAAAAAAACAAAAACAAAAAAAAAAAAAAACCAAACAAACAAACAAAAAAAACCCACCAAACCCATTCTATTAATATAGTCCAGATTTTTCTGTTGCTACTTTTTAGTGACTAATTACTGCCTCCAGAAAACAAAAAGTATGATAAATCTACATGCATCAAAAAACCAGAGAGATACACAATGAATAAACAGAAGTAGTAACATAGTGTTTCCTCTACAGACTGCAGTTAATTTTACTCTAGCAGTAAGAKAGACCAAATTGTTATTTCAAAGGATAAAAGGATAAAAAAAGGATTGTTTTCAGGCATCTACATTAAAATAAAACCATGACATTTTAACAAAATATGTCCAGTCACAAAGCAACAACAGCATGTAATGCACTGGTAATGATATTAATTATGGTAGTGATTTKTGCACACCACTAACAAAAATCTTAGAGCTCAACTGCAGCTTTGCCAAAAAAACTCTACCCTGGATGCTGAAAAGTTCTTCAGACTGCAAAACCCCCTCAAATCTACCCCTGACATGGATAGACATACACCAGCACAAAGCCTGTGGTCTACCAAGAAATACCCAGGCAGTGATGAGTGAGTGTGTTACACTGGTAGGTATTTGCCAGGCCAAGTGGAGTGAGCTCCCTTAACTCATACCTTCAACAAAATGCAACTCAGAGAGAAAACCCTTCCTTGTCATCAACATGTGGGAGATACCTGSATATTGAAGTACTAAAGGTCTGGCTGCATCTGGAACCCCAGCCCTGCACACACTGCTGTGCTGATTATCCAGGACAGAATTGAGAGGAAGTAAACAGAAAAAYATTCCAAATTTTCTTTTAGCTAAAGAGGGAAAATAAACAAACATACAGCCTCCTACATGCCACATGAAGAAAACTGAATTCAGGCAAAGGACATCTACACAGTCCCACTTATGAGCTAAAGAGTGGGGGCTGTCACAAACTAGGAATAAACTGCTCAATGTTGCTATATTACCATATACCCATCTTCTTGCTATTAATTTGAGAATGGTCCATCAGACAAAAAAAAAACAAACAAACAAAAAAAAAAAAACACAAAAAACCACGAAACAAACCACAACTAGAGTTATTGTGCCCAGAGATGCATTAGGATCACTTGTGGCACAATGCTTTTAAGCACTTTTTACTGCTGTAAGTCATGAAGTGCACATTACAAATGAATCTCAATAAACTATACTGAAAAGATAAAGGAAAAGAGGGTAGACTTTATATGCTAAAGTGTTTAAACATCTTGTCTTATCCTCAACATCATTGCCTGGGTTGAARAAGAGAGTAATGACAGAATTAATTATTGGTTCATTTCAGTTCACAGTTACCAGGCAGCAAGAAGAATGGAAAGTGAAAAAAAAATTGAAGAAATTAATACAACTTAATACCACTTGACAATAAATAGACACCTGATATCATAAGCTCTAATACTAGAAACCCACAGCTACTGAAATGTTTATGGTTAAGTGTAATGTAAAATACTGCTAAAAGCAAAGTAAATAAACTGGAGAAAGGACCTGAACTTGCACTTTTATTCACAACAAAAGTCAGTGTAGCCATCTCCACATTTTAATTCATCCTGAAATTTCACTTCTGTAAATACTGTGTTTTCTCCTGGAGCTTTTGCAATATTCTGCACCTATTTCAGACTAAGAAAAACACATAATTATGCTAGGAATCTTTCTCCTACCCCTTCCTTTTGGTTTTCTTTTTACAGATTACTGCAGTYTGGACTGTGAGTAAGCAGAGAGACAGAACCTTCTAAAACTGTTTCAAAGACTATGTTAAATGTATTTTAACTTCTATRAAAGGAGTATGAAAGCATTCTGCAACTTGAAAGAGTTGTGAAAGTACCAAGTCTTTATTAACCTTTAACTGATGAAAACAGTAGGAGCAGTAAGATGTATTTTGAGTTTGGTCTTCTTTAAACCGAGAAACTTAAAATCATCACTACCTAAAGTATGGCATTTGGGCTGTCCACAATTAATTGCTGTCTACCCTATCTCAGAGTCAGAACTTAGTCCTACATATTTCTTAGAGATTTATTCTCTTACTACTACATACTACCAGCAGTAATACATTAGGCTAGTGGAAAATGCTCCAAACTACTTAGTGAAACTACATGATGGTAAAAAAAAAAAAAAGTTCCTGAAATTAAGTTAAAACTTGTTTAAGATTTTTTTAAACTCCATTAGCAAGCATTGCCCTGGAAGTGAAATCTTGGGCATGACAGAATGACAAGCTTTGTTCCAGGCAATCTCAGACTTGGTAAGGGTAAAAACGATCACAAAGGTGAGACCAGCAGTAACCCGGGGCAAGGTTAGCTACCACTGCTCTAACAACATCTTCTTGATCCTGACAGAGGGAACTGACACCAGCAAAGGGCTGGAACTTGAGCTACATGACAGAGTGATGAACATCCCAGCAGCACGCTCGGATTGACCCGATGGGTTCTGTCACTGCCTTGGAGCAATGACATTCCCCTCGGCAGGCAGCCTTGCTCAAGACTGACTAGCGGGGGTAGGACACACAAAGTGCTGTGGTTTGGAAATTGGTCTGTCAAGCTCTTGGTCKGCGGCCAAAGCTCAGGCTGGAACACAGCACAAAGCCAGTGCAAGTGACTGACACCAACACGCGACAGCGACAGGCACGACAAAGCCCCAGAGAGAAGGCGAGGAGGATCTGAGAGCTGCTCCTCAGGACCCGAGCGAAAGGAGCTGCTGGGGTAGCCTCGCTTCCCAGGGGGAAGTATCCGTGTCACCGAAACTGCCAGCGCTAATTAGAGCCCTGCAGGCATCCCCAGGGATTGCCAGACACCGAGGAATAAACWGCCTCTCACTCCTATGGGCTGCCCCTCAGTCAGAAGCAGGCGAGATAAGGGAGAGGAATCGCGTGGGAAGCTTTTCATCTCTCCCGCCTGCGCTGCTCTGTGGCTGAGGGAAATCACCCTGAGCAGCTGCACTGCTGAGCAGTTAATCGTTTTCACAACCACTAAAAGTCTCATCGTGCCAAACACTTCCGGAACCTTTCCAAGATGAAATCAGGCCAACCAACTCACGTCTTGTGATAMGATTTTCTCCAGAATACTCGTTCTGGCCAATCTCTGCAACCTTGTTACAATGGCAATTCTCATTCTGGGCAATCTCTGCAAGTAACATAAAAATTAAAAAAGCGTCATGGTGAACGGGCAGAGATATCCACCATTCATAGATTAAAAATATGCTTAAACTAATCTGTATCTTTATAGGTGAAAAATATTAGCCAACATCACAATTTAAAAGGAAAAGAGAATTTTAAAAAGCAMTATATGTAATCAGCAAATGAAATTAACTATTCTATTTAACTTGAGTAAGAGCTTGTGGAAAATAACAATTTAAGTCACAGACATGCCATTTTAATGGTGTACATTGAACTCCTGAGATATTTTTCAGAAAGAACAGCTACCTAAACACAAGGGCTCCAGCCCTGCAAAACCCCTCACCATGCTCAACTTTAATAACGACTCAAAACTCAATGGCTTCAGCTGCATGCTTCAAATTAAGCACTTACAGGACGAGAGCTATAGAGAATATTTTAATAACTGTGTCTCAGCCACTCACTAACAACTAAGGATTCTTACCGGTGAAACACTTAAATTCTGCTAAACACCCTAGTGCTCCAAGCATTTTCACACAGCTGTATAGTCCACTTTTCCTAAACTACGTAGTGGCCTCTGGTCACTTCCAGTGGTTTTAATGCTAATAGTTTACATATTTAAAAGACCAAAAGTACAATCCACAACACTGCATGTGACACCTGATGCTAAACCACCGCTAGATGCTTTGTCTGCAGTCACCTGGAGACAAACTGTCTTCGGATTCCCTGATGGGACCAGACCACTACTCCGYCTAAGACTCTGCCTAACACCCACCTCGGCGCTCCTGGACGCGGACGACGAGCTCCCAGGCGGCCACCGCCTCCCTGTCCAGGGCGGCGCGCAGCGTCACCTCGCCGCTCTCTCGCTCCACGCTCACCGGCGACTCCTCGACGGGCGGCGACAGCAGCTCGAACCACGCGGAGGCGAAGC